>WNWK01000132.1:130000-207500 GCA_009830355.1 Cherax destructor
GAGGTGGTACCTCTAAAACACACACACACACACACACACACACACACACACACACACACACGTACGCCCCCGGTGGCCTAGTGGGTAAAGCTCTTGCTTGACGCACGGAGGGGCCGGGTTCAATTCCCGGTGGGGCAGAAACATTTCGAAGTGTTTCCTTACATACACATACACACACACATATATACAACAGGCCTAGTGTCTAATTGACATGTGCCTAGGACAAAATGGTAACTAACACACACCTGAAGAAGGGGTGTTAATGTTGCAGTTTTATAACTGTAGTGTGAGCGCGCCTCTGGCAAGACAGTGATGGAGTGAATGATAATGAAAGTTTTTCTTTTTCGGGCACACTGCCTTGGTGGGAAACGGCCGATGTGTTAATAATAATAAAATATTTATATTATTTTTGTCGTCACATATTTCAGAGAACGAGTTTGACAGATAAACTTACTGAAAAAAAAAACATACCACGGGTGGGGTTCGAACCCGCTGGCCACTGGGCCAGCTAGCTGGCCCAGTGGCTTACGCGACGGTCTGGAGTTTTGAGACTCTGTGACCACGGGTTCGAACCCCACCCGTGGTATGGTTTGTTTGCAATCGTGTCATTACGAAATCTTACTGAGTTTGGTGTTCTCCTGTACTCCCCCTACCTCTAGCGTGAATGGAGTCGTCTCAAGACCAAGCTTACTGGCTTAAAGGCCTGATCAATCAGGTTGCTGGTGACAGTAACCCGCAGTGCTGCAACCCTACGGTCCTCAGCACTTATATCCAGCAAGGCAAGACCACAATTTGTGGTTAAATTTTGTACTGGAATTCAGATGGTTGGTGAGGCAGTCGGCGTGATCCAGTAATTACGAATATTCTCTCATTAAACAGCGATATCCGATACTGCTCATATTCTCACACTCATTACCCACAACACTCAATATTCACTTAAACAATATAATTATTTAGATAAATGGTTCAGAGAACCGATAAGTTGATAAATTAAAAGACATGTGCTATACTTGGGTATCTTTAGTGTTACAACTGTCTAATTTATCATTATTATTATTATTTCAAACCAGAGTTGTCTGCTTGGTTTGAAAAACTCTGCGGACTCCCTCTACCATTTTTAATTTCCAGTAAGACGCGTTAACTTATATATTCGTCTTATACAATATGCTCATAACTGAGCACTGATAGCGTTCATTACTTTAGTTATTCATTATACAATATATTTTTTTCCGAAGATGCGTGTTAATGGTTCCGGAGATCAGGTCAGGCCTCGTAAATTTAAAATAGATACGTACTATAAGAAAAGATGATTAAGAAACAGAGACAAGTAAAAAATAAATGCATGAGTATAATTAGAATTTTGGAAGGTTAACGAAAGTAAAACAAAAGAACCGTGCAGTAGGCCTACTGAGTCATGCTAGGCAGGGTCAAATCCATAGGGGTTTAGTGCTCTATAATAATAATACTAATAATAATAATAATAATAATAATAATAATAAAATAGTAATACTAATAAACAACAATAATAATAATAATAATAATAATAATAATTATGACTGCAGTATAATGAAAAATACTGACAATTTTCATGTTCTTTTTCACTCAGGAAAGATTCATTATATGATCTATTTCACTTGTGTGAGGAACTAGGGAAAAATACGATCAATCTCTCCCAGTACATTACACGGTACAGTTGACGTAGGTGAAGCGTACCAATCCCAGTACATTGCACGGTACAGTTGACGTAGGTGAAGCATACCAATCCCAGTACATTACACGGTACAGTTGACGTAGGTGAAACATACCAATCCCAGTACATTACACGGTACAGTTGACGTAGGTGAAGCGTACCAATCCCAGTACATTACACGGTACAGTTGACGTAGGTGAAGCATACCAATCCCAGTACATTACACGGTACAGTTGACGTAGGTGAAACATACCAATCCCAGTACATTACACGGTACAGTTGACGTAGGTGAAGCATACCAATCCCAGTACATTACACGGTACAGTTGACGTAGGTGAAACATACCAATCCCAGTACATTACACGGTACAGTTGACGTAGGTGAAGCGTACCAATCCCAGTACATTACACGGTACAGTTGACGTAGGTGAAGCATACCAATCCCAGTACATTACACGGTACAGTTGACGTAGGTGAAACATACCAATCCCAGTACATTACACGGTACAGTTGACGTAGGTGAAGCGTACCAATCCCAGTACATTACACGGTACAGTTGACGTAGGTGAAGCATACCAATCCCAGTACATTACACGGTACAGTTGACGTAGGTGAAGCATACCAATCCCAGTACATTACACGGTACAGTTGACGTAGGTGAAACATACCAATCCCAGTACATTACACGGTACAGTTGACGTAGGTGAAGCGTACCAATCCCAGTACATTACACGGTAGTTGACTTAGGTGAAGCGTACCAATCCCAGTACATTACACGGTACAGTTGACGTAGGTGAAGCATACCAATCCCAGTACATTGCACGGTACAGTTGACGTAGGTGAAGCATACCAATCCCAGTACATTACACGGTACAGTTGACGTAGGTGAAGCATACCAATCCCAGTACATTACACGGTACAGTTGACGTAGGTGAAACATACCAATCCCAGTACATTACACGGTACAGTTGACGTAGGTGAAGCGTACCAATCCCAGTACATTACACGGTACAGTTGACGTAGGTGAAGCGTACCAATCCCAGTACATTACACGGTACAGTTGACATAGGAGAAACGTACCAATCCCAGTACATTACAATGTACAGTTGACGTAGGTGAAGCGTACCAATCCCAGTACATTACAATGTACAGTTGACGTAGGTGAAGCGTACCAATCCCAGTACATTACAATATACAGTTGACGTAGGTGAAGCGTACCAATCCCAGTACATTACAATATAGTTGACGTAGGTGAAGCGTACCAATCCCAGTACATTACAATATACAGTTGACGTAGGTGAAGCGTACCAATCCCAGTACATTACAATATACAGTTGACGTAGGTAAAGCGTACCAATCTCAGCACATTACACGGTACGGCTGACGTAGTGCAGCGACCAGTGTCACCACAACGATACTGAGGGCTGATCTTCGAGATAAAAATCCGGGTTTACACAGATTAAACACACACACACACACACACACACACACACACGGGAACTCACCTGATTCTAGTTCCAACAATGACATTTTTAATCCTCTGCACAACACGTCATATTAAAAAAAAAACATGGAGGTATTATGATTCATCCGCCATTACTCTCCCTTCCCCCTCTCCTCCTCCATCCACCCCTCCATAAAAAAGAATCTCTCAAAAAAAATGTAAAAAATTATATTGTTGATTGACGTTAAAGCGCTCATGTTTATTTTATAGATGGGGTATTACATTCGTAATTAAATAAATATAATCGCACACGTCTAAAAAGTTGGAATTTATATGTTAATACAGACTGAACTCGAAAGAGAACCACACCACGAGTTTCATTTTTATGTCTCCAAGAGATTTATGGTATCTCTCTCTCTCTCTCTCTCTCTCTCTATATATATATATATATATATATATATATATATATATATATATATATATAAATATATATATATATATATATATATATATATATATATATATATATATATATATATATATATATATATATTAAATATAGAGTCAGGAAAACTCTAGGTTCTCCCCGGAGCTGTTTGAATATTGTATTCTCCATTATATATCTTTGCCTCTCTATCCTATATATATCTCTGCTGCCCTGTTCTATTCTCGTAAATAATGTGTAAACAGAGAGAGAGAGAGAGAGAGAGAGAGAGAGAGAGAGAGAGAGAGAGAGAGAGAGAGAGAGAGAGAGAGAGAGAGAGAGAGAACTGCCTCTTCTACTCTACAGTACGTAAATAGAGTGGGAGATGAATATTTTTTCTATGGCTTTATTCTATCATGTACCATTATGCCCCATCCCCCTGTTCTGCTCCCGTAAACATAAATGAAAGTGGGACAGATATTTCTTTCCGCTGCCCTATTCTAATCCCATAAACGGAGAGAGAGAGAGCGAGAGAGATCTGCTTTCCTATGTGTCTCACATAAACGGCATGTAAACGGAGAAGGGGAAGAGATATCTTTCTCTACTTCAGTATTCTACTGCAGTAAAGAGTATGTAAACAGAGAGAGGAGGGGGTAGGGAGGGACTCTTCATAGCAGGTAGCAAGGTACACGCTGGTCATTACTAAAACAAACACAACAGATACTATCGTTACCTCGTGTGGATGTAAATTAAACGAGAGATAAGACCGCTTTATGTGTTCTTTCCCAAGCTTTGTGGACGTGTGCGTGTGTGTGTGTTCTTTCCCAAGCTTTGTGGACGTGTGCGTGTGTGTGTGTTCTTTCCCAAGCTTTGTGGACGTGTGCGCGTGTGTGTGTTCTTTCCCAAGCTTTGTGGACGTGTGCGTGTGTGTGTGTTCTTTCCCAAGCTTTGTGGATGTGTGCGTGTGTGTGTGTGTTCTTTCCCAAGCTTTGTGGATGTGTGCGTGTGTGTGTGTTCTTTCCCAAGCTTTGTGGATGTGAGTGTTCTTTCCCAAGCTTAACTGTAATTCTTGCTCCCTTTATCCTTTCTCCTCTCCTCTTCCCTGCCCCATTTTAACCTTCCCACTCCTTTCCTATCTCTTCCCTCCCCCTTTTCCTCCTCTTCCATCGCTTTCAACCCTCTCTGTCAACCCCCCTTCACCTTCTCCCGTTTCCAGCTCCCTCTTCCCCTCATGTCCACTTTCCCTCCTCATTCCCTCACTTTCCCCTCCACGTTCACCCCTCCTTACCCCTCTCTTCCCAGCAGCTACACTTCTCCAATTGTGTTATCAGATTCCTCTGTTTAATTACTCCTTTTTTGTAATCAATTATACCACTGTTAACAATATATCAGCAATGTTAGATAGCTTGTCTATCTCGAGATTGGCAGACGGAGGCTAAAGCCTCCACCTTTCCTTCCGCTGTATGACCCACACAGGTTTAAGACTTCACAGAAAATATCACAATAATAATCCATCACATAAGGATTTAAACATCTTAACTAAGAGCCTAAAAAGGTTACATACACGTACTGATGAAACCAAGCGTAAATCTTCACACAAATTATTAGAGAAATAGTAAATTGCATGAGGTCATGATCCGGGAGGCTTGTGTGCCTATCTTATAAATAAATTCGGCCGTTTCCCACCGAAGCAGGGTGACCCAAAAAGAAAAAAAACTTTCATCATCATTCAACACTTTCACCATCACTCATATATAATCGCTGTCTTTGCAGAGGCGCTCAGATACGACAGTTTAGACGTCCCTCCAAACTGTCAATATCCTAAACCCCTCCTTTAAAGTGCAGGTATTGCACTTCCCATTTCCAGGACTCAAGTCCAGCTAACCGGTTTCCCTGAATCCCTTCACAAAATATTACCCTGCTCACACTCCAACGGCTCGTCAGGTCCCAAAAACCATTCGTCTCCATTCACTCCTATCTAACACGCTCACGTATGCTTGCTGGAAGTCCAAGCCCCTCGCCCACAAAACCTCCTTTACCCTCTCCCTCCAACCTTTTCGGGAACGACTCCTACCCCGCGTTCCTTCTCCAACAGATTTATACGCTTTCCAAGTCATTCCACTTTGTTCCATTCTCTCTAAATGACCAAACCACCTTAACAGCCTCTCTTCAGCCCTGACTAATACTTTTAGCAACTCCACACCTTCTAATTTCCACACAACGAATTCTCTGCATAATATTTACACCACACATTTCCCTTAGACAGGACATCTCCACTGCCTCCAGCCGCCTCCTCGCTGTAGCATTTACAACCCATGCTTCACACCCATATAAGAGTGTTGGTACCACTATACTCTTGTACATTCCCTTCTTTGCCTCCATGAATAATGTTCTTTGTCTCCACAGATACCTCAACGCACCACTAACCATTTTTCCTTCTTCAATTCTATGGTTTACCTCATCCTTCATAAACCCATCCGCTGACAAGTCAACTCCCAAATATCTGAAAACATTCACTTTTTCCATACTCCCTCCAATGTGATATCCAATTTTTCTTTATCTTAAATCGTTTGATACCCTTATTACAAAAAAATAGTCTAGCCACAACGCTTCTAATCTCTTAAGAGCCAGGACATCCAGCTTCTTTTCATTCATAACATCCACGATCATCTCTTTCTTACCATTCGCACAACATCCACGCACATTCAAACATCTCACTTTAACGGTTTTCTTCTTTTTTTTTAGTAGGCTATACGGGAAAAGGGGTTACTAACCCATTGTTCCCGGCATTTTAGTTGACTTTTACAACACGCATGGCTTACGGAGGAAAGATTCTTATTCCACTTCCCCATGGATATGAAAGGAAAAGCAATAAGAACAAGAACTATTAAGATAAAAATCAAAGAAAACCCAGATGAGTGTGTATACATAAACGTGTACATGAATGTGTAGCGTGACCTAAGTGTAAGTAGAAGACAGAAAAAAGACACCAGCAATCCTACCATCATGTAAAACAAATACAGTGGAAAAATAAACACATAAGCAGTATAATGTGATCCTTTATTGACAACGTTTCGCCCACGCAGTGGGCTTTATCGAGTCACAGACAGATCTACCTGGAAAATGAGCAACATAGAGATATATATAGGGTACAGTCAGGTGGAGAATGCTGGGTCAGGTGGAGAAAGCTGCATGTGAGTCTTAAAAGTAGTGTGAAAACATAGTGTGACTTAAAGGACCTGCAGTGTACCATTCTTGAGTTCTAGGTGGGATAGCGTTGAAGAAGTTTCTTGGCAATAGGTTCAGCTATGTTGTAGAAGCCGTTGTTCTGGTTGAAGTTGTTGGACATACAGATGAGTGATGATTCTAGGATTCTTCGGTATTGCGTGTTGTCTTCTCTGGCGATAAGTCTTGCGTTTCTGTAGTTGATTAAATGGTTGTGTAAATTTCGGTGTTGAACACAGGCATTTCTTGAGTCGTCAGATCTGCCTGCGTACTGGTGTTCTGAAATGCGTGTTTGTAGGTCTCTGGATGTTTCGCCAACGTATAATTTGCTGCAGCCATTACAAGGGATTGTGTATACCCTGCCTTGGACTGAAGCTTTTCCTGTCTGTTACTGGTAATGTCCTTAATGGTGGTGGATGTGGAGGTGGATACTCGGAATGAGGTCTTAGAAAAATGTTGGAAACTTGTTTGGAAATGGAGTTGGTGGGAAGGACTATGTATCTCTTCTCAGCAGTGTCTTCTCTGGGTGTGTTGAAGATGTTTAATGCCCGTCGTCTGCAGTCTCTAATGAAGTGACGAGGATAGTGAAGTTTGGAAAAAACTTGTTCAATGAGGGAGCATTCTTCTTCAAGGAACTCACTGCTGCAGACGACGGGCATTAAACATCTTCAACACACCCAGAGAAGACACTGCTGAGAAGAGATACATAGTCCTTCCCACCAACTCCATTTCCAAACAAGTTTCCAACATTTTTTCTAAGACCTCATTCCGAGTATCCACCTCCACATCCACCACCATTAAGGACATTACCAGTAACAGACAGGAAAAGCTTCAGTCCAAGGCAGGGGTATACACAATCCCTTGTAATGGCTGCAGCAAATTATACGTTGGCGAAACATCCAGAGACCTACAAACACGCATTTCAGAACACCAGTACGCAGGCAGATCTGACGACTCAAGAAATGCCTGTGTTCAACACCGAAATTTACACAACCATTTAATCAACTACAGAAACGCAAGACTTATCGCCAGAGAAGACAACACGCAATACCGAAGAATCCTAGAATCATCACTCATCTGTATGTCCAACAACTTCAACCAGAACAACGGCTTCTACAACATAGCTGAACCTATTGCCAAGAAACTTCTTCAACGCTATCCCACCTAGAACTCAAGAATGGTACACTGCAGGTCCTTTAAGTCACACTATGTTTTCACACTACTTTTAAGACTCACATGCAGCTTTCTCCACCTGACCCAGCATTCTCCACCTGACTGTACCCTATATATATCTCTATGTTGCTCATTTTCCAGGTAGATCTGTCTGTGACTCGATAAAGCCCACTGCGTGGGCGAAACGTTGTCAATAAAGGATCACATTATACTGCTTATGTGTTTATTTTTCCATTGTGTCGGTATTTTATACCATTTATTTCCAAAACAAATACAGGCTTCAGTTTTACACTCACTTGGCAGGACGGTAGTACCTCCCTGGGTGGTTGCTGTCTACCACCTAAATTTGAATGGAAATATTACAAGCATAAGAAGAATTAAGAAACTATATAGCAAGGGTAAGTACATATACTAAGTTCAGGTAGAAATGTGTAAAAAATTACCTACAACACTTGAGTATCTTTGTGGAAACGTTTCGCCACACAGTGACTTCCTCAGTCCAATACAGAGAAGAATGGTTAAAGATCGGGAGTTTGAGGGACTGATTACCTCAAACTCCTTTTGATCGTCAATCATTCTTCTCTGTATCGGACTGAGCAAGCCACTGTGTGGCGAAACGTTACCACACTAAAGATACCCAAGTGTTGCACACGTGTCTAATTTATCAACTTGTCGGTTCTCTGAACCATTTATCTACATCATTAATGCTGTCAGAGTGCCAAGGTTTTTAACAAGATTTCGTATCATCCGACTTACGTACTGAGTGTCGGTTCTCTCATGTCAGTTCTTGGAGTCCTTGACTTTGACCAATAATCACTCACCTGAAAAAAAAGAGTAGAAAAACAATTATCGTCATTGATTTAATTTGTGTAACAGGAATCATTATTGATTTCATTTAGATAATAGGTTCACGGTGTGTGTGTGAAATAGAGAGAGAGAGAGAGAGAGAGAGAGAGAGAGAGAGAGAGAGAGAGAGAGAGAGAGAGAGAGAGGAGAGAGAGAGAGATGGAAAGAGATGAAAGATGGAGAGAGGGGAAAGAGAGGAAATGGAGAGAAAGAAGAAGCGAATAAAGAGATAGAGACAGAGAGTGTAAATAACCCCATCTCCCCCCCCAAAAAAAAAAATACATTACACCTCAAACAGGTGACAGCGCGTGGATATAACTCCGACCTTGATTATTTCAACATTCAGCTGTCATTACCTTAAACAATTATCACTAATTAATTGCAACAAATCCTACATAATTTAGTAAAATGCTACGAACATTAGGCACAGCACGCTTACATTATTAATTAATATTAATAATGGTATCCTAAGTACGTTATCACGGTCTAAGATGAACGACTGTTTCCCCCTGGATATACATCTTAGAAGTATAATAGTAAATATATATATATATATATATATATATATATATATATATATATATATATATATATATATATATATATATATATATATATATATATATATATCATATAACTCAAGCCTATTATGACATACTCACCCTTCAAGGGAGTTTTGATGCTCGTGAAATGATCTTGAAGTGAGGAACTGAAGGTACTCCCCATCCTCGGATCAAAACTGACTTCCTCACATACCCCCCAACGCTGTATAACCCATACGGGAGAAGCGAGAAGCGCTTTCCAATGAACAATTAAACATTAATAATAATAATCATAATCATAATAATAATAATAATAAATCAAACAAAAAATACTAAATAAATAAATAAATAATAATAATAATAATAATAATAACAATAAAACAATATAGTAAAAATTTATAACAAAATAATAATAATAATAATAATAATAGTAATAATAATAATTAAAATAATAATAACACAAAGCCTCTTCTCTCAGCCAATGGTATAATTTACATTTAAAAATTCCCGACAGAAATCTACAAAAATTGCAAATTATCCAGCATATTATAGTTTCCCGATACGTATGTGCATGCAGTCAAAAGCAATTAGAATTTGAAATAAAAACTTGCATATAAATTGATGTTACTGAATTATATATATAAACCAGCTGTGTAGTATATTCTATACTCCAAGTGCATTTGTCCACCAAGTTTAACGCAATTAGAATAAATATGCAACACAAAATTGTTTATATATGTGTATGTGTGTGTGTATATGTACTCACCTAATTGTGGTTGCAGGGGTCGAGACTCAGCTCTTGGCCCCGAGGTGTGTGTGTGTGTGTGTGTGTGTGTAAAATATTCCACCAACGAAGAACAGGCGGTCACTATTTCCCACTCATCTAAGAGAATCACCAACGAGTGTTCCAGGGTCAGTGTTTATAAACTGCTCTGCTGACTAGTAACATGTCGTGTCCTGGCCTCAGCCTTGGCCTCAGGCACGGATGTGCATTTCGAGTTACGAAACTTGTTGTTAAGTTCCTTGTATGTAGTGATGGGCAACCAGCCGACAAGCAGGAAAATAATGACACATTTCGCTCAGGACTGAGCTTGATGAAACTGAATCCTGACCAAAACGTCGTATTATTCTCTCGACCCACCACCTCCTTCAAACATCAATAACCCGTATCACAAAAATCGGGCTGGAAAATTCATACGTAATACAGAAACTGGAAACGAAAGCTAGACAACGTTTTGGTCCATTTTAACCCATTATCAAGTGATGAAATTCTCTTGCGGCATTGTATCATTTATATTGCAACATTTTTTCCTAGCCAAAGCCGAAAAAAATGAGAAAGCGTTCGTAGTGAAGCGAATTTATTTTTTCTCCCAGATTAACAGACAGCATAAATGGCACCTGTAAATCTTCGTGACGAGGATAAACAAGTGCAAAAAAAAAAAAAAAAAAACTAGCAGCAATAAATTGGTCAGATTTCCGGGGAAAAAAAAGAGAAAAAGTTGCCGCCATTAGCATACAGCATCAGCATATATAATTTGGTCCCTGCCAGCGTAAGAACTATATTTGAAATGTCATAACGTAAGATAATTAATTTTCTCATTTCCCAAGCAACGTTCTGGCTGCATAGAATTTTTTTTAGAGGAGAGGATTGTATACATGTGTGTGTGTGTGTGTGTGTGTGTGTGCTTGTGTAATTACATTTACAAAAGATAATCCACATGCAGACAAACACGTCAGAACGGTTGTATAATTCGACCTCTAGTTGAGGTCCTCTTCAGGAAATAGAAGAGAATGAGAAGGAAGCATGTTATACAGTGGCTGGAGAAGTGAGAGGTAGCATGAAGATGCTGGGGTGGTAATATAGTGTTGAAGATGTACATTCTAGAGGCAGAGTTTGTCTTGGATCATCAAAGGTCACTCGTTTTCCCACTCACTGTTCCAGAGACCCCGGAGACCTCGGAGACCCCGGAGACCCCGGGGTGGAGATGTCTCCAGGGATGTGTTGATTAGGGAATGTTCAATCTGTTATAATTTACATTTTCGTTTAAATTCGGTTACTTAATTTATAATGCAGACTTTGTCACTACGGTTAGTTTCTATTGTTCTGTGGAGATGTTGAAATATGGTTTAGTCAGTCACTGCCTCTTCAATAGTTTTCCGTTCGAAGAGATTTCTATTTTATCTACGATGTTAATGGTATGAATTTAAGATTTTTAAAAATGAAAAAAGTGCAGAGCTCTCTTGCCTGTTTTTAAAAAACTTAGTGTTCTGCATTAATGTATCTAAATTACACAGAGGTCTCCCAATGTATGCAGGTTCACAGCTGTTGCAAGGTAGTTGATATCCTCGTAGTATCTTATATTATACAGGTTCCCTGTCATTTATAAAAAAAAAAATTGCCTATTTTAATTAGGAAAAAATATTAAAATAAAATTTTCGCTTTTTTTTCCCCCTAAAATATCTTGGTGATAGGAATCACTAACGTGTTTTTTCTAAGGCTACTTTTGTTGAATATGTAAACTCTCTCGAGCAACTGCAAGGTTCAACACACTTCGGTCTATAATAAGTGATTAGACAGGTGGGAGTGGTTGAACCATGTAACTAAAAGATTCAACGCACTTTGGTCTATAATAAGTGATTAATTAGAGAGGTGGGAGTAGTTGAATCATGTGAGTCACGTTGATGCAAGACTTACAAGGACAGGCAAACATTACGAACATCACAGTATGCAATAGAGGAACAACAAACACGCAACAACGTCCACTATCAGTACATCAGCCATCCCAGGCCAGACTAAATTAAAATGATGGATGAGGCAATTGTCTCGTTTGCAAACATTCCCATCTGTTTGTCGCCTAACTACATATCACCTCGTATTTCACGAAAAAAAATGATGATTTTTCCTCCCTAAATCCTTGAAAATGTAACTACAATGTAGACAAGATCAATTATAAGAGTTTTTGACGCTCCATTTGGTGGTAAAAATCTGTATAGTTGGAACACGTAAAGCAGTATCCAATTGTATAGTTGGAACACGTAAAGCAGTATCCAATTGTATAGTTGGAACACGTAAAGCAGTATCCAATTGTATAGTTGGAACACGTAAAGCAGTATCCAATTGTATAGTTGGAACACGTAAAGCAGTATCCAATTGTATAGTTGGAACACGTAAAGCAGTATCCAATTGTATAGTTGGAACACGTAAAGCAGTATCCAATTGTATAGTTGGAACACGTAAAGCAGTATCCAATTGTATAGTTGGAACACGTAAAGCAGTATCAATTGTATAGTTGGAACACGTAAAGCAGTATCCAATTGTATAGTTGGAACACGTAAAGCAGTATCCAATTGTATAGTTGGAACACGTAAAGCAGTATCCAATTGTATAGTTGGAACACGTAAAGCAGTATCCAATTGTATAGTTGGAACACGTAAAGCAGTATCCAATTGTATAGTTGGAACACGTAAACAGTATCCAATTGTATAGTTGGAACACGTAAAGCAGTATCCAATTGTATAGTTGGAACACGTAAAGCAGTATCAATTGATAGTTGGAACACGTAAGCAGTATCCAATTGTGGTGAGTTGGAACACGTAAAGCAGTATCCAATTGTATAGGTTGGAACACGTAAAGCAGTATCAATTGTATAGTTGGAACACGTAAAGCAGTATCCAATTGTATAGTTGGAACACGTAAAGCAGTATCCAATTGTATAGTTGGAACACGTAAAGCAGTATCAATTGTATAGTTGGAACACGTAAAGCAGTATCAATTGTATAGTTGGAACACGTAAAGCAGTATCAATTGTATGTTGGAACTAAAGCAGTATCCATTATAGTTGGAACGAAGCAGTATCCAATTGAGATTGGAACGTAAACAGTACCAATTGTATAGTTGGAAAGTAAAGTATCAATTGTATAGTTGGAACACGTAAGCAGTATCCAATTGTATAGTTGGAACACGTAAAGCAGTATCCAATTGTATAGTTGGAACACGTAAAGCAGTATCCAATTGTATAGTTGGAACACGTAAAGCAGTATCCAATTGTATGTTAACATAAACAGTATCAATTGTATAGTTGAACACGTAAGCAGTATCAATTGTATATGAATAAAGCAGTATCCAATTGTATAGTTGGAACACGTAAAGCAGTATCAATTTATGGGAACACGTAAACAATCAATTGAAGTGAACACGTAAAGTATATTGAAGTGAAACGAGCAGTATATTGAAGTGAACAGTAAAGTATAATTGAAGTGAACAGTAACAATCCAATGAATTGGAACACGTAAAGCAGTATCCAATTGTATAGTTGGAACACGTAAAGCAGTATCAATTGTATAGTTGGAACACGTAAAGCAGTATCCAATTGATATGGAACACGTAAAGCAGTATCCAATTGTATAGTTGGAACACGTAAAGCAGTATCAATTGTATAGTTGGAACACGTAAAGCAGTATCCAATTGTATAGTTGGAACACGTAAAGCAGTATCCAATTGTATAGTTGGAACACGTAAAGCAGTATCCAATTGTATAGTTGGAACACGTAAAGCAGTATCCAATTGTATAGTTGGAACACGTAAAGCAGTATCCAATTGTATAGTTGGAACACGTAAAGCAGTATCCAATTGTATAGTTGGAACACGTAAAGCAGTATCCAATTGTATAGTTGGAACACGTAAAGCAGTATCCAATTGTATAGTTGGAACACGTAAAGCAGTATCCAATTGTATAGTTGGAACACGTAAAGCAGTATCCAATTGTATAGTTGGAACACGTAAAGCAGTATCCAATTGTATAGTTGGAACACGTAAAGCAGTATCCAATTGTATAGTTGGAACACGTAAAGCAGTATCCAATTGTATAGTTGGAACACGTAAAGCAGTATCCAATTGTATAGTTGGAACACGTAAAGCAGTATCCAATTGTATAGTTGGAACACGTAAAGCAGTATCCAATTGTATAGTTGGAACACGTAAAGCAGTATCCAATTGTATAGTTGGAACACGAAGCAGTATCCAATTGTATAGTTGGAACAGTAAAGCAGTATCCAATTGTATAGTTGGAACACGTAAAGCGTATCCAATTGTATAGTTGGAACACGAAAGCAGTATCCAATTGTATAGTTGGAACACGTAAAGCAGTATCAATTGTATAGTTGAACACGTAAAGCAGTATCCAATTGTATAGTTGGAACACGTAAAGCAGATCAATTGTATAGTTGGAACACGTAAAGCAGTATCCAATTGTATAGTTGAACACGTAAAGCAGTATCCAATTGTATAGTTGAACACAAAGCAGTATCCAATTGTATAGTTGGAACATAAAGCAGTATCCAATTGTATAGTTGGAACACGTAAAGCAGTATCCATGTATAGTTGGAACACGTAAAGCAGTATCCAATGTATAGTTGGAACACGAAAGCAGTATCCAATTGTATAGTTGGAACACGTAAGCAGTATCCAATTGTATAGTTGGAACACGTAAAGCAGTATCCAATTGTATAGTTGAACACGTAAAGCAGTATCCAGTATAGTTGAACACGTAAAGCAGTATCCAATTGTAGTTAACACGTAAAGCAGTATCCATTGTATAGTTGAACACAAGAGTATCCAATTGAAGTTGGAAATAAGGTATCCAATTGTATAGTTGGAACACGTAAACAGATCCAATTGTATAGTTGGAACACAAAGCGTATCCAAGTATAGTTGGAAAGTAAGCAGTATCCATTGTAGTTGAACACGAAGCAGATCCAATTGAAGTTGGAACACACAGTATCCAATTGTATATGGAACACGAAAAGTATCCAATATAGTTGAAACGTAAAGCAGTATCCAATTATGTTGGAAAGTAAAGCAGATCCAATTGTGTTGGAAACGTAAAGCAGTATCCAATTGTATAGTTGGAACACGTAAAGCAGTATCCAATTGTATAGTTGGAACACGTAAAGCAGTATCCAATTGTATAGTTGGAACACGTAAAGCAGTATCCAATTGTATAGTTGGAACACGTAAAGCAGTATCCAATTGTATAGTTGGAACACGTAAAGCAGTATCCAATTGTATAGTTGGAACACGTAAAGCAGTATCCAATTGTATAGTTGGAACACGTAAAGCAGTATCCAATTGTATAGTTGGAACACGTAAAGCAGTATCCAATTGTATAGTTGGAACACGTAAAGCAGTATCCAATTGTATAGTTGGAACACGTAAAGCAGTATCCAATTGTATAGTTGGAACACGTAAAGCAGTATCCAATTGTATAGTTGGAACACGTAAAGCAGTATCCAATTGTATAGTTGGAACACGTAAAGCAGTATCCAATTGTATAGTTGGAACACGTAAAGCAGTATCCAATTGTATAGTTGGAACACGTAAAGCAGTATCCAATTGTATAGTTGGAACACGTAAAGCAGTATCCAATTGTATAGTTGGAACACGTAAAGCAGTATCCAATTGTATAGTTGGAACACGTAAAGCAGTATCCAATTGTATAGTTGGAACACGTAAAGCAGTATCCAATTGTATAGTTGGAACACGTAAAGCAGTATCCAATTGTATAGTTGGAACACGTAAAGCAGTATCCAATTGTATAGTTGGAACACGTAAAGCAGTATCCAATTGTATAGTTGGAACACGTAAAGCAGTATCCAATTGTATAGTTGGAACACGTAAAGCAGTATCCAATTGTATAGTTGGAACACGTAAAGCAGTATCCAATTGTATAGTTGGAACACGTAAAGCAGTATCCAATTGTATAGTTGGAACACGTAAAGCAGTATCCAATTGTATAGTTGGAACACGTAAAGCAGTATCCAATTGTATAGTTGGAACACGTAAAGCAGTATCCAATTGTATAGTTGGAACACGTAAAGCAGTATCCAATTGTATAGTTGGAACACGTAAAGCAGTATCCAATTGTATAGTTGGAACACGTAAAGCAGTATCCAATTGTATAGTTGGAACACGTAAAGCAGTATCCAATTGTATAGTTGGAACACGTAAAGCAGTATCCAATTGTATAGTTGGAACACGTAAAGCAGTATCCAATTGTATAGTTGGAACACGTAAAGCAGTATCCAATTGTATAGTTGGAACACGTAAAGCAGTATCCAATTGTATAGTTGGAACACGTAAAGCAGTATCCAATTGTATAGTTGGAACACGTAAAGCAGTATCCAATTGTATAGTTGGAACACGTAAAGCAGTATCCAATTGTATAGTTGGAACACGTAAAGCAGTATCCAATTGTATAGTTGGAACACGTAAAGCAGTATCCAATTGTATAGTTGGAACACGTAAAGCAGTATCCAATTGTATAGTTGGAACACGTAAAGCAGTATCCAATTGTATAGTTGGAACACGTAAAGCAGTATCCAATTGTATAGTTGGAACACGTAAAGCAGTATCCAATTGTATAGTTGGAACACGTAAAGCAGTATCCAATTGTATAGTTGGAACACGTAAAGCAGTATCCAATTGTATAGTTGGAACACGTAAAGCAGTATCCAATTGTATAGTTGGAACACGTAAAGCAGTATCCAATTGTATAGTTGGAACACGTAAAGCAGTATCCAATTGTATAGTTGGAACACGTAAAGCAGTATCCAATTGTATAGTTGGAACACGTAAAGCAGTATCCAATTGTATAGTTGGAACACGTAAAGCAGTATCCAATTGTATAGTTGGAACACGTAAAGCAGTATCCAATTGTATAGTTGGAACACGTAAAGCAGTATCCAATTGTATAGTTGGAACACGTAAAGCAGTATCCAATTGTATAGTTGGAACACGTAAAGCAGTATCCAATTGTATAGTTGGAACACGTAAAGCAGTATCCAATTGTATAGTTGGAACACGTAAAGCAGTATCCAATTGTATAGTTGGAACACGTAAAGCAGTATCCAATTGGGCTCACGAGCGAAGTACTAGGCAAGTTTCCTGACACTTGATGCCTCTGTTTACCTACTCCTGGGTACAATTATATGGTAATGGGGTATAATTTTGTGAGTACGAATTACATCTCTCTCTCTCTCTCTCTCTCTCTCTCTCTTATATATATATATATATATATATATATATATATATATATATATATATATATTAACCCCTTCTCCTGTATATATTTTGGGTCACCCTGCCTCGGTGGGTTTGTTGAAAGATATATATATATATATATATATATATATATATATATATATATATATATATATATATATATATATATATATATATATATATATATATATATATATATATATATATGACGAAAGGTTTTCCATTCGATGTAGAGGAAGGAAGCAAGATGCAATTCGCAATCTGATAATGGAATAAGAGCTTTATTCCTGTTTTTAGGATACTCGTGGGATACCCACGAGTCCATCAACTAGGGATACCTCTGCGAGTATCATCATCTTGTGGTAATCCTTTGTTTGATAAATGTAGTGTAACCCTGGCTGGGGAAAGACCAGTCGATGCTTGACCACCACGAACGCCTCATCATCCGAGCAATAACCGCGACAGGAAGGACATCTTGAGTCAACCCCACAAACACAGCAAATGCGACAGTAACTGCCTGACTGTTCCCGGAGGATGGGGGATGGGGGCGTTTTAAATGAGGGACGATGACAAATTAGATAAAGTACTGATAGTAGATTACCGGTGATTTAGGAATAATACTCTGATATACAGATAGTGTGGATGATATATCGGAGCGGTGATGTACGCTTGATGGATTAGCGGTGTTGATATCCAGCTGTTGTCGACCTAATGTCGGTGGCTGGGAATGAGGGGCTGGGAATGAAGGACTGGGAACGAGGGAATGGGAATGACGGAACTCTGTATGAGTGGCAGGAAATTTGTGACTGAAAATTTGTGGTGAGGAATTTGTAGCTGGGAATGTGTGGCTTGGAATGTATTAGAGGTGGCGCTGGGAATGGTGGTTTACTAATGGGTGGAGTGAGGACAGGAAGTTATAGGAGAGTGAACAGACAAGACACCTGAGGTACTGAGGTAAATGGTCTGTGGGGTTGAACACCTATCGGCTGCACCTGGGTTATTCAAGGTTCAGCTTCGCTTTAGACTTCATATCACTCGTGCTTTAATAATTCTCTCCATCATTGGTATTTTAATAATTCTCCCCATTATTGGTGCTTTAATAATTCTAAGTGTATACACACTAAGATATGCAGTACATCTCTCGGTATATATATATATATATATATATATATATATATATATATATATATATATATACACACTGAGAAATACACACCTCTCGGGGTAAAGTAAGTGCAAGATTCACAGCTAATGGTGTATAAACACTGCGAGATACATGTTTCTAGGGGTATATATACTGGGAGATGCATAATTTTTGGGATATATATTGAGATATACACCTCTAAGTGTATAAAGACTAGAATATACATACCTTTAGGTGTATGCAGACTGGGAGATGCCTCTGTCTCTTGTCTGTCTGTCTGTCTGTTGTCTGTCTGTCTGTCTCTCTGCCTGCTCTTGCGAATTCCTAGCATTGTATAAATCTCTAGTTGTGTCGATGCATGCAGGGGATGAGATGAAAAGCTGTAAGCCTTCCTGCCTGAAAGCTGGCTGCCTTGGAATAACGTCTAGCGAAAGCTGGATGCCAAGGTATTGGTCCAGTGTGGTACGGTCGGTAAAGCACTGCGTTCCTGTCACAAGGTTCGTAGGGTCGAGTCTCCGTCGGCCAGAGATCAGTGTTTATATATATATATATATATATATTCAACAAGTCGGCCGTCTCCCACCGAGGCAGGGTGACCCAAAAGAAAGAAAATCCCCCCCCCCCCATAAAATACTTTCATCATTCAACACTTTCACCTCACTCATACATAATCACTGTCTTTGCAGAGGCGCTCAGATACGGCAGCTGAGAATAAGTCCCTCCCAACTGTCACTATCCCAGACCCCTCCTTTAAAGTGCAGGCATTGTACTTCCCATTTCCAGGACTCAAGTCCAACTAAATCAATTAACTGGTTTCCCTGAATCCCTTCACAAAATATTACCTTGCTCACACTCCAACAGCTCGTCAGGTCCCAAAAACCATTCGTCTCCATTCACTCCTATCTAACACGCTCACACATGCTTGCTGGAAGTCAAAGCCCCTCGCCCACAAAACCTCCTTTACCCTCTCCCTCCAACCTTTTCGAGGACGACCCCTACCCCGCCTTCCTTCCCCTTCAGATTTATACGCTCTCCAAGTCATTCTACTTCGATCCTTTCTCTCTAAATGACCAAACCACTTCAACAACCCCTCTTCAGCCCTCTGACAAATACTTTTAGTAACTCCACACCTTCTCCTAATTTCCACACTCCGAATTTTCTGCCTAATATTTACACCACACATTGCTCTTAGACAGGACATCTCCACTGCCTCCAGCCTCCTCCTCGCTGCAGTATTTGCAATCCATGCTTCACACCCATATACTAAGAGTGTTGGTACCACTATACTTTCGTACATATCCTTCTTTGCCTCCATGGATAACGTTTTTTGTCTCCACAGATACCTCAACAGATATATATATATATATATATATATATATATATATATATATATATATATATATATATATATATATATATATATATATATATCCTCTTGATATAGTGGTACATTCAAGAACACATTGAAAACAAGTGCATCGGCATGTATATTATAGTTACCGCTTTTACTATTATAATTAATGGTTTGGATCTCATAATTACACACATTATACATATCACACACATTACAAACACGTTCCACACATACTGAATTATTTTTAACCTTGTGGTATTTTGTTTTACATTCGAGTAATTACTTACCTGCTTATTCCTTCAAGGGAAAAATTCTATTTTTTTTCCTCCTCAGTAGTTTTAAGAGAGCACAGGTGTAAACATCAACATCCGGGTTGTGGAGTCAACGAGGAGACAGCACTAAGTGCGAATACTGCGCCACTTAACTATGGATAAACGCCCCTGAGGCACGTTTTTAGTGGATTTCACTGTGGACGTAGGCAGCAAGTAAGAGCTCCCCGGAGGCCAACACCTCAGCACGGTGTTACGCCGCGACCTCTTGCAACCTCCAGCACTCCAAAGAATTATTATTAACACTGAAAGTCCTGTGAGGACTTGTAATTGCCCGGGCAAGGTAAAGACGAAAATTACACCTGTTTTAATGAGCGGCCATTTTTTTCCCCGCACTTTGTTATATGTAACTTACAAGTAAGACCAGTCTGAGTGCTCGCTCCTGCAAACAAGTGCCGAGATGTGAATTATTGTTATTATATTTCATTTGTTTGTTACAATATTATTATTATTATCAGCTATGCCTTCCATTTCCCCCGTCTGTGGGGGAATGGAAGATATTCACGTTAGATCAAGAACCCCTTACCGGTTTCAAGGAACCTTCCTGGGGGGGTCGAGACGTGAAGTAGAGCGAGACTGTGCACAGGCTTTAACTGGGACAACGTTTCGATCTGTTTAGAACTTTATCAGGTGTAAGCAGATGGAAATGTTGCTCCGGTAAAAGTCTGTACGTGTGTGTGTATAGTCCCTCCCATGTATCCCCTCATCCTGGCCCCTCCCATGTGTCCCCTCATCCTGGTCCCTCCCATGTGTCCCCTCATCTTGGTCCCTCCCATGCGTCCCCTCATCCTATTCCCTCCCATGTGTCCCCTCAAATAACAAAAAAGGCACAATACCGTGACTGGAACAATACACACACAACCCGCACATATACAAAGAGGAGCTTACGACGACGTTTCGGCCCGACTTGGACCATTTACAAAGTCCCCTTATCCTGGTCCCTCCCATGTGTCCCCTCATCCTGGTCCCTCCCATGCGTCCCGTCATCCTAGTCCCTCCCATGCGTCCCCTCATCCTGGTCCCTCCCATGTGTCCCGTCATCCTAGTCCCTCCCATGTGTCCCCTCGTCCTAGTCCCTCTCATGTGTCACATCGTCTTCTGCACTTGAATTAACTAGTGTGGCTTACACCGTGTCGTTGTGGACTGTCACAGGTACTGCTAGATCCATGTATTGAGTGACCCCCCCCCCGCGGCCACCACTACTACCACCACCACCACTACCACTTCCACCACCACCACACTCCTTCCTCATGTAGTCCACTCAACCGACCTCTCCTCTCTTATGTTCCCTTTTCTCATTTGTATTTCTAGTTTACAGGTATGTGTGTGTGTGTGTGTGTGTGTAGTTACTAGATGTCAAAGGCACTTGTCGATAGACACTTGTCCTGACATAATTTTTTTTTTTTGTGTGTGGTGCAGTTGTTGGTGTGTATGTGTGTGTGTGTGTGTGTGTTATGTCGTACACCTATTGCATTTATCATTTTGTCAAAAATTACACGATACTCCCTCTTGTTGTATCCACATGGCGTGTGTGTGTGTTTATTCACCGATGTGTGCTTGTAGGGGGGTAGGGGGGGTCATTCTACTTCTCCTAGGTCGAGGATTGTCCAGACTGAATTACGTATATACCAGTGCATCACCTTTTTTTTTATTTTTGAGAAAGAAATATTCCAAAGACAAGGGGAAAAAATGGAGAGACAACTCTTGAATGTTTTTGTCTAAATCTGCCCCGGGCCTGAGAAATTTAGGTGGGAGACGACGGCCAGTGTGCTCAAAACACTACAGTCGAACCTCGGTGTTCGAACATACCGAACCTCGAACAAACCGGAGTCCGAACAATTTTGTTCGGAAAAAAAAGACCCGGTCTTTGAACGTTTTTCTGGAGTCTGAACTAATTTAATATTTTTTTTTTATAAGAAATCCCTGTTTCAAAAGTGCTTTGAAGTGACGTCTGACACTGATCTGACTCTCCGAGACTTTTGGAAGAGTCAGTTCAACATCCTCCAGTGTGCGAGGCGAACTTTTCGCAGTTCGAACACCACCTAGGAACTAATTAAGTTCAAACATCGAGATTCCACTGTATTTCAAAATTCAAGATATTTGTACATTTATTTAAATAAGTAAATATACAAAATAAATAAACTAAAGTGTTTAGTTGGCTGCGAGTCGGACAAAGGTATGCATGTATCCCCCTATCTCCTAACCCCAGCCCCCTCTGTCTCAACCCACGCAAAATAAATAGTGCAGTGTGACTTAAGTTTCTAATGTAGTCAAATATAAAAATAAACGAGAGGTTCAAATACCGTCTCAAGAGGTCCAGGAGCTGGACGTAAAAATCCAAGAGGTTCAAGAGTTTCGTATGTGCATACTGAAGACGCTCTTGGTTGAGAGAAGTAGACAACCCACTTTCTCCATTAATTAAATTATCATTATCTCCCACTGCTGAAGCGATGCATGGCCCATACGGGTTTAACGCTTCTTCATAAAAATGAGACCCAGGTGCTAGAGCAGAACCCAGACAAGCACTCTTAATATTATGACGAGATGAATCACTTGTGTTCTCAAGATTTCCGTGAAGGGCGAAACTTAGAGGCGACGTCTTCCCAAATTTTTCTCTAAATCCTCTCCTCGTCAAAATATGTTTAAATCCCCTTCCCGCCATAATAAATTTAAATCCCCTCTTCGTTAAAATAAGTTTAAATCCCCCTCCTCTTCAACATAGGTTTAAATCCTCCTTTTCATCAAAATAAGCTTAAATCCCCTCCCCACCAAAATAAGTTTAAATCCACCCTTCCCTTCCCCAAACAAATTTAAATCCCCAACTCCCCAAAATCCCACTTGGCATAAATCCGTACACTGATTAAGCTCATTAGCCACACTCGGGGCCTCTCGACAAATGCGACACACAACTGAGAAAGAGGAATTTATCTTGCTTTGTAGGTCATTACAAGAACGAATGTACCCATTTTGGCCCAGGCGTATCCACGGGAACACTGCCTTGTCCACACCTGCTTGCCAACCCTCCTGCACGCAGAGCACCAACCAACATCCTGCAACACCATGTGCAACACCAACATCCTCTATCATTATCCTGCGTCCTCAAAAACATACATCAGCATCTTGTTACATTTCTCTCTTAGCTTGCGTCATCAACAATTTTATATCGTCATCTTGATTCAGAATCAAGAGATTACTTTCGTCATCAACAATTTATATCGTCATCTTGATTCAGAATCAAGAGATTACTTTCGTCATCAACATTATATATCGTCATCTTGATTCAGAATCAAGAGATTACTTTCGTCATCAACATTTCATATCGTCATCTTGATTCAGAATCAACAGATTACATCAATAACCACTTACATCAACATCGTAATCCAAGTAATTCTTCATTCAGGTAATTGCATGGATGTTCAAGGATATTATGACTGTGGGTAACGTAACATTAATATGAGGCAGGTAATGTACCTTGTAGTTAGATGCCTCCATAAATTATTCGAAGTATACAGTATATCTACACACCCTAGAACCCCTCTTATTTGAACTAAATTATATATATATATATATATATATATATATATATATATATATATATATATATATTATTATTATTTTTTATTATTTTATTAACACATCGGCCGATTCCCACCAAGGCAGGGTGGCCCGAAAAAGAAAAACTTTCATCATCATTCACTCCATCACTGTCTTGCCAGAAGGGTGCTTTACACTACAGTTATAAAACTGCAACATTAACACCCTCCTTCAGAGTGCCGGCACTGTACTTCCCATCTCCAGAACTCAAGTCCGGCCTGCCGGTTTCCTGAATCCCTTCATAAATGTTACTTTGCTCACACTCCAACAGCACGTCAAGTATTAAAAACCATATGCCTCCATTCACTCCTATCAAATACGCTCACACATGCTTGCTGGAAGTCCAAGCCCTCGCACACAAAACTTCCTTTACCCCTCCCTCCAACCTTTCCTAGGCCGACCCCTACCCCGCCTTCCCTCCACTACAGATTTATACACTCTCGAAGTCACTCTGTCTCGTTCCATTCTCTCTACATGTCCAAACCACCTCAACAACCCTCCTCAGCTCTCTGGACAATCGTTTTGGTAATCCCGCACCTCCTCCTAATTTCCAAACTCCGAATTCTCTGCATTATATTCACACCACACATTGACCTCAGACATGACATCTCCACTGCCTCCAGCCTTCTCCTCGTTGCAACATTCATCACCCATGCTTCACACCCATATAAGAGCGTTGGTATAACTATACTCTCATACATTCCCCTCTTTACTTCCATGGACAAGGTTCTTTGTCTCCACAGACTCCGAAGTGCTCCACTCACCCTTTTCCCCTCATCAATTCTATGATTCACCTCATCCTTCATAGACCCATCCGCCGACATGTCCACTCCCAAATATCTGAATACATTCACCTCCTCCATACTCTCTCCCTCCAATCTGATATCTAATCTTTCGTCACCTATTCTTTTGTTATCCTCATCACCTTACTCTTTCCTATATTCACTTTCAATTTTCTTCTTTTACACACCCTACCAAATTCATCCACCAACCTCTGCAGCTTCTCTTCAGAATCTCCCAAAGCACAGTGTCATCAGCAAAAGCAACTGTGACAACTCCCACTTTGTATTTGCTTCTTTATCTTTTAGCCCAACACCTCTTGCCAAGACCCTCGCATTCACTCTCTTACAACCCCATCTATAAATATATTGAACAACCACGGTGACATCACACATCCTTGTCTAAGGCCCACTTTTACTGGGAAATAGTCCCCTTCCTCCTACACACTCTAACCTGAGCCTCACTATCCTCATAAAAACTCTTCACTGCTTTCAGTAACCTTCCTCCTATTCCATACACCTGCAACATCTGCACATTGCCCCCTATCTACCCTATCATACGCCTTTTCCAAATCCATAAATGCCACAAAAACATCTTTACCCTTATCCAAATACTGTTCACCTATATGTTTCACTGTAAACACTTGGTCTACACACCCCTACCTTTCCTAAAGCCCCTTGTTCATCTGCTATCCTGCTTTCTGTTTTACTCTTAATTCTTTCAATAATAACTCTACCATACACTTTACCAGGTACACTCAACAGACTTATTCCCTATAATTTTGCACTCTCTTTTGTCCCCTTTGCCTTTATACAAAGGAACAATACACGCTCTCTGCCAATCCCTAGGTACCTTACCCTCTTCCATACATTTATTAAATAATAGCACCAACCACTCCAAAATTATATCCCCACCTGCTTTAACATTTCTATCTTTATCCCATCAATCCCAGCTGCCTTACCCCTTTCATTCTACCCACTGCCTCACGAACTTCCCTACACCCACAACTGGCTCTTCCACACTCCTACAAGATGTTATTCCTCCTTGCCCTACACACGAAATCACAGCTTCCCTGTCTTCATCAACATTTAACAAATCCTCAAAATATTCTCTCCATCTTCCCGATACCTCTAACTCTCCATTTAATAACTCTCCTCTCCTATTTTTAACTGTCAAATCCATTTGTTCTCTAGGCTTCCTCAACTTATTAATCTCATTCCAAAACTTTTTCTTATTTTCAACAAAATTTGCTGATAACATCTCACCCACTCTCTCATCTGCTCTCTTTTACATTGCTTCACCACTCTTTAACTTCTCTTTCTCTCCATATACTCTTCCCTCCTTGCATCACTTCTACTTTGTAAAAACCTCTCATATGCTAACTTTTTCTCCCTTACTACTCTCTTTACATCATCATTCCACCAATCGCTCCTCTTCCTCCCGCACCCACTCGCCTGTAACCACAAACTTCTGCTGAACACTCTAACACTACATTTTTAAATCTACCCCATACATTTTCGACCCCATTGCCTACACTCTCACTAGCCCATCTATCCTCCAATAGTTGTTTATATCTTACCCTAACTGCCTCCTCTTTTAGTTTATAAACCTTCACCTCTCTTTACTTACTGATTCTATTTTCCTTGTATCCCATCTACCTTTTACTCCCACTGTAGCTATAACTAAAAAGTGATCTGATATATCTGTAGCCCCTCTATAAACATGTACATCCTGAAGTCTACTCAACAGTCTTTTATCTACCAATACATAGTCCAACAAACTACTGTCATTACGCCTACATCATATCTTGTATACTTATTTATCCTCTTTTTCTTAAAATATGTATTACCTATAACTAAACCCCTTTCTATACAAAGTTCAATCAAAGGGCTCCCATTATCATTTACACCTGGCACCCCAAACTTACCTACTACACCCTCTCTGCATGTTTCTCCCACTTTAGCATTTAGGTCCCCTACCACAATTACTCTCTCATTTGGTTCAAAAGTTCCTATACATTCGCTTAACATCTCCCAAAATCTCTCTCTCCTCTACACTCCTCTCTTCTCCAGGTGCATACACGCTTATTATGACCCACTTTTCGCATCCGACCCTTATTTTAATCCACATAATCCTTGAATTTACACATTTATATTCCCTCTTTTCCTTCCATAACTGATCCTTCAACATTATTGCTACCCCTTCCTTAGCTCTAACTCTCTCAGATACTCCTGACTTAATCCCATTTATTTCTCCCCACTGAAACTCGCCTACCCCTTCAGCTTTGTTTCGCTTAGGCCAGGACATCCAACTTCTTTTCATTCATAACATCGGCAATCATCTCTTTCTTATCATCCGCACTACATCCACGCACATTCAGACAACCCAATTTTATAAAGTTTTTCTTCTTCTCGTTTTTAGTAGATTTGTACAGGAGAAGGGGTTACTAGCCCATTGCTCCCGGCATCTTAGTCGCCTCATACGACACGCATGGCTTACGGAGGAAAGATTCTTTTCCACTTCCCCATGGACAATAGAGAAAATAAAAAGAACAAGAGCTATTAAGAAAAGAAGAAAAACCTAGATGTGTGTATGTATATATATGCATGTGTATATATATGCTATATATATATATATATATATATATATATATATATATATATATATATATATATATATATATATATATATATATTTACTGTATCTGGAAAATTGTTGATGTTTTGAAGCCCTCGATATTGTATTTGCTGAGCTGTGTATATTGGGCTGTATGTCGAGCTGTATCATAGTACATTTATATTATTTGTTTGGCAGTTCTTAATGCTAGTGTATATGCGTGTATTTGCGTTCGTCTCTATCATGGCTTTTGTGTGTATTTGTACCTATTTGTAATTAACAATTCATAACAAATAGATTAATCTAGCCTTGTTAAAAAAATATAAATATTAAATTCCCAAAATATACGACGCACTCATTTAGTAAATTCCGTCATATACGTCTGTTGTTCAAGTATTTATTATCTTGATAATTAGGACTGAAGACGCCTACTGTGTAGACGAAACTATCATCCTGTTGTATATACATTATCTTGCGTTTCCTCATGTCATTTTGTGTTCAGATGTTCCACTTGGATGATCGACCTCTCGTTCTTCCAACGGGGAGGGGAAATCACACATCTTAGAGAAGAAACATTTATTGGGGGGAACGTATTGAGCTTTTTTAAAAGCTTTAAAAAGTTCTTTTACAAGCTCTTAAAACATCTGAATGATGTCCCTAGCGAAGCTAGTTGTGCGAGTGTGTTATCTTTACCCCAGTCGACAGTACATCATTACGCTTTATATTAAGTTCAAGGCAAACCTTAATGAACAGATTACGTTTCGTGCTCTTCAGAGTTTAATAAAGCTCTACTTAGAGGGAAGCATGTTCTCTACACATACTGTCCTTTCACCACATTTCTCTGCAAATTTTGCTACCCAACACATGAAATAATATATTTTTCAGCTAAATCAGTGTTCTTGCGTGTGTATTAGCAAGCAAAGGCTGGTGTACGAGTGCTGTGTGTGTGTGTGTGTGTATTTGTATGTGTGTGTGTGTGATTTCGTGGGAACGTGAGTGCTTGGAAGCGTGCGTGTATGACACGCTCTCAATGTGTATTTATATGATCATGAATATACTAAATTACATATTAAGCGACAGGCAATACCACACAAACTAGCTCATACGTGCAATTTACTGAGCAAATATTGAGCGTCCTACCACCTCCAGTGTTACCATGGTGAGGCGAGTCCTTCCACCTCCAGCGGTACCTGAATGACGTGTGTGAGTGTGTGTTTACAAGAGATTTTCATTGCTCCATTTAAAAAATTGCGTTGGGGCCAGAAGTACAAAGAAACTGCAGCCTTGAGGACACACAATGTTAGTTAGATAGGCAACATCTAAATATGTCTGACCTACGAGTTAGAATTGCTTAGATAACAGTCTGAGGTAAAGGTCAGAATCGTCTTGATAGCAGTCTAAATTCAGAGTTTCTCTTAGTCCAACTTTTTATTTTTCGTTAGTACCTTACCTCCGACATTTAGCCTCAATCGACGCCACCTTTTTATAGTACGACTAGTGGCCCACAGCCACACCCAGTATGACCAGTGACCCAGAGCCACACCCAGTGTGACCAGTGACCCAGACCCATCTTCAGTGTGACGAGTGACCCAAAGTAACGCCCACAGTGTGACCCAACAGACCCAGGGGTCCTGGGAACTAGAGCATATAAGGGCAGGATGACATTCGCCCTCACACCACAATTGGTTCCATCAGAGTGCCTGCTGAAACTACCTTGCCAGGTCCTTCCTGCTCACTCGTTCCTTCTTATCTCACACACCAGTCCTCCTTCAGTTCCCTTCTAGCTTACCCTCCTTCATCGCCTCCCCTTCAATGTCTGCTTATAATAGCGCTGCCACACCTTTTCTCTTAAAAATACAATGAAATTTTTTTTTTAAGCGTTGTATTGCAGTAGATGTGTGAGTGACTTATTCAGCCATCCTCATCCTCCTCCTCCTCCTCTTAGTCTTCCTCTTCCTTATAATCATATTAATTCAATACCTATCAGAGTGATGATTCTATTTCCAAACGATGCGCTACAAAACGCAAGCAGTGACAACACTATAGCAAAGCTACCACCAGCTGCCACTAACAGTTTGTTAATTCGATATCATTATTATGTACAACATATGCATCCTAGAACCACAGCGAGCGCAGTAAAAAAAAAAAATCACAGTCTCACAGTGCCACAGTACGAAATGTGTCCCTGTGTCTGACAGAAGCCACCGTTGGATCAGTGACAACAGTAGCACACTGGCACTGTTAGCCCCAGCCCTGCAACAGCACCAACAGTGCTGCCGGCAGCTAATTCCTAAGCCGTTGTCAGGCAGAAGCCATTGTTGAATCAGTGCTAACAGTGCTGTACCGGCGCTGTTAGTACCAGCCCTGCAACAGCACCAACAGGGCCGCCGGCAGCTAAGCTGTAAGCCGTGGACAATAAAGTCCTTTTCATAACGCAGGATCGTGACATGAGCCGCGGGGCCCACCAGGTAAATCCCCCATTCACATGTGAACTAAAAATAAATTTTGCTGGCTCAAGACGAGTGTTATCAGTGACAACATGATATTATGAGTGTGTCAGGCAAGGCACCCCCTTTTACTTCTCCAGTTTATGAATTTAAGCATATTACCATGTGTATGCTAATTCGTTTTTCCTCCCTTTCTGCTAAGGCTGGTCTTGTTGACGTTACTTACCTTTGTGAGCCTGCATATTGTAGGAGCAGTTCTTTGCCGGGCAATACCAAACAAGCTTTAAAATGTCTAAGCTGAAAGCTACTTAAGCACAGGGTGCAGCCACGCTGCTTCAGAGCTCCGGGAAAAGCGTTTGATAAACCTGTATAAAACTTATATCTCTGGTGATTACAAAGCTCACTAGAATACAGGAAAACCATCGCAAGAGTGCGTGGAAATACATGGAAGTTCATGAAATTGCAAGAGATTACATAAGAACACATGGGAATTACACACTGGAGAAGATTCCCCACTGTCCAAATCGAGGCTATATGCTGAGAAGCACTAACTAGTCTAGCTGCTCCTAATTCTCTCTAGATAGTTGAGATAAGGACAGTATAGCAGAAGGCGGAAGCCATAAAAGATTCAAAGGTGGGGTAATACAGATTACGAAAGAGAGAAACCAGCAACATTATCGTGTTCTCCGTGAGAGTAAAGCCTCCTCCTGGGATTAAGGATTCCCCCGGCCAGACGAACAGACAATAGGCAACGTCTGAGAGAAAAGGAGTTAAAGTGAAAGGGCCGCCCCTTGAATGCTACTCAAAGGAATGAGAGGCTAAAGAATGAGGTGCGTGCAAAATGCCTGTGTAAACCTCGTTGTCTGGAATGTAAAAACGGAGTCTAATTTACATTGCGTCTTACGAATAATGTAAATTTTTCTCTCTCCCAAGAAGCATTACAGATGGTTGAACCTGATATAGGTGGACACAAGAGCAGGAGAGGATGAAAATGAAGAGTTATAAGAGTGGTATTTAGCTTGGGTAATTATCGACTCAGAGATATTTCTGCATTTTGGGGTATCTATCAGCTGACACTGTTTATATATATATATATATATATATATATATATATATATATATATATAATATATATATATATATATATATATATATATATATATATATATGCAAAAAGATCACAGTAAACAGGTGATATCAAAATATGCAAAACAACCACTATGAAAAATAGAAGAATTCCAAGCCTTTCGTGACTACTCACATATAGTTCCTTGATAATGTGAGTAGTCACGAAAGCACTTGGAATTCTTCTATTTTTCATAGTGGTTGTTTCTATATATATATATATATATATATATATATATATATATATATATATATATATATATATATATATATATACACACATTATCTATTAGTCCAGAGCAGGATTCGAGCCCGCACACTGTGCATCAAAGAACGAAGTACTTTATCCACGCGGGACGTACATACATGCATACATACATGCACTTCTAATATTATAGTAGCCTGGCTGGGATGCCAGGCTACTGGCATTTTACTAGCCTTGCTGGGATGCTAGAGGCATAAGTTCGAGTCTCTCACGTCAGCTATGATATATAAAACTGTTAATGTATCATCCGTTTGTGGGTAACATTAACACTGTCGAGAGAATGAAGAGGAAGTACTTAAGTAATAATAACTGAGCAGTTCACACAGCGGCTATACATTGGTTAGTAGGGAATAATAAGCAACTCAGAGAGTTTCATCTGTGTCTTCACTTAGATATCTATTTTCTTTCTACTGGAGCTAGTTTTACTGACCTTACCATGATACCTATTACAAAGTATTCTTCCTAGTGAGGCTCGTTTTACTGACCTTACCATGGTACCTATTACAAAGTATTCTTCCTAGTGAGGCTAGTTTTACTGACCTTACCATGGTACCTATTACAAAGTATTCTTCCTAGTGAGGCTAGTTTTACACACCTTACCATGGTACCCATTATAAAGTATTCTTCCTAGTAAGGCTAATTTTACTGACCTTACCATGGTATCTATATTCTTCCCAGTGAGTTTAAGTTTTACTCGCCTAACCTTGGTACCTATAACAAAACATTAAGACTCTATAAAAGATGAATAATGGCTGCTTTTCTATTTTTTCTAATTCGCTTCTTTCTTCAATTCTAAGTAATATTTTGAGAAAACTTTATTATATTTATTTCTAATTTTGTGTCTATTCGACCCATTATACGAGTTTCGATTCCTTTAACAAATTTCTTAGCTCTAATTCTTTTAACTTTAGACCATTTGTATTTATAAATAAAATAGTTTATGAAATATATGCAAAATTTGGTGAAAAATATAATGATGATTTACATAATAAGTATAATGATAGAGAAGAATACCAAGGTTTAATACACCGAGAGATGTATGTCTCTTAGGGTAAACACAAAGTTTATTCACTATTGTGTTTAAGAAAATAGCCTCGATTGGTGGTGAACAGGTTACACGCAGCGTTAATGATCCTCTGTGTAGTAGTTAGGAATTAAACCTAATTAACCAACAGTAGAATGTCGCAAATTACGGATCATTCAGTTTGGCTTGAAATGTATTGCGTTTTTGGTGATATTTTCACACAGGGGATGAATTTCACTGCAAACAAATTCGCCCCACCAAACAATACATAGATCTCATTTTCCGCACTGATCCACCTTAACTATAGCAACAGTGCCACAACACCACACGACTACTGACCAGTACCTCCCACACCCAGCTCCTGTAGACAACAGTGCCACACCACACGACAACTGACCAGTGCCTCCCCACCCAGCTCCTGCAGACAGCAGTGCCACAACACCACACGACAACTCACAAGTGCCTCCCCACCCAGATCTTGCAGACAGCAGTGCCACAACAGCACAGGACTACTGACCAGTGCCCCCCACCCAGCTTCTGCAGACAGCAGTGCCACAACACCAAACGACTACTGACCAGTGCCTCTTCCCAGCTCCTGCAGACAGCAGTGCCACAACACCACACGACTACTGACCAGTGCCTCCCACCCCAGCTCCTGTAGACAGCAGTGCCACAACACCACACGACTACTAACCAGTGCATCCCACCCCAGCTCCTGGAGACAGCAGTGCCACAGCAACACACGACTACTGACCAGTGCCTCCCACCCCAGCTCCTAGAGACAGCAGTGCCACAACACCACACGACTACTGACCAGTGCCTCCCCACCCAGCTCCTGTAGACAGCAGTGCCACAACACTACACGACTACTGACCAGTGCCTCCCCACCCAGCTCCTGTAGATAGCAGTGCCACAACACCACACGACCACTGACCAGTGCCTCCCACCCAGCTCCTGCAGACAGCAGTGCCACAACACCACACGACTACTGACCAGTGCTTCCCACCCCAGCTGCTATAGACAGCAGTGCCACAACACCACACGACCACTGACCAGTGCCTCCCCACCCAGCTCCTGCAGACAGCAGTGCCACAACACCACACGACTACAGACCAGTGCCTCCCCACCCAGCTCCTGTAGACAGCAGTGCCACAACACCACACGACTACTGACCAGTGCCTCCCACCACAGCTCCTGCAGACAGAAGTGCCACAACACTACACGACTACTGATCAGTGCCTCTTACCCCAGCTCCTGCAGATAGCAGTGCCACAACACCACACGACTACTGACCAGTGCCTCCCACCCCAGCTCCTGCAGACAGCAGTGCCACAACACCACACGACTACTGACCAGTGCCTCCCACCCAGTTCCTGTAGACAGCAGTGCCACAACACCACACGACTACTGACCAGTGCTTCCCCACCCAGCTCCCACAGAGACTCTCCCTCCTGCCCAGCTGTGTCAACAGACGCGTGTGGCTAGCGTGAGAGGCTGTGAGAAGCCCTTGTTGTCTTACTCTTCGCCATTCTGGGTCGTGCCAGAGGAAGTACCTCTCTCTCCCTCTCCACTACAGTGGGTCGCACTTCAGTCCCATTTCCTGTTCACCCCAATGGGTCGCACTTCAATGTCACACTTCCTTTCCACTACAGTGGGTCGTACTCTTCCTCTCCAATACAGTGGGTCACACTCTCCCTCTTCACTACAGTGGGTAGCATTCTCCCTCTCCACTACAGTGGGTCGCATTCTCCCTCTCCACTACAGTGGGTAGCACTCTTCCTCTCCCCTACAGTGGGTCGCACTTCAGTCCCACTTCTGCTGCAGCACACTGTTTCCTACAGGAGTCTCTTTCTTTAGCTCATTACAACGAGATCAGTACATCTTCCTTGGCGATACCTGATCCACCTTCCTCATGCCTGATCTCTAATATAAGTTTTCAACAAGATATGTTTTCCACGAAGACCCACACTGTTAGCCACGCAAGAACCCCTCGTATTATGTAATATCTGATAAACTGTACGATTTAACCGTCAAGGCAGCGGAAGGCCTAGCTGGAATAGTGAAAACATCGTATGACTAACACCCGTGTGGGGTAGAAAGTTTCCAATTTGTTAGTGACAAACAAAATACCGCCGCCACCACTCCACAGGAAGTTCCCCCAAGTTGGTTAATTCACTAACCAAGTGCCTCATTGCATATACATAGAGTTACAGGTATTGCACGGCTTAACAAATTGGCGAGATGAGGCTTACACGTTAGCTCTTAAAACAGCACCAGAATGCCGTTTTCAAGGCAGTTTTATTTATTAATTTATATATATGTATATGTATATATATATATATATATATATATATATATATATATATATATATATATATATATATATATATATATATATATATATACGTATATATATATATATATAATACACACACAGTACATTACTTCAGAAATGCAAAATAACCACTGTGAAAGAATAGTGAAATTACAATCGCTTTCGTGATTTCTCACATTATCAAGGAATATTAAAAATAATGAAACAGAAGACTTAATAAGGCTGAGAGAGAGAGAGAGAGATAGAGGATACACAACACATTATAAAGGCTACATATTTTGGCGTCTAAGACTGCTTCTCATTTTTGACATTTCAATAATGACAAGGAAATGTGTAAAGCCTAAGAGGTTCACTAATTAACCCAGAGTTTATTAATGCAAACTCTCCTTGCCGTGTTTACTGACTAATCTCCACTGATAAATTATTCATGCGGTGCAAAATATCTAATGCAGTGAAAATGAGCAACGACAAATATTTCACTTTGGATTATTTTTATACTCTGCGATCCTAGGAAGACAACACCTGCAATCCTAGAAAGACAACACCTGCAATCCAAGAAAGACAACACCTGCAATCCAAGGAAGACAACACCTGCAATCCTAGGAAGACAGCATCTACAATCCTAGGAAGACAGCATCTACAATCCTAGGAAGACAGCATCTACAATCCTAGGAAGACAGCATCTACAATCCTATCAAGACAACACCTGCAATCCTAGGAAGACAACACCTGCAATCCTAGGAAGACAACACCTACAATCCTAGGAAGACAACACCTGCAATCCTATCAAGACAACACCTGCAATCCTAGGAAGACAACACCTGCAATCCTAGGAAGACAACACCTGCAATCCTAGGAAGACAACACCTGCAATCCTAGGAAGACAACACCTGCAATACTAGGAAGACAACACCTGCAATCCTAGGAAGACAACACCTGCAATACTAGGAAGACAACACCTGCAATACTAGGAAGACAACACCTACAATCCTAGGAAGACAGCATCTACAATCCTAGGAAGATAACATCTACAATCCTAGGAAGACAGCATCTACAATCCTAGGAAGACAACATCTACAATCCTAGGAAGACAACACCTGCAATCCTAGGAAGACAACACCTGCAATCCTAGGAAGACAACACCTGCAATACTAGGAAGACAACACCTGCAATCATAGGAAGACAACACCTGCAATCCTAGGAAGACAGCATCTACAATCCTATCAAGACAACACCTGCAATCCTAGGAAGACAACACCTGCAATCCTAGGAAGACAACACCTGTAATCCTAGGAAGACAACACCTACAATCCTATCAAGACAACACCTGCAATCCTAGGAAGACAACACCTGCAATCCTAGGAAGACAACACCTGCAATACTAGGAAGACAACACCTGCAATCCTAGGAAGACAACACCTGCAATCCTAGGAAGACAACACCTGCAATCCTAAGAAGACAACACCTGCAAACATGTTATTACACCACTTTATTACCCACCTTTATTAAGGTGTTACTAATAAAGACTGGAAAGAACAGCAGTGAGGAGACTTACTCATGCGTGCCGTCTCGCCCGGGTATTGAACCTGGGTCCATTTGTTTGTGAGTCGTCTCCCTTCTGCCATACATATAATTTAATAAACAAAATAACGAGAATTTTCATATTAAAAACAAACGCGCTAAACCCATATGGGTCATAAATAAGAAAAAAGGTAATCCTGTGATAGAATAAATGAAGAGAACAGTGATCCTTCTATGTCTAAATGAAGAGAACACATAGATCCTTCTATGTCTAAATGAAGAGAACACAGAGATCCTTCTATGTCTAAATGAAGAGAACACAGAGATCCTTCTATGTCTAAATGAAGAGAACACAGAGATCCTTCTATGTCTAAATGAAGAAAAGAACAGTGATTCTTCTGTCTAAATGAAGAGAACACAATGATCCTTCTATGTCTAGATTAAGAGAACAGTGATCCTTCTACGTCTAAATGAAGAGACGAACACTGATTCTTCTATGTCTAAATGAAGAGAACACAGAGATCCTTCTATACCTAAATGAAGAGGAGAACACAGTGATTCATTTATGTCTAAATGAAGAGAACACAATGATTTTTCTGTGTAAACGAAGAGACGAACACTGTGATCCTTCTATGTCTAAATGAAGAGAACACTGATCCTTCTATGTCTAAATAAAGAGAACACAGTGATCCTCGTATATCTAAATGAAGAGAACACTGATCCTTCTATGTCTAAATGAAGAGAACACAGTGATCCTCGTATGTCTAAATGAAGAGACGAACTCTGATCCTCTAACTGTGGGTCAGAATGAACGAGGAAAAAAAATCACACAATCCGATTAATAAATCCCACAAATGGAACGCTCCGTAATTATAAATATATATATTTATATTTAATCATACAATTAACTAATTTTTCGATATTGATGCCACGCGTGTTGTCGTGATGAATTTTTGGGGTCGACCAGGTGAAGCGACACAAACATTACCACCGACTACTGTACTGTAGTGGTTAGCAGCAGCAGAAGTAACAATAGCATGAATATCCACACACACATACATAGCTTTCAGAAGAGGTATGATAAAGCTCATGGAGCAGGAAGAGTGACCTAGTAACGACCAGTCAAGAGGCTGGACCAGGAGCTGTGACTCGACCCCTGCAACCACAACTAGGTGGGTACAACTAGGTGAGTACAGACACACACACACACACAACAGGCCTAGTGTCTAATCGACATGAGCCTAGGACAAAATGGTAACTAACTAACACAATATAAAAATAGCGTTGGCTACAACGTAGGCAACACCGTTAACAGCAGCAACAGTCGTGGCCAAAGCAGATACAGTAGAAGCAAGAAGAGCAGCAGGACCACGACCACGACCACCAGCAGCACCACCCACAGCAAAGCGTCACTGAATCTAACACACCGCCACATCCCTTCATGTACATTACGGGGAAAAAAATATCAGAGAAAGAGCAAGCGGTGGCGCACACAGAGAGGTGAGTCGAGTGTCAGCCGTCAGCTGCATCAACAGTCAGCCCCTATGTGAGCCTGGCTGGCCGGGGGACTGACATGGCTGTCTCGTTAGTGATATTCCCTCAAGCGAGGGGTCAGAGGGACAAGTACCACAGCTCCTCTATGGCGTTGTGTTACCCCTATAACCCCCACCTGCAACTGCTGACGCACCTTTTTTTTTTCCTTACAGAACAGACCACAATGAGGGATCATTAGACAAATAAATCAGCAAGTATCATAAGATATCTCGATGGACAAATATCTACAGTCAGTACCCGATCAGCCGGGCTGTGGTTCGTATGTTGGACTACGTGCGGCCAGCAGTAACAGCCTGGTTGACCAGGCCCTGATCCACAGGTAGGCCTGGTCAAGAACTGGGCCGCGGGGGTGTTGAACCCCCGGAACACCTTCCAGGTAGACGTTTCTTGAAGAGGATCGAACGTGTCAGGAGAGAAAGAAGGCAGAATTGTGTTCTACAAAATGAATGTGAAATGGAGAAAAACATCGTAATCCATCTTGATTTTGAGAATATAAACAACATATCTGGGAAGCTACTTCGTGAACATTATTTAGTCGTACATGAAGAGGAATTAGCAATGGGTGAGAGAACAAATGCAACTTTCTGTCGGGAGGTTAATGACTCGAGAAAGAAAAGAAGGAACAAGCTGAAGATGTGTTTTAAATACGTGTATGTGTAAATGGACACAGATGCTCTTCTTTGAAAATTGTAAAAATTAAAGCAGTTGTATTTAAAACGGGTGGTAATAATGGTAGAATTACCGACACAATGTTAGCTAAGTGATAATAGATGCAACTAATGTGACATTTTATTGCGGCAATGTTTCGGTCTCCAAGAGCTTTGTCAAGCCGTTACGTTTGACAAAGCTCTTGGACAAAACTCCTGGAGAGAGAAACGTTGCCACAGTATAATGTCACATTAGTTGCATCTGTGACCATTTACCTAATACTATGTCGGCAATTCTTCCATTATTACAACCCGTTTTAAATACAACTGCTTTACTTTGTGCAATATTCAATGCAGAGCATTATCTGAGGCCAGAGTTTAGACGTAGCAAGTATAGCGTGGCTCCACCAAATCGTTACCGTTCAGGAGCATTGTGCCTCTGAAATACTAATGCAAATAATGGCAGATAGTGTGGTACGATACAGAATTACTCAAAGTTTGAGGCTGAACGGAAGAGGCTGTTTCAAGTTATCGTAAATGAACCTAATAAGGCATTCCCCTTCCAGGATATCTAATTGCCTACCACAGGTCATTTTACACACATATGCTGCAATTTCTTGCACACACACACATCAGAAATCAATGTTAAATGAAACAAGAGCAACGAATAAGCAGCGAAATATGATAATGTTTCACAGCTTACAGATATGAGCTCATCAAAACAGGGGAAACTTCCCTATCAGTTCATTTGCATAAAAAAACACCATAAATCATTTTCGTGGTTTCGTTATCTGCCATACCGTGTACGCGCACTCCTGCTCAATATTTTTATTCAGCGGCAACCAATCGGTACAGCGGAAAACATCGATAACGCTCCCAGGATGAAACGGAGCACCCAGGTCAGTATCAACTGCGAATATTGAGAGAAGAATTCTTCTCGGTGGGTGGAGGGTAGTGGGCTGGGGAGGGAAGGGAAGGAGAGGAGAGATAAGGAAAGGGAGGTAAGAGATGGAAGGAAAAGGGTAAAAATAACTACAAGACCAGCATAAATAATAATAATAATAATAATAATAATAATAACAATGATAATAATAGAAAAAATGATAATAATAATAATAACGCTAATAAAATTAATGATGATCATAAAATAATAATAATGATAATAGTAATAATCATAATAAATAATAATAATAATAATAATTCCAATACCCTGGTCGATCCCAGTATTCCTTATGTAACTAGTCTTTATTAATCATATCCTTTATTACCTGAAGTTACACTCATTTGGTCTCAAATACACTGCCCTTTCATTCTGTGTTGCATCTGCTAAAACAAATTTCTTATAACCTTCAAAATAAGTGTATACTCGATCAGTCATTGCCACCTAATCTCCTGTGAGGTGTCCTCAGAGTTGCTCCTACGATAAGAGGTTATGTCTAAAGGGGGATCCTATCATGGCCTCCCATGCCTGCTGTGAACGCATACCTGTAGACACAGCCGGATGGTGGTGGTCTTTTTCTAGCCAGGGACCATCTCTTATAGGTCACACTCTTCCCTTCCATCAAGCACACAAGAAAGTGACCTGAGCTCTGGAAATGCCAGAAGGAAGAAAAACATGACTGATTTTGTGCTGCCATCTCTCCACCACTCTCGTAAATCAATCATGTGTGTAATCAGATCAATTTACTCTCCACATCCACCAGATAGCAGCATCAGTGTCGTCTATTGCGGATAAAGTAGCTTGAATGTTCGTACTCAGCCTCCCGTGTACTTTCAATGACCGTACTCATTTCCCAGAGTAGTCTGAATGACCGTACTCGTTATCCAGAGTAGCTTGAATGGTCGTACTCATTACCAGAGTAGTCTGAATGACCGTACTCAGCATCATAAATATCATGAATACTCGTACTCTTCATTCTCTTGTGATTACGATTTTTTTTTTTTTAGAACGAGGATCCAAAATTTTGTCAGTAAAACTGTGAGACTGTTTCTTATACCCTGAAGCGAACATTTCTCAACAACTCCGAGTTAATCAAACTAACCCACAAATTGAAAATGAAAAATGGATGATGTTTCGGTCCCTTTCGGACCTTTATCAAATTGAGAGTGAATGGTCCAGGACGACCCCCCTTCTCCCAACATCGTCCCTTCTTCCCTAACTTGTGGGTTAGTAGTGAACTGTTCCATCCACGGTATTGTGACTTGTATTGTTTACTGTAACTCAAAGAGTTACTGTGAAGAATTTTTTTCTGAGGTGTTGTTACTTGTGGTTCCGGGGGTCATAGCCCCCAAAGCCCGCACGCAAATGGGAAGTTAAATATGACAGGAACAAGAACTATTAACAATACCACAGGATATTAAAACTAATTATATACTGAGAACAAGTAAAAGCCCATCACCTGGAGTATTTACGAGACAGAGAGAGAAAAGATTAGCAATCCTGCCAGAGTGCAAAACATTAGCAGGCTCTCGTTGAACTCGTACGGTAAAATAGTAGTATCTCAAGAATGTGAGAACGTATACGTGAAACACGAGCCACAGCGACTCGTTGATGTCAGGGCCTCCGACCTAAACGAGTGACACTATGCCAATCTATATTTGCGTAATAAGATGTTGGTGAAGCAAGTGCGACAATGTGGCCCATCCCTCTGTGCCGTTGTGGCGAGGAACGAGGCCAACCTGAGTGTCAATATACAGCCAGTGTGTACAATAACACAATCCTAACGACCCAATTGCTCAATAAAGCGTTACGTCTTGTCATTGTGACCCATCGTATAACCAGACATAAGCCATCGCTAGTATCTGCACGCTGCATAATCAATACGCAACGAAGCGACTAATGTCTCACATCACTTTGCTTTACTCCAGCTGGAACCCAAACAAAATCGAAACTAAAAACGCTAAAGGTCAATTAAGAATGTGGGCTCCTGGAGATCACATTACACAGCATTCTAGTGACCAGGGACCTTCAGTGGTCCAACTTAACTGTGTGGTTTATGTGCAGTTCCCTTAATGGGAGTATAAAGTGGGAACATTGGATTACAGTGCAACTCAGGATGATTATCTCTTCAACTCTGTGTATTCATTCTCTGGATCTATATCCAGTCAACCACTGGGTAAGTAGTCATCCAGTGACTAAAAAGTCATCTACTGTGTTAATGTTCCCCCACTGGGCATTGTATATACACAAATGTTTTCGTTACATCACTCACTAATAAGGAAACTATACAATAAAACTGAAATTACTCTCACTGTCGACAGCTCAAAAATAACGATATATCAACGGCAAATATATATCGACGACACATCGACTCTACGAACAACTACGATAAACCTTTAGTGTATATATATATATATATATATATATATATATATATATATATATATATATATATATATATCTAGGAATTCGGAGGAGCATGCGAAATATTCACAAACACTGATCTCTGGAGTCTCCGTCGGCCAGAGATCAGTTTGTGAATAAATATATATATATATGTATTTTTTTTTCAACGAAGCGGCCGTATCCCACTCAGGAAGGTACTACTGTGCTGCCAAATGAGTGTAAGACAGAAACCTGTATTGTTTTACATGATGGTAGGAGCGCTGGTGTTTTTGTCTCATAAATACACAAGATAACAGGTATACCTTGCTACTTTTACTTACACTTACGTCACAATGCACCTGCACGTACACATTTAAGTATACAAACTTACCTGAGTTTTCTTTTCTTTTTCTAAACAGATCTTGTTTTTATTATTTTTCCATTCATATCCATGGGGAAGTGGAATAAGAATCTTTCCTCCGTAAGTCATGCGTGTTGTAAAAGTCAACTAAAAAGCCGGGAACAATGGGCTAGTAACCCCTTTTCCCGTATAGATTACTAAAAATAAAAAATAAAAACCTTTACATATATATATATACAGTACATAACTTCAAAAACAGATTTTCCTTTCTTGAATCTTAGACGTATGAGGAGCAGAGGTAAATATCTTTATTTATTTTACTAAACGTTTCAAGAGTCTCAAACACCGTCATCAGTGGTAAAATATAAAATAAAATGTTTACATAAAAACACAAATGTTGTATCTAAAAGCAAATCATAACATTAAAATTAAAGTATGGTCTACAATTCTACCCTAACAACGCTACAATGACTAACCTGTCTACTAACACAAGCGTCTACGCTCACGCACGTAAAGCTGTTACGTCTATAGAGGGAACAGCTTTACAGACGTAACAGAGCTGTTCAACAGAGGCCTCCTGCTTGTTATATTCAGAGATAACGAGGACGAGTCTCCTGTGTACATGTTCCCGGTGTCAGAAATGCAAGAATATTGTGTTAAATTAGTCACCAGATTTTACTAGGCAGTACAAGGCTGACATTTTCCTGATTCAACTTCAGCGAAAAGACAATCTATTTAATTAAAAATGTATTAATCCAGGAAATAGTTAGGAAGAGTCTGCATGCGTAAGTCTACTTTGCATGTGGAACACATCATGCATAATGCTGGGAAAAGTGTCCGCATGGGGCGTGAGAGAAACTCTAGGAATACATTTACTTTTTTTCACTATAATTTACAAGCTACAGTAAGAACTGTTACCCTACCCTATCATAATGATGATAATAGTAATGATGATAATAATAATAATATCATAATTATGATAAAAGCTTATTACACGAGCTTTGTTAAAGGAATACTACCTTTTCCCAGGCAACCACCCACAGCTACTAGCTAACTTTTAAAAATCTACTTAACTGCTAAGTGTTATTGACAAGAGGTGCAATTGTAGTTACCAATACATTTAGGCCTACTAGAGAATCAAACGAGGGTCCTGCAGGTGTATAGTGTTATGACTTATTAAGTATGATCTCAAATATTATAGAAAAAAAAATACGATATAAAGTATTGCTTGTATTTAAAGTTACAGTGCAAGTTAAGCATCTCTCTCTCTGTGACAGAACATAACTCAGTGACTCATACAGTTTGCCATTTAGGCTCTTATAACCTCCAGTTACTTTTCAACGCAGCTGGAAGATTAACCGAACATCTCGTAGTATGAGTCAGTATCCAGAGATACAAAGATGCTGCAGTGAAGACGTTGTCAGCACTACAGCATCAATAAATTCAAAATAATGTAACAAAATTATTGATAATTAACAATCATATATCTAACTGAAACAATACAGAGACAAACACCAAACTTCATGACATATTTTCTCGAAAAATACAGGATTATTATTATTATTATTATTATTATTAATGTGATGCAGCAAAGTCGTGTGGGTCACTCAGTTCAATAACTGGTGGAGGGTCGATCCTACGTCTCCTCAGAAACACACATAAGCCCTATTCTTGCTGCCAGGCTTACTCCCTCCCCCCTAATAAAAATAAAAATAAAAACAATGAGAAGTTCTAAACATGATAATACACACTGCAACCAGAAACATCATTACTGTCTTTTATTGTCTCACTTTTTTTCTCTTACATTTTTTATGCAGTTAAGCTTTTGTTCAAAATAATTAAATAATGTAAAATATAATACACTTTTAATGTGTCATCGGAAGCTTCGTATCAAGGTAATTAAGAATGGAAAAATATACAGATTGTCTGAACTCTATACAATTTTGTGGCTTCTCATTATCATACTGCACTAACTATAATGATTTTCTAATGGAAAAAATAAATTTATACTGACAAGTGTATAAAGTATCGAAAAATTAATCTTTTTCATCATAACAACCTGAAAAGATGACAGGAAAAACTCACTTATGTTAGAATTATTTCATAAGACGACAGAAAGTGTGACATAGCATTTATCTTGAATACTGTGAAGAGTGATAATGACAGGTTATACACAGGAACTTCCAAGTGTTATTCTGAGTATTGTGCAGAGTGAACATGGCAGAGGAGCCTCCAGAGGTATGCATCAGTCCTGTTGTTCAATTAGTTCTTATTGTTCAGCACCCCCAAATGCAGATGAGTATGGCAGAGCTAATACCTCACAGCCACAATTACCAGGATTCGATTCTCGAACTGAAAGAGACGTATAAGACTCCTAACACGTGCTGACCATGTTCACCTAGAAGTGCCTGAGTGACAGCCTCCTTGGGAAGGACACCAATGTAAGACTGCTAGGATTTGATTTGATTTCTTCGTTTAGCGAGGCCAAGAATGTCTTCTTGAGGAATGTATCTAAGCCAAGAATGTCTTCTTGAGGAATGTATCTAAGCCAAGAATGTCTTCTTGAGGAATGTATCTAAGCCAAGAATGTCTTCTTGAGGAATGTATCTAAGCCAAGAATGTCTTCTTGAGGAATGTATCTAAGCCAAGAATGTCTTCTTGAGGAATGTATCTAAGCCAAGAATGTCTTCTTGAGGAATGTATCTAAGCCAAGAATGTCTTCTTGAGGAATGTATCTAAGCCAAGAATGTCTTCTTGAGGAATGTATCTAAGCCAAGAATGTCTTCTTGAGGAATGTATCTAAGCCAAGAATGTCTTCTTGAGGAATGTATCTAAGCCAAGAATGTCTTCTTGAGGAATGTATCTAAGCCAAGAATGTCTTCTTGAGGAATGTATCTAAGCCAAGAATGTCTTCTTGAGGAATGTATCTAAACAAACTCAAGACCTGATGACAGTTTGGAACTGACAGAATTTTTGTTTTAAATTTCTTCTCCAAACTAGTGGCCCGTGGCCTGGTGGCAAAAGCTCTCGCTTCACACAGTGAATGTCCGGGTTCGATTCCCGGCGTGGGTTGAAACATTGGGCGTGTTTCTTTACACCGGCTATGTTCACCCATCAGTAAAATGGGTACCTGGGTGTTAGTCGACTGGTGTGGGTCGCATCCCGGGACAAAATTGATCTAATTTGCCCGAAATGCTCTGCATAACAAGCGTTTTTCTATATAGTAGTATGTCATTGATGTCAGCTAGGCTGTGACTCGATCCTTGCAACCACATACAGGTGATTACATATAGATGAGTACACACACAAAGTAACCTAGACCCAGGCACACGTATATACACACACGCAATCATATGCAAGTGTACACAAGTACACACAGGCGCATGTACACATGCAAGAACACGCACACACATGCAATTAAAATCATACACTCCTATACATATAATTTGAACGCGTGCATGCATATGTACGTATACACAAGTAGGCAACCCCGCACTCAGCATCCACAGCATCAGGGCTCCTGAGAACAGCAAAGCCAAGCCGCTTTCAACATCAAAATTCATTAGTTACTTTTACCCCCCAAAAAAACATAAATTACACGAGGACGTTAAGAGGTGATTTTTCCATCAATAACCCACGTAATGGTCAGCATAACCTGACAATACCTCGATTAATTTGCCATCTAATTAATCCCACTTCTGCAAATCAAGGAAAATAACGAGTCACAAGATCCGACCACCTCTGCATAATAGCCCCAAGTTAATTATCCTAGCCTCGTCTATCGCTCAAGTGCACTCAGCAGCTCGCTAATCAAAGATTAGGTCGAGTAATGACGGAGGGCAAGTAGGTTCATCACATTAATCACTCATTTAATTGAATAGTGAGGAAGGAGAGCCGTGTTGTATGCTACTTTATTGGTGCTTAAGCATGCCATCTCGTTTTATTATGTGCTCTTAACGAGAGGAAAGCACGACACAGCCTGGCAAGGTGTGATGCTCTCACTTGTCACTGTCTGCCTTGCTCACACCCACCCAGCCATAGTAGACTAATTGTACCACCACTACCACACCCACCACCTACCACAGACACCTTGTTCCCCCACCACCACCTACCTCTGACAGCAAGTTCTACCATCATCCACCTACCACCACTGACAGCTGGTTCTACCACCATCTACTACCACATACCACAACCATGTAATTGTACCACCAAGACCTACCACAACCGTCTAATTGTACCACAAAGAATAAAAACTATATAATACCGTGGCCGGAACTGTTCACAACTAAATCACAAATTGTAGACGAAACTAGACAATGAGTCGGTCATCACGTCCACAACCACTGACATCATCACGTCCACAACCACTGACATCATCACGTCCACAACCACTGTGACACCATCACGTCCACAACCACTGTGACACCATCACGTCCACAACCACTGTGACACCATCACGTCCACAACCACTGTGACACCATCACGTCCACAACCACTCTGACAACATCACGTCCACAACCACTGTGACACCATCACGTCCACAACCACTGTGACACCATCACGTCCACAACACTTGACACCATCACGTCCACAACCACTGTGACACCATCACGTCCACAACCACTTGACAACATCAGTCCACAACCACTGTGACACCATCACGTCCACAACCACTGTGACAACATCACGTCCACAACCACTGTGACACCATCACGTCCACAACCACTGTGACACATCACGTCCACAACCACTTGAACATCACGTCCACAACCACTGTGACACCATCACGTCCACAACCACTGTGACACCATCACGTCCACAACCACTGTGACACCATCACGTCCACAACCACTGTGACACCATCACGTCACAACCACTGTGACAACCCTCACGTCCACAACCACTGTGACAACATCACGTCCACAACCACTGTGACACCATCACGTCCACAACCACTGTGACACCATCACGTCCACAACCACTCTGACAACATCACGTCCACAACCACTGTGACAACATCACGTCCACAACCACTGTGACACCATCACGTCCACAACCACTGTGACACCATCACGTCCACAACCACTCTGACAACATCACGTCCACAACCACTCTGACAACATCACGTCCACAACCACTCTGACAACATCACGTCCACAACCACTCTGACAACATCACGTCCACAACCACTCTGACAACATCACGTCCACAACCACTGTGACACCATCACGTCCACAACCACTCTGACAACATCACGTCCACAACCACTGTGACACCATCACGTCCACAACCACTGTGACACCATCACGTCCACAACCACTGTGACACCATCACGTCCACAACCACTGTGACACCATCACGTCCACAACCACTGTGACACCATCACGTCCACAACCACTGTGACAACATCAATGGGTCATCATCTTCAAAAAAAGTTTACAGTATTTTCCATCTTACCCCAAAACTTTTGTAGAATTAGACTCATTATTCTTACTAATTTTGACTTATCATTACTCTCCTTTATTTGCTTTAAAAAGTCTGATGATATAAGCCTATTTTACTCTGCCTAAGTGTAGTTTTTTAGTCATCTCTTAGACTTCTGACTGTCTAAAGAGTCCGGAATCTAACACAGAGGGTCGTTGGAACAACCTAAAATGAGAGTGGGTCCTTGCAACAGCGCAATACAGCGGGACGTTGCAACAGCACAAAACACTGCAATAAACAGAGCGTGCAGCTGTAACAGCACAAAAGGCCGAGCGAGTGGCTGGTACAGCAAAATAGAGTCGCTTACAGAGTGAGCAGGATAACAGCTTTCGGAGTAAGTAGCAGCATAACAGCCGCTTATAGCATAGCTGGATATGACAGCACTCTAAAGTTATTATGAGTTATTTATTACTCCTGTCATACACTAACACTACCACCCACACCAACACTAACATCCACACCAACACCTACACCCACACCCACATCCACACAACACCCACACGGGTTCTTATATTGATAACTGAAACAATGTCAACAAAATAACAATAAACTAGTCCCACACTGAAGCTAATTAGAAACAAATAAATAAGAACAAGTATATATTGGCCAGTCATAAACAGATGAATGGGCGGGGACTCGAACCGTAGTGCTGACATGTAGCAGGTTCAGTGCCTCGCAGAAAAGAGCATAACTGTTTTAGGTCTAAATCCTGAAAACAGTCCACACCTTGCCTGGGAGACGACCTCTCGTCTGGTTAACAAACTGAAGCACTAAACCCATGCGGGTCAGCCGGTGGAGGTTCTATCCTCCGTCTGCTAATCGCAGCATGTATATATATATATGTCGTGGCGAATAGGGAGAACTTGCGATTTTGGCTTAAATAGCAACGCTCAGTGGACACCATGTACCAATGATAGAAGCGAAAATTTGTGTATGCAATAATTTCGCAAAAATCATTCTGAATCTAACGAAAAAAATATACTTCACTGTGTTTATTATTAAATTATTGTAAACTTATCTAAAATATATTTAGTTGAATTAGGCTAAATTAAATTGCGCTTGTTATAATAAGGTTATGTAAGTTTTCTAAGGTTCTTCTGGTACAAAATTATATCTTTAAACGTATAAGAGAATAAATAAATAAATAAATAAATAAATATATATATATATATATATATATATATATATATATATATATATATATATAATATATATATATATATATATATATATATATATATATATATATATATATATATTAGAGATGTATCGGATGTGAAAATTTAGATATCCGCGGATGCGGATGTGTATGAGGATGTATTACTTACTTATTTTGCGGATGCGAATATCCGATACATCTCTAATATGTACGTATATTTGTGTGCATGTGTATAAAAGAAGGCATACATGAAATTGCGTGTTCGCTGAGAATGAGTGAATGAATGAATGTGTTTTGTGTGTGTGTGTGTGTGTTGTGTGTGTGTGTGTGTGTGTGTGTGTGTGTGTGTGTGTGTGTGTGTGTGTGTGTGTGTGTGTGTGTGTACGCTGGAAAGACCTGTCTGTCTCTTGGCATATGCTTGCATAAGTTCCACTCCATGTTTCAACGCTTGAAATATGCTAATTGAGTAAGGCATGCTTGTTAACACTGGACACAGCCTGGCTGAGTGTGCGGGCCGAGCCTGTGTGCGTAGTCACCTCAACGATTGCAGGGGTTGAGTCTCAGCTCCTGACCCCGCCTCTTCGTTGGCCGCTACTGGGTTCACTCTCTCATGGCTTCGAGAGCCTTTCCGTACCTCTTCTTAAAGCTATGCGTGGATCCTACCTCAACTCCTACATTATCTAGGTCGGTTCATCTCCTGACTGGGGTTAAAGACTGTCCAGGTGTGCGTGCGCGTGTATGTATGTATGCACACACACACACACACACACACACACATATATATATATATATATATATATATATATATATATATATATATATATATATGTGTGTGTGTGTGTGTGTTTGTGTGTGTGTCCTTATTGTTCGACCCTCCGTCAAACAATTAGGCTTTGGATGATAACCTTAACAGTAAATAAACCAAGTGAAAACTACAACTGAGGCTCCACTATAAGCCTAAGCATCACAAATGATACCTGTCGATCTTCCCCCCTCCAGTAGCTGATGAACCTTTAATGGAATACTTGACGATATCCTCAGTGCCCTACTGAAGTCTCTCAGTTCATATTGACACTGCTGAAGTCTTCCAGCTCAGGCTGACAGCTTTCAGCGCTGTTTGTGACCCACCCCGTGTAATGGAATACGACAGGAAACACAGGTAGCTGTTGTTTCCACTGTGCAACACCCACATACAACAGCGTTGCAACAAACACCTGATGTATCAAATTTTATTCAATAAAAAAATGATAAATATCTGATCAAGGTGGACAGGTTCCTTAAACAAGTACTGGATCAGCTGGGCTGTGATGGCTATATGGGTCTGCGGGCTGCTAACACCAACAGCCTGGTTGACCAGGCGGTCAATAGTTCAAGGCCAGGTACACCCTCTCATCGGCACAGTTATTTACACTGCTAGTTTAGCTAAGCTTGCTGAATTCACCTTTAAAACTGAACACAACACAGGAAAGACACAAATACCACCTAATCATTTTCCTCTAAGAGAAGACCATGTTAAATTAATACGCTCCTATATGATTTTTTAATGACAACTATACTGGATAAGTCTATAAAAATCTTCCCATATTTTTCAAAATATTTTTTTTTTTTTTTAATTTTCGCGTATGTTTATTTTTTAAAACACTTTTGCAGAAGCTTGTACGTTTTTACCTCAGTTTTGTGATATGTATTTTGTATCATCTCTCCCTGCCTACTTTTATCATTTCCTCTTGCGTTTTCCCCTAATTCTTTTTTCCTTTCATCCTCTGTGCATTTTTCACCTGACTAGCAAAAATAGCAGGCAACTTTGCCCACATCTCATTGCCGCTTTGACGTCCCTCTGCCACACACTAATCCATTCCCACGCTATCAATCTTTTCTGCTTCCTATTTTTGTACTCGGTTTAGCTACAGCCAGCAAGAATATTCTTTGAGTTCTGTTGTCCACGTTACACAGGTGACCACTGGTGGTCTGCTAATCTCCCTCCAGTTCCCACAGTGACCACTGCTAGTTTGACTCCCTCCAGTTCCCACAGGTGACCACTGGTGGTCTGCTAGTCTCCCTCAATTTCCCACAGGTGAGCATTGGTGGTCTACTAATATCCCTCAATTTCCCACAGGTGACCACTGGTGGTCTGCTAGTCTCCATCCAGTTCCCACAGGTGACCACTGGTGGTCTGTTAATCTCCCTCCAGTTCCCACAGTGACCACTGCTAGTTTGACTCCCTCCAGTTCCCACAGGTGACCACTGGTGGTCTGCTAGTCTCCCTCAATTTCCCACAGGTGACCACTGGTGGTCTGCTAATCTCCCTCAATTTCCCACAGGTGACCACTGGTGGTCTGCTAGTCTCCCTCCAGTTCCCACAGGTGACCACTGGTGGTCTGCTAGTCTCCCTCCAGTTCCCACAGGTGACCACTGGTGGTCTGCTAATCTTCCTCCAGTTCCAACAGGTGACCACTGGTCGTCTGCTAATCTTCCTCCAGTTCCCACATGTGACCACTGGTGGTCTGCTAGTCTCCCTCTCCCACAGGTGACCACTGCTAGTCTCTACCCTCCACACAGTCTTCTATTTATATCTACACCTCTGCTTCCCCTGCCAACCCAGCAGTAAAAATACGAACATGTATTTTAGATGACTGTTGTGGGTCGCATTCAGGTAAAACAATGTGTAAAATCTGTGTAAAATCTGTAAAATCTGTTAAAGTCTGTGTAAGAAACTAGAGTTCTGCTGGAAGTCAAAGTGTCTGTAAGAAACAACAGTGCTTCTGGAAGTCAAAGTCTGTGTAAGAAACTACAGTTCTGCTGGAAGTCAAAGTGTCTGTAAGAAACAACAGTTCTTCTGGAAGTCAAAGTCTGTGTAAGAAACTACAGTTCTGCTGGAAGTCAAAGTCTGTGTAAGAAACTACAATTCTGCTGGAAGTCAAAGTCTGTGTAAGAAACTACAGTTCTGCTGGAAGTCAAAGTCTGTGTAAGAAACTACAATTCTGCTGGAAGTCAAAGTCTGTGTAAGAAACTACAGTTCTTCTGGAAGTCAAAGTTTGTGTAAGAAACTACAGTTCTTTTGGAAGTCAAAGTCTGTGTAAGAAACTACAGTTCTTCTGGAAGTCAAAGTTTGTGTAAGAAACTACAGTTCTTTTGGAAGTCAAAGTCTGTGTAAGAAACTACAGTTCTGCTGGAAGTCAAAGTCTGTGTAAGAAACTACAGTTCTGCTGGAAGTCAAAGTTTGTGTAAGAAACTACAGTTCTTTTGGAAGTCAAAGTCTGTGTAAGAAACTACAGTTCTGCTGGAAGTCAAAGTCTGTGTAAGAAACTACAGTTCTGCTGGAAGTCAAAGTCTCTCTAAGAAACTCCAGTTCTGCTGGAAGTCAAAGTCTCTCTAAGAAACTACAGTTCTGCTCGAAGTCAAAGTCTATGTAAGAAACTACAGTTCTGCTGGAAGTCAAAGTCTGTGTAAGAAACTCCAGTTCATCTGGAAAGATTCAGGAGCTGGGTACACGGTATCTGAATAACATGGTGTACCTAGTAATAATTAAGAAAAATACAAACTATCCTGGAGATCAATTCTGTCTCTCTGCCTCCATCTGCATCCTCCATCCTATTCAGAAGAGCACTGCTCTACCCTCACCCACCAGGGTGGGTGAGAGTATATTTATACCCAGGAGCAAGTTTCCATGTAAGAATGATAGACGCTTCCGTTATATATATATATATATATATATATTACGTATGTGTATGAAGCACTTACATTTTCACAAACTTGCTAAAAGTGTCACATCTACATACATTCCAATGTTTTTTTTTTTTTTTAAACATTCAAACGAAAGTCCTCATTCATGACTTTGTAACACAAAACAGCTTAAACATTTAACACATCAAAATTCATTAGTAATTACCATATACCAATTATTGGCCTGTACCAGAAGCTTTCACTCATCCCCACCAAAAAAAATATAAAAATAAAATCCACATTATTACTGACAAATAATAATAATATTATATTTTCATTAGTAAATATATTTTGAATTTAACAAATTTAGAATTACAAATAACCAATACCTAGGAAATTATAGATGATGTTTTGGACCGTCCTTGATACTGGTCAAGGATGGGTCGAAACGTCTAGTTTCGTACTGTAAGTGTGGAGTATTTGGGAATTTGTTCTAACCATGGTATTGTGAATTTTATCCTTCAAATTTAGAATGTTATTCTATTCAGCGTGTAATGTACGTGTCCGTATAGAGAGCGGAGATACAATAAGAGCTTATTTTGTAAATTCAACTTTGTACTTAATAAACGATCAACCTATGATACTTCAGAATTCATTACTGTATACCTTGTATAAATTACAAAAGTCTCTGTATGAATGCATAACATGTATTTGCATACACCTTGTATCGAAATAGGTTGCCTGCATGCACATAGTCATGGGAGTGAACATTTTATGGTGGGCGCTTATCAATAACGAGCTTGCGTGCCACTCTTAACTGTGTTTAGCAACCTGATAGATGCAAATCCTCGCCCCTGCAAAATACTAGCCTCCCGCTCCTCAATATAATGAATAAATGAACTTTAATCGACCTTAATGTGCGGGGGTTGGGCGTATTTATGTGACACTGATAGGTACAGGGGATCGACTGGCCTTGCCTCCTTCCATGTCTGTCCACACACACACAAACACATATACACATACACACACAAACACACGCAATGGCATTGTGTGCTTGATCTAATGACTACTGACCCTTGGATGTCTCCGTGCACGAATAATGACACTATCTGTTCTGAGTACCTCCTCCTCCTAAACAACAAGTCAAGAAAGAATGCTGCTCCAGCGCAGAGTTCATCTGCCAGTCAGGACAATACTGATGCATTTTCTCTACTTAATACATCCAAATCAGTATTTTCAGGACTTCTGAATTATTTGTTTTAAATAAGAATGGTTTAGCTTTAAACAAATTTCTCGACAGATCTACAACTCAGCTAAACACAGACATAAAAGCAACTAACTCTAAGTGACTGTCGTCAGTGGTACAGTAACAGTGGAGGGCACGGCTTTCAGAATCTACCTGGAGGGTGTTCCGGGGGTCAACACCCCCGCGGCCCGGTCCATGACCAAAGGTATTTATATTTTTTTAAATTATGGCTAATTTTCACTATTATATTGAACAGTGACCACAAAGACCGATAGATTAAGAATTTTCACATACACAATGAAAAACCATATGTTTTTAAAGGGGATTTCTTTGTTTAGTATCTCGTCATTTTAAAGGTCCTACTCCGATGATTAAAATCCTGTACTGATATAATAGTTGATGACTCTGAGAGATGGTCAGCCGGTGTGCGACTGTGACATCAGTGGTATACCTTTACCTTTGTTATACCTTTGATGAGTTCCGAGTCTTTCTATTCCCGGAGCCTGGTTATGTCGTCTAATGCTTGCCTGGTCAACCAGACTGTTGCTGCTGGTGGCCCATTTTTCCTTCCTGGTACCATGAGTGGTTCTCGTCCTGATTTCAACGTTTTCTGGTGCCGCTCAGACACTGCCCTTGGCAGTAGTTTGTAATTTGCTTTCTGTGGTTGAATGCAACTTTTTATAAGTTCATGTAACTAACTCAATGTAAATTCACTTAACTTTATTCAAATCGAGAAATCATTATTTGCAAATTTACAATGAACGTTCAGAAATTGATGTTTGAGAATTGCATAAAAGAAAGAACGTAGTTATTTGAGGCTTTTATCAATACAAATTCAAAGACATAATGGGAAGACCGTAGAACTATATACAAAAGACGAGGTCATCAGTCTCTCAGCCTTGGTTGAGGGACTGATTACCTCGTCATTTGTACTGATAAAGCCAATGTATGGCGAAACGTCTACAAATAAAAATACCCAGATGTTGCATATGTACCTTAATTCTTCATCTTGTCGGTATTGTATATAATTCATGTACAAATATCTCAATACCACATATCTTCCTCACGGGACATAATGTGTACCATATCTTGCCCCGTGGTTATAATGTGTACCATATCTTGCCCCGTGGTTATAATGTGTACCATATCTTGCCCCGTGGTTATAATGTGTACCATATCTTGCCCCGTGGTTATAATGTGTACCATATATTGCCCCGTGGTTATAATGTGTACCATATCTTGCCCCGTGGTTATAATGTGTACCATATCTTGCCCCGTGGTTATAATGTGTACCATATCTTGCCCCGTGGTTATAATGTGTATGGTACACTGCCCTACAGGCACAAAGTGTATCACACTCCTTCTTACGGGAATAATATACAAATGCTGGAAGTGTGTGCAAGAGGAAATGTGTGCCAGATAGCGCTGTGGTCCATTCATTAAGCTGTAATGTGAATGAATATTCATCAACTGGACAGTCTGAATTGCGGACATCAAGAAATATTGCACTGTAGTGCAATTTTAGGCATTTATGTATTCCTTTCTTTTTATTAATGTATATTTTCGTTAAATATTTTAGGTATTCCTATGCGATACACAGATAGCAATTAGCATATAACCCGCATACAGGAGAACGATACTTATGACGACGTTTCGGTCCGACTCGGACTATTAACTATGTACGGATTGTTTGTGAATTGTTCTAGTCTCGGTATTGTGCTTTTTTATTCTATCCACACAGACAGCAGCAAGCTGGCAGACAGCAGCAAGCTGGCAGACAGCAGCCACCAAGGAGGTCCTACCGTCCTGTTATACGAGTGTAAAATAACAGCAGCAAGAAGTAGTGATGTAACTAGTGTTACAACTACTTGTTAATAGCAGTTAGTGTTGCCTCACATTAAGGTCATGTGAAGCTTCTCAGTGTACCTCGCAATCTATTTCATGAAATATCTGTGAAGGCATTCGAAATGGGGTTGACCTTCCATTCCTTGAATGTAACTTGATTACCTCTATTTTACAGGCACTGAATGATCTCTGTGACTTTGGCACTTCTTCTTCAATGCAATAATAATAATAATAATAATAATAATAATAATAAAAATAATAATAATAATAATAATAATAATAATATGTAATAATATTAAAATATTTTTCCGGTCCCTCATTTATCCTCTCTCTCTCTCTCGTTCTCCCTTCCCTTTACCACGTACACAACAAAAATATTACATTTCATGATTACTTTGTGCTTCCCACTCACCTGTGCTGTGAAGTTACCTTCTCTGTTATAAAGAGATTCCACAGTCTGACCGAACACTTCCTTACTGACGAGGTATCGTCCCAAGTAAAGCTTTTATCACGTCATGAAATCTTTACTTGGAACTAAAAGTTACCTGCAAATCAAGATTTGTTCTGCGTACTTTCTCTTGTGTTATCATCATCATCTCTCTTGCACATCTCCTTCGCTTCTTATTCTCGACCTTCCCTGATCATGTGTCCGTGGTACGGTACAGACGCATGACGTTTCCAAGTGAAGTGTTGCTTTGTCTTGAGACATCACCAAGACGCCAAGCAATCCCACTGTCACACTCGTCACAACACAACGTTCATCGACCTCCACCAAAATTCCTTCGACTGTGATGCGGGACGATTACTGGTGTTCTCTTTATATATATATATATATATATATATATATATATATATATATATATATATATATATATATATATATACATATTTCAAAAGCACACATGATATTATAGATACAACAGATATAATTGGATAGGAACCAAGTATGCTATCCGATTTAAGGCTAGGAGGCGGGACCAGGAGCTACAACTCGACCCCTCTCTTGCAAACTCAGCTGGGTAAGAACGAACCTGAAACTTCATTAAATCTTCTGTATTAATTCGTTCACCTTCATTCAAGGCCTCCAATTCCCTCCTACCTCCACATTTAACAATGCTCTCTCTCTCTCTCTCTCACACAATTTTCTTTTACTTTCTTCTCCTCTTCCTCTTTCATCCTCCCATTTCTTACAGAGTAGATTCGGCTGAGGCACGTAGTTCGCAGACAAATAAATTAATGTTCACTGCGCGGAGGTGATCAAAGGGTCAACGAAATCTCTGAAAGACTCGACAAAAGCTTCTTACCAGAAAAGGTTGAGTGCTCAGTGTTCGCTGAAGCCACAAGTTGAGGCTCTCAGGCAGGAATGATTTCAAGGTTTAACAACGAGGAAAGACCAACTTCGCAGTTTCACCCTCAGAGAGGGATTGGTACCTCTGGTAAAAAAAAAAAAAATCACACTACACTATAAGATACGTCATACAGACTCTCGAAATAGTAATACCACGATCTGAATTTAGCGCACCGACCTGTGAGTTTTAGGACTCACCTGCCATAGGTTCGATTCCCATCCGTTCTGTGATGTAACATCTAAGTTGAATAACTAAATTTAAAGACTTTCGATAACACGCGGGTCATTATGTCTTGACGTTTTCTGTACACAACAAATCAAGGATACTTTAATCTCTACAAGAGAGAGATATTTAAGTTAACTCTCAGAGTATATACACAGAGATACACGTCTTGGTGTATCCTCCACAAAGTGGTGAACCCGTAAGCCAGCGGAAGGCCTCGGTTAAAAACTCATGACTTAGACCCGCGTCAAGAAACACTTGTCCTGTGTCCTGACAAACTTTACCTAACCTAACCTCCACACCTATTTTACCAGCTAAGATTGAGAAGAAAGGTAATTTACGTTCAAACGAGTGCTAGACAGTAAAATATTACTATTATCAGAGTTTGCTATTATTTTGTAATCAAAACAATAAAAACAACTTCAGATATGGGTCACCAATTATTTACGCCAGTTCCCCTCTGGATACTGAAATACGCACCCTACCTCAGAAAACGAGTAATGGAATAGAGAACTCTGGCTATTTGGGAGCCGAAAAGCCCTCAACAGCCCAATTTCCGTACCTACAGTCCTGTAATGCCGGCAATTAGGTGACAGAAAGCACCTGAATCACCAAATGGCACAGTGCCCTTGACGACCAGGAGAGAGAGAGAGAGTGGCAGCGAGCCTTTCATGACACCATAGCTAACTTTAGTTTCTTATTATATATATATATATATATATATATATATATATATATATATATATATATATATATATATATATCTTGCAGAATTTAATATAAAATCCCTGGGAGGGTAATCTGATCCCAGTGTAGCACGAGAGCATCCATATTCAGTTTTTGAATCTGGTTAACAATTAAAGCTGTCAGAGTAATGCAAAATGAGTGGCAAAATTTAATGTGATAAAACTGCATATCAGGGCGACATTAGCATAATACTGGCTGCAAAATAGGATCTCATGTGTTATACAGAGTTTTTCCCCCCGACACGTACGCAGTCTATTAGTATAGTTATGTGTGACCGGGGGGGAAGGGTCACACAGGGGAGGTATCCGGTGTTGTTTTTTTCAGTGTTAGTTTGGAAGGGGGAAGTACTGTCATGTCAGCTGTTGTGGAAGATATTAAATTAACGTCTGATTATTATTATTGTTATTATTATTTGCCGTTCTGAACTGAAGTATCGGCGCCCCTCTGGCAAGACAGTGATGGAGTGATGGCGAAAGTGTCTCTACTTTTTTGGGGTCGCCCAACCTCGGTGGGAGACGGTCGGTTTGTTAACATATATACATACATATATATTATTAACAGAACTGCGGCTATCCAGGATTCGATCTTGCGTCACTATGCCCAGCCCTGTGAGAACAGGACAATGTACGCATCACTCTATCCACTGGGCCCTCAATCCTCAAACACGCCCAGCTTCACTGAGTGCCTGGTGTTTGAGGATTGAGGGCCCAGTGGATATAGTGATACGCATAAATTGTCTTGTTGTCATGGGGTTGGGCATGGTGACGCAGGATCGAATCCTGGCTAGTCGCAGTTCTGTTAATGATTCAAAATCACTTGTTTCGTGATTTCATTAATAATATATATATATATATATATATATATATATATATATATATATATATATATATATATATATATATATATATATATATATATATATATATATATATATATATATGCAAAACAACCACAGGGTTAGATGATTGATAGCTCTAGGCCTTTCGCGCTGCAATCACCACATCAACAGAACCTTGCAATGCTGCAGAAATGTGCAGGAAGTCCAAGCTCCTGATGATGTGTTGATGTTCCGTTCATGGAAAAAAAATAGAAAAAAAGTAGTTATGAACGAATGTTTATGAATGACTGGTTTGTATGTATACATGGCCCCTCGAGGCCATGTATACATGGTATCGTCCCCGAGATGAGGAACGAGTGCACCTGATCACGGCCAGTTCAGATGAGGGGTCAGGAGTTGAGACTTAAACCCTTCATTCACATCCGAGTACAACTAAGTAAGAACACACACATACAAACAAGGAGCTGAGACTCGACCCCCTACAGCCACAATAAGGTGAGTACTAGAGGAGATTTAACCAGTCAAGCGCCAAGAGACAGGGCCAGGAGCTGAGATTCGACTCCTGCGAGTACAAAAAGTTGAGTACAAATAGTTGAGTACACACACGGTGTTGAATACATACCACTAACAACTTCACGTGTCTTTGTAAGCACAAACATTCCAGCACATTACAATGCATAATTGACGAGGATCGAACGGTGAATGTGATGCAGGAATACATATGTTGCAGCTTTGTTGAGTGTGTTCCCGCAGCCTGGATATAAATCTCCGCGCTTCCTGGGGTGTTCACACGCGTAATTTACCGCAGGTTTCCTCTCGTTTAACACAAACCCAAGCATCTCCTTGAAGGAAGAATACACACGTTGCAAACCAAGCTTCCACGGGACAGAGTTTCGCTCTTTTAGAGCGAAAACGTTGTCCCAATAAAATCCTGCTTAGCAACGTGTGCCATTTCTTCAATATTATCTGCAAAAAAGCTATTCATAGCCTCGAGTGTATCTTATTTTCAAAATTGCAAGCCTCTTCGCGAATCAATATTATGAAAGCTAGTTTTGACACGCACTGAACTTACAACCAAAACATAGGTGAAACGTTTCGGCAATAAAAATACTCAAGTGTTGTAAATGTGTCATATTCAACAACTTGTCAATACTGTATACCATCAATAACGTGACACTTGTTTGACACAAAAAACACTATGGCCGGGGAAGAGTCTTCTGCTCATCGTGACCTACTGTCACTCGTGGGCCACGATCATATGTGACGTCAACTCCAGCTGCTTCATCTCACTCTACTCTTGCATGAAAGGTCTGGTTGTTTGCTTATGGTTTAGGCTTGAGGGACTGACCACGTTCCACGTTCCACTGCTGTGTCTACCTGTATTCGACTGAAGAAGCCTGTTGAGCAGGCGAAATATTTCGGGAATGAAGATACTCAAGGGCTACAAATGTTTTATTCATCACTTTTTTTCAACGTTTGAAGTTACGCTGCAGAAGGTTTCCAAAGTTATCCGAGGCATTCTAGAATGCTGGTTCAACAACTCTGGTCACTGGACACCTGCACATGCCAATTATTCCTAGAATTTTGCTGGAGTTAACGTACACCGTGTTGAAAATTTGAAGCCGATCGGATGAGGCGTTCTCGTGTTTTGAGCGAAAGAGAAACGAAAAGTAGGAGGGCTAAAAAAATCAGGCAATCACTTTAAAATTTCCCTTTGGGGAGGCCTACTTAGGCAGATTCTAAAGAGAGGCTTTGATTTGTGTGAGATAAAAGGTCGAGCAGTGATTTGTGTGAGACCTAAGAAAAAGTTGTGATTTGTAAGATATATTTTGATCCTTGACCGATCCGATACAGCAAGCATACACGTAGAGAAGAATCTGTGTTTTGCTGCTTCACTCTCCCGCCTTGCTTCCATAAATTGAGATAACCCTCTCCTGTAATCCTCTGAATACATGTACACGCACACTCTTTGAAGATCTCTCTCTCTCTCTCTCTTTCTCTCTCTGGCACGAATATGAAAGATGACCACAGTGAAAAACGAAACACAGTCTAAGCCATTTCTATCCATCTATCTCTGGGAAGATTTGCAACATCTCACCCTGTGACTCTTTTCTATTCATCGATTCATGTCAAGAGTCTAACCCACAGAACCGTAAATTTTATCCTCTACCACTCAGTTTCCTGCTTCAAACGTACACACACACACATACAAACATAAACACACACACACAATGGGGATAAAAGAAGTTTTCAAGTGAGTACAACACACAGTACATTGCGGGGAAGGTTACATACAATGCAAGGTAGCAAGTAGCAAGCTTAAGAACTGCCTTTCCGGACCTTAAGAATCATTCAGGTGACCTTGTGTTCGACATGTATCTGGTAATTACATCCACAATTCAGAGGCATCAACCTTTTACAGAGAACTCAAGAAGTGGGCGAGGTTCAACCCGCTGCAAGGCAGCCTTGAAACTAGATACTATGTCGTCTTGCCGACACAGTGAAGAAAAAATACAGGTTCCAAAACAAACTTTTATTGGAGCAACGTTCCACTATGTGGTTAAGCTCGACACAGCGAAACAATTTACCAATAAAAGCTTGTTTTGCAGCGTGTGTGTTCTCCTTCACTATGAACTTCCTGTCCTGTTCACGCTTTATTTACCTTTGCAGATGCTTCGCTAATGTTGTAAATGACTTTTAAGAAACTCATCTGGCAAGACGCTCCACCTCTTCAACACTCACATTCTAACAAATTAAAATCTGTTAAGTAGATTTTTACATTTATTACATGCTTTTTTTATCATCTATTTCCATCGATCCAAATTATATTATTGTACATGTAATTATACCTGCTTAACAATAATAATAATAACAATTTTAATCCCTATACTTGCCTGGTGCTGTACAGGTGACACATTGTCTTACAGACGTTCGGTAGGACGATAGGTTTTAAACCTAATGAACCAACAAAACACGGTCTTCTCTTATTCCGTCTTATTCAGCAACATTATTTTTTTATGTAATTTTAGCTGTCTCTTCCTGTGATTTTGCTTTACGAAGTGAAATCTTCGTCTCGTCTTCAGGAAACTCGCCTTCCCGGCCAAGCCACTACCATCTTCCTCTCATAAGATGCTATAAGTTTCTCGATGCTTTCTTTTAAATGTTCTAAAACTAGATCTTTCCCTGATGAGTTTCTCCCGAATATCTTATTCTTTTAGCCTGCTGCTTCTAATTTCTTCTTATCTCCTTCAAGGAGTTTCTAAAGCAACATTATCATTGTAATGAGTTGATCAACACAGACTCCGTTAAGACTCTCGCTTCCATGCGATGTACATAGTAATTCTCTCATTTTACCACCAAGACAAACCACATCTTCTACTACTGAGTATAACAGGCAAATGTCTTTGGATTATTATAGTCTTGGGAAAGCGCGAAGGTCTTAGGGGTCAAACAGCGCCTTGGATATGGGAATAATCGGGTATGATGCAAGGCGACTGCATCGTCAATTGTTTGAACTAAAAAGCTCTTCACCAGCAAGGGAAATAACATGCCCTTAAGCGTGACATCTTGCTCTGTATTAAATCTATTTCATATAAAAACACGCTATAAAATGAACTAAGAAAGAATAAAATACATTAACATGTAAAATAAATGCAGGAACTTAGCGCTTGTCCTCTGAAGATCCCACCTCTGAAAATAACTAAAAGTGATTTTCAATAAAGTTGAGTCTTCAACACACTGTGAGGATGGTGAAGGTTACAAGGACACTGACAACACTGCAGAGTCTGCAACACAATGTGAGGATGGTGAAGGTAACAAACACACTGACAACACTGCAACACACTACGAGGATAGTGAAGGTTACAAACACACTGACAACACTGCAGAGTCTGCAACACACTGTGGGGATAGTGAAGGTAATAAACACACTGACAACACTGCAAGGATGGTGAAGGTAACAAACACTCTGACAACACTGCAACACACTGTGGGGATGGTGAAGGTAACAAACACACTGACAACTCTGCAGAGTCTGCAACAAACTGTGAGGATAGTGAAGGTAACAAACACACTCAACACTGCAGAGTCTGCAACCCACTGTGGGATAGTGAAGGTTACAAACACAATGACAACACTGCAACACACTACGAGGATGGTGAAGGTTACAAACACACTGACAACACTGCAGAGTCTGCAACACACTGTGGGGATAGTGAAGGTTACATACACACTGACAACACTGCAACACACTACGAGGATGGTGAAGGTAACAAACACACTGACAACACTGCAACACACTGCGAGGATGGTGAAGGTTACAAACACACTGACAACACTGCAACACACTGTGGGGATGGTGTAGGTAACAAACACACTGACAACACTGCAAGGATGGTGAAGGTAACACAATGACAACACTGCAGGAATGGTGAAGGTTACACACTGACAACACTGCAAGGATGGTGAAGATAACACACTGACAACACTGCAAGGATGGTGAAGGTAACACTGACAACACTGCATGGATGGTGAAGGTAACACACTGACAACACTGCAAGGATGGTGAAGATAACACACTGACAACACTGCAAGGATGGTGAAGATAACACACTGACAACACTGCAAGGATGGTGAAGGTAACACACTGACAACACTGCAGGGATGGTGAAGGTTACAAACACACTGACAACACTGCATGGATGGTGAAGGTAACACACTGACAACACTGCAAGGATGGTGAAGGTAACACACTGACAACACTGCAGGGATGGTGAAGGTACAACACACTGACAACACTGCATGGATGGTGAAGGTAACACACTGACAACACTGCAAGGATGGTGAAGGTAACACACTGACAACACTGCAGGGATGGTGAAGGTTACAAACACACTGACAACACTGCATGGATGGTGAAGGTAACACACTGACAACACTGCAAGGATGGTGAAGGTAACACACTGACAACACTGCAGGATGGTGAAGGTTACAAACACACTGACAACACTGCATGGATGGTGAAGGTAACACACTGACAACACTGCAAGGATGGTGAAGGTAACACACCGACAACACTGCAAGGATGGTGAAGGTAACACACCGACAACACTGCAAGGATGGTGAAGGTAACACTGACAACACTGCATGGATGGTGAAGTTTACAAACACAATGACAACACTGCAAGGATGGTGAAGGTAAACACCGACAACACTGCAAGGATGGTGAAGGTTCAACACTGACAACACTGCATGGATGGTGACACGCTCTTCAAACAATGACACACTCAAGGATGGTGAAGTTTAACAAACACAACTATGCAGGATGGTGAAGTCAACCACTGAAAAGAGGATGGTGAAGGTATACACACTGACAACACTGTACCAGCTATGTGAAGGTTACAAACAAGTCATCGCTCTCCACCATCGCTCTTCAATTATAATCCACAAAGCTATTTTCAGCTTTAACCTGTATTATTTTTACAATATTAATATATTTTGTCGAGGCAGCGGCAGAAAGAACCCGGGGAAGAGGCGCCTGAGACTCTTATATTCAACAACTGACAACGTACTATTTATATTCTTGTGTGAAAATGTTCCCCTCAAGCTAAAATGTTCCCCTCACGCTAAAATATTCCCCTCACGCCAAAATGTTCCCCTCAAGCTAAAATGTTCCCCTCACGCTAAAATGTTCCCCTCACGCTAAAATGTTCCCCTCACGCTAAAATGTTCCCCTCACGCTAAAATGTTCCCCTCACGCTAAAATATTCCCCTCAAGCTAAAATGTTCCCCTCACGCTAAAATGTTCCCCTCACGCTAAAATGTTCCCCTCACGCTAAAATATTCCCCTCAAGCTAAAATGTTCCCCTCACGCTAAAAGCTCCACCATCACACTAAAATGTTCCCCTCACGCTAAAATGTTCCCCTCACGCTAAAATGTTCCCCTCACACTAAAACAGAAATAGAAAGCTTCCGTATTAAAGGAGAACGAGACTTAATATTCCAGAGATCAGTGACCGAGCCAGCTAATACTGTTTACACTAGTGAGAGAGGGATAACTTTTCTCTAAATGATTTATTAGCTGTGAATTTACTTATTCAAACGATTAAATTTTAATTATGGAGTAATGTGAGCAAAGACTCTAGCTTCCCTCCTGCTTGAATATTGGAACACACCTGAACTCTGTGGTAGTTTACTAGTGTGATAGTTTACTAGCGTAGGTCTGCCTTACCTGTGACTAGTTTATTCTTAAAAGCTATACCTTTGATAAAGGTATTAATATTTGTATGTATTGTGGTGCTGTCTGATGCAATCGGATCACGGCACATAGGTAGGCAAAGATAGATAGGTAGAATCATAGGAAGAAAAAGGCCACGGTAGGGGAAACACGATCAAGGGAACTACCAGAACAAGGACATGTGGACTGAAGGACTAGTCGTGTTGCAAACCTTTGCATTTTTTACAATTTCCGGACGTGCTTGACCAGGTGTGGGTTCCATACTGGTGCTGCGTACTCCAATATGGGCTTGACGTACACAGTGTAGAGTGCCGTGAATGACATTGTTTCAGAAGGAAAACGATTCTGTGAAGACGAATACGCCAACAGGCAGTCAGGAACCAGGAGTACCAATAATCACGCACGCCTCTTAAACTTAGAGGAAACACAATATTCTTGTGGCCTAGAGCACGGAGAACCCGATATGTGTTAAGTGGCGATAACTTCACTAACGCTACGACCAAAACGCCACAACCCAGGCGACAACATCTGTAATGGTCGACACAAACAACGCAGACTTTTTTAGAGCTGCTGCTACTTTGTGTATAAACTCAAGAAACTATTTCTAATATATATATATATATATATATATATATATATATATATATATATATATATATATATATATATATATATATATATATTTACAGTAAACAGGTGATATCACAATATGCAAAACAACCACTATTAAAAGATAGCGAAATTCCAAGCGCTTCGTGACTTCTCACATTATCAAGGCTAATGTGAGAAGTCACGAATGCGCTTGGAATTTCACTATTTTTTCATATATATTGTTGCATGTAAAATTGAACAAGGACAAGTGTGGCATATAAGGGAGCAAGAACACAAGTATTACATGCAACAACTGAGCAAGAACAAGTGTCGCATGCAACAAGGGAACAAGAACACAAGTGTTACATGCAACAAGGGAGCAAGAATACAAGTATTGCATGTAACAAGGGAGAAAGAATACAAGTATTGCATGTAACAAGGGAGCAAGAATACAAGTATTGCATGTAACAAGGGACCAAGAATACAAGTATTGCATGTAACAAGGGACCAAGAATACAAGTATTGCATGTAACAAGGGACCAAGAATACAAGTATTGCATGTAACAAGGGAGCAGGAATACAAGAATTGCATGCAACAAGGGAGCAAGAACGCAAGTGTTGCATGCAAAAAGGGAACAAGAATACAAGCATTGCATGCAACAAGGGAGCAATAACACAAGTATTGCATGCAACAAGAGAGCAAGAACACAAGTGTTGCATGCAACAAGGGAGCAAGAACACAAGTGTTGCATGCAACAAGAGAGCAATAACCCAAGTATTGCATGCAACAAGAGAGCAAGAACACAAGTGTTGCATGCAACAAGGGAGCAAGAACACAAGTGTTGCATGCAACAAGAGAGCAATAACCCAAGTATTGCATGCAACAAGAGAGCAAGAACACAAGTGTTGCATGCAACAAGGGAACAAGCAACATATCTCACCTTCTCATTGATTACCGCACGACGCAAACTGCAGCATTTTCGTAATAAATGTTCGGAGCACTTCCATAACGTCTTTCCAGTGTGATATTAATGATGTGAGAATCATTGTCAGTGAACTGGACGGTGCCAGAATACATTTACAAATCCTCTGAGGTTGAATTTTTTATGCCTTGTATAAAGAATTCTTTCCTGCAAGTACCTTTACCGAGGGTGCATTTTATCACTGATTTATGCAGTGAAGAGGATCCCAGAAGGGGGTCGAAATATACAGATGATTGAGCGTTGACACATGTTTTTTACGCTTTAGTTATTTATATACGAATAATTTCTTAATTTCCGTAGTGAGTGGAAAAGCAGTGTGTCCATCTCGCGATTAGCGGACGGAGGATCGAGCCTCCATCACTCCTTTCGCTGAATGTTCGGTATAGATTCTGCGTTCTTCACATACACATTGGATGTATTTGTCCGTCGATTCATATACGTATTAATTAAGATAAAGCTTTAGATTGAGAAGCGTATCTGAGGCGATTAGGAAACGAAGGTTCAAGCCTTCATCATATAGGATTCGAATTCAATTTACCATAAGACAAGTATCTTGAGAAAACAGAGGCCAGTGTACATGACTCATTACCCGTGAGAAACCACACACACACACACACACACACACACACACACACACACGCACACACAGCCTGAAGTAGCGGAGGCAGGATCCATACATAGCTTTTAAGAAGACGTAGGATTAAGCTCTTGGAGCAAGGAGAGAGTGGACCTAGTAGCGACCAGCGAAGTGGCGGGGCCAGCAGCTGTGAATCGACCCCTGCAACCACATACAGGTGAGTACACACACACACAGCAGTCTTGTTATGCATCAACATCATCATGGGCAGCGCAGACATGAAGAAGAAAAGTTCACCTGCACAACATCTCGTCTCAGAAGTCTTCAAGTAACTATTTAGCGAGTACAAAAATAATTCATAAATTTTCATTTCCCTTAGAGGAAAGCAAGACAAACGTCATTTCACACAATTTCTCTTAAAATAAATGTTTCTCCAACACTAAAACAACGCAGTGTTGAAAATTTACACAATCCTTATTTCGGCTGTCACACCTACCTCTTTTTTTTTACACTAATGAATTTACAAGGTGAGCGAAGTTATCCATATTTTTTTACACCAGTGAATTTAAAAAGTAAACAATGCTATCCCACTACCGCTTATTTCTGAACTCATCTTCATCTTACAACCAGAGTACTCGGCTTCAACCAGAGTACTCGGCTTCAACCACAGTACTCAGCTTCAACCAGAGTACTCGGCTTCAACCAGAGTACTCGGCTTCAACCACAGTACTCAGCTTCAACCAGAGTACTCGGCTTCAACCAGAGTACTCAGCTTCAACCAGAGTACTCGGCTTCAACCAGAGGACTCGGCTTCAACCAGAGTACTCGGCTTCAACCAGAGGACTCGGCTTCAACCAGAGTACTCGGCTTCAACCAGAGTACTCAGCTTCAACCAGAGTACTCGGCTTCAACCAGAGGACTCGGCTTCAACCAGAGTACTCGGCTTCAACCAGAGTACTCAGCTTCAACCAGAGTACTCGGCTTCAACCAGAGTACTCAGCTTCAACCAGAGTACTCGGCTTCAACCAGAGGACTCGGCTTCAACCAGAGTATTCAGCTTCAACCAGAGGACTCGGCTTCAACCAGAGTACTCGGCTTCAACCAGAGTACTCGGCTTCAGCCAGAGGACTCGGCTTCAACCAGAGTACTCGGCTTCAACCAGAGGACTCGGCTTCAGCCAGAGTACTCGGCTTCAACCAGAGGACTCGGCTTCAACCAGAGTACTCGGCTTCAACCAGAGTACTCGGCTTCAACCAGAGTACTCGGCTTCAATCAGAGTACTCGGCTTCAACCAGAGTACTCGGCTTCAACCAGAGTACTCGGCTTCAATCAGAGTACTCGGCTTCAACCAGAGTACTCGGCTTCAATCAGAGGACTCGGCTTCAACCAGAGTACTCGGCTTCAACCAGAGTACTCGGCTTCAACCAGAGGACTCGGCTTCAACCAGAGTACTCGGCTTCAATCAGAGTACTCGGCTTCAACCAGAGTACTCGGCTTCAACCAGAGTACTCGGCTTCAACCAGAGTACTCGGCTTCAACCAGAGTACTCGGCTTCAACCAGAGTACTCGGCTTCAACTAGAGTACTCGGCTTCAACCAGAGTACTCGGCTTCAATCAGAGTACTCGGCTTCAACCAGAGTACTCAGCTTCAACCAGAGTACTCGGCTTCAACCAGAGTACTCGGCTTCAACCAAAGTACTCAGTTTCATCTTACAATTATCGAGGTCTTCAATCCTTTCTATTTCGTGGTGCTCACAGATAATGGCTTTACCTTCACCTTATAAATTTTCTCTACCACCGCTCTCTTCTATCCACTCAGTTGGACACTGATTTAAAGTTTTCTTGCTGTGTGTATGTGTGTGTGTGTGTGTGTGTGTGTGCTCACCTATTTGCGGTTTGCAAGGGTCGAGTCACAGCTCCTTGTCGCTACTAGGTTCACTCTCCCTGCTCCAAGAGTCTTATCGTACCTCATCTTACAACGAAAGAGAGCATTACTCTTCGATATTTATTTATCTCTCTCTCCCTCTCTCACTCGACACATTTGTTATTCTTTCAATTTCGCCTTCAAACTGAAAACAATTTCTAAACGTCCTCAAACTAAATATCAAATAAATTTTCCAGCATACAAGGTTCCTCACTCCGTCTCTGTGGCTGACCGCGGCCAGCAGACCTGAGGGCCAGCCGACCAGCGGTCCAGCCGGCCCGTGGCCCAGTCGGCCACTGTATTGACTGCAAGAAGATGACCTCTGCTAAATTTAGCCTCGTCCACGCATTTTGTACATGTTTGATAAAGTCACTTTGTGAGTAGTCTTCGAGTAATCTTCTTTCGACTATTTAAGATTAATTCTGAGTTAAGGAAAGCGTGATGAGCAAGCCCCCACTGTGACAACCTATCCCCACTGTGACAACCTTTCCCCACTGTGACAACCTATCCCCACTGTGACAACCTTTCCCCACTGTGACAACCTTTCCCCACTGTGAACAACTCTTACATGCAGCGAAACGTCGGTACAATAAAAGTTGGCTCTACACACATCTGTCTTTTACATTTTCTCGGCAGTTATGCCTTTGTATAAAGATTCACGTGAAGCGCTAAACCCGTGTGGATCATTAAACATGGTGATCAATGCCTTCAAGTGACCTTCAGTGGGTGTTTAAACTTCAAGGTAGGTGATCAGTGACTTCAAAATGTCAAAAGATAAACATCCCTTTTCTTAATCTTGCCGTTCGTAAGTGCCTTTTTGAGAGGGGAAAAAAAATCCTGAAAATTTCCAGATTTCACATTACATTAAAAAAAAAAAAAATCGCCGAGGTTTAAGTTGTTTTTAAGCTTGACTCGCTGATTAAATTTGGCGATTGGTAAAAAAAAAATGATACATAATTTACACATTATAATATCTGCAGCACAAAACACTGCGTTGCTCAACGGTGTTAAACAATACTCTACGGTGAATTTAAGATGATTAGCAGGGTGCAACGTCTACTGGAAATTTGAAAAAAAAAAATTATGAGAAAAATTAATTCTTGAAGACGGAACACCGGAAGCATGGCTCCCTTCCTGTATCTGTCAAGACCAGAAAGCCACAATACCGTGGCTGGAACAATACACAAATAACCCGCACACAGGAGACGGGAGCTTACCACGACGTTTCGGTCCAACTTGAGCATTTACAAATTCATTACAGAACGCTGCGCTACAAAACACTGAGTTACATAACGCTACACAAGCACCCACATGTCTCCATGCTCTGCCCTAAAAAATAAACTTAAAGTTCCCGGTAATTTTGTCCAGTCTCTACCATGAAGCTTCAGTCTTACAGCAAACTTTAACACAGACTGTTGAAGCTTGGGAAAACAGGCGTCGTGAATCTGATGTCGGTAATGGTCTTTTGATCAAATGAATTGGAGATGCTGCTTCCCTTAATTTTTAAAGGGGTGGAGGGGTAAGCCTGCGGAAGGCCTCGGTCAGATGACCAAAAGCTCCGGCTGCGGGTCATCATATGACTGAGATCCGCGTCAGGAAACACTTGACCTGTTTCCTGACAAACCTTACCTAACCTAACCTACCTCCCACTCCCCAGGCACTGTGTGATCCATACAAGTTTACCGCTTCCCCATGCATATTAACTGAAATAACTGAAAAAAAAACAGACCTAAATAGCCTGATCTTAAATAAACAAAGAACAGTTTCACTGTATGGTATTTCATGAAGCATTAAACCTGCGTGGGTCATTCAGACCAAGTGGTGTAGTACACAAATACCCTACACATCGAAACGTCGTCATTAGACGACGTTTCGATCCGACTTGGGCCATTAACTGGTCACACTAGTTAATGGTCCAAGTCGGACCGAAACGTTGTTATAAGTTTCTGTCTTCTATGTGCGGGTTATTTGTGTATTGTTCCAGTCAATGTATTGTGCCTTTTTGTTCTTTTTCAGGTAGGCTCGATCTACCGTCCTCTAAGCACAGAGCGATCTTGACCAGTCTGGCTACTTGATCGCCCTATGACACACTGATGCTGGAACTAAATCAAAGGTTTCACTTCTGCAAAACGTGATTATAAAAGGCAGTCAGCAACAAGAAAACTCTCGGTATAACTTTACTGAGTATATATACCCCGCTGTTCCCGCTAATATATAAAGTTGAAAGTCTTGAATATCTACACACAGACATTCAAGCACATACCCATTCATCTCTCAGTGTATATACCTTTTTATTCCAGAATACAGAGTCTGTTATGTCTAGAAGTTTGGGAAGATGGTAGTTGTGGGCTACATACAGTAGCTGCCAGAAGCAGTGGTCTTTATAGCCCTGTCAGTATTAACCATGTGTCTTGTGTTATAGATGCGTCTTTTCTCCTCTCCTCTTCCTCCTCCTTCTCCTACTGACATTATGGCCGAGGTCCCTCCACAGGATATTATTTCGGTGATGAGCTCTTTCATGTGTTTCATGAGGCAGTAATGGATGCGCTTTGAGGCAGGAGCGAGATGGTAAAAGATGCCACTGAGGACAAGGACTGGTAGAGGCTCGATCCTTCTTCCGCTAATCGCCAGATACATACGCTACCTACCAACTTGTAATAATGTTGCTAGAATTACCGACAATATATTAGGTAAAAAGACACAAGTGCAACTAATGCAACATTTTATTTTAGCAACGTTTCGCTTTCCAGGAGCTTTGTCAAGCCCTTACGTCTTGACAAATCTCCTGGAGAGCGAAACGTTGCCACAATAAAGTGTCGTACTAGTTGCACTTGTGTCCTTTTACCTAACCTACCAACTTGTTTACTTCCTGAAATGTCCAATAGTTGACCTGTTTCCTGTTTTGTGTGTAAATATCTTCAATCGGTCTTCATACAACCCTGATTATCTTAAACAATGTGTCCTATTTACCCAATAAATGTGATTTTTTTTAACAACACATCCGCCGTCTCTCACCAAGGTAAGGTGTGCTAGGGAAAAAAAACACATTAACCATCACTCATTCCCTAGCCTGCCATTCCAGCTGAGCATAACCATTACAGTTCCAATGATCTCCTGCGCTGCACTTGAGAGATTTTCCGACAAGCCTAATTTTCCGTTCATTTCTCGTGACACTATCTCCTTCACTCAGAACACTGACGATCACAAGTACATTTTTCTTTAACATCCTCCAAATGTGGTCATCAAAGACAAGGAGAAGAAGGGTGTGCAGACATTCTTACCACTGTCTCGCGTCCAAGTTAACGACTAAGAACTGGTGAATTACACCAGGTCTCAGTTGGACTATGGATCATCACGACCCCAATTCAGTCATGATCAGGTTTTTTTCCTGGAACACAGGAAAAAGACACATAAGCCAATACCAGGACATATTAGAAAACGTTTCAATCTTTGGACCTTGATCACTTCTAACCAGTGAAATCATCAAGGTCCAAGGACCGAAACGTTTTTTTTAATAAATATGTCCTAGTGTTTGTTTATGCGTCTTTCTAAACCAGTATTATTATTATTATTATTATTATTATTATTACGGGTTATTCAGAGCAAGGAGGTTCGATACTCCGTCCGCTAACTGTGAGAGAGACACGCTACTCTTGTAACCAGCCAGGCTAAAAAAAATAATACATGAACATTTGTTCATAAGCTGCAACAACAGTTTAATTCAATCAGGTAGCAGAAAGTGTCTGGTTGTGTAACGAGCTTGGAGAAATACGGTGCTAAAAAAAAAGATGCAGTCTAGATAAGTCTACCTAGTGATTCCCTGAATCATCGCCCTCGCGGCCCGACCTCAGACCAGGTCACCATGTTGATGGGATGGGCAGTCAACCAACTAGCAATTTAATAGCACGGCCAGTCAACCTAGTGGTTTTACGTACACGCTCTCCAACCTAAGAACGGCAAGTGTATGGAAATACTGGAACCTTAGTCACTTGTCATTCTTATGAAAGGAAACAACGTCATGTGTAGCAAACAAAGTTGTGCTTCCCTCTGCTTCAAGAAACTGAGCTTGTGACTCGGCTAAAGCCCTGCCCGCCTTTTATAAACACGTCTCTTAAAATTTGCTTAAAAAACACATAAGTTTGGGGGGTTGTTAGGCACTCAAGGAGCGTCAGTCAGGATTACTTAAGAGCGCTGGACCATCACGCAACACCGTCTTAAGATGGGTTGCCGCATCTTAAGGCAGGTGGCCGCTAAGTGTATGTGTGCTGCTTGGGGATTTGTAGGTAGCTTATCCTGCCACGGTTTTAAGCTTATAACAGGTCTGTCAGCGTGGGTTTGACCACCATCTGTGTACTCTACTACAGATTTTGCTTAGGTCATTCAGCACAAGGAGTGGTGGAGGCTCAAACCTCCGTCCCTGTGTGACATTCATTGAAAGTTCTTCAGGCTCAATCCTTTGGCTGCTAAATACGATACAGGCTTAATTGTGACCATCCAGACGTGCGCTGCAGAGCTAGATAACTGCCAAACTATTATACTTGCCTTGCATGGGCCAGGTGTACTGTTGTTCGCCTCCTCCTCTTAGTCTTATGTTATGATGTAGCTATTAGAAACTGGCCAGCGAGTGAATTTCCAGATATACGGAAAGTAATACACAAAGTAGAATTTTTTTTTTTTATATTTCGACCTCAATCAGAGACCTTCATTAAGAGATTAACTTCGGCAGGTCTTTGTCTTCACCAGACGCCTTTCTTCAGCAGGGGCTTATCTTCACCAACATCTGCTGAAGAGGATCTCAATTTGAGGTCGAAATATACATACTTTCCCTCCTGTCTTTCATTTCCTCCTACGCTGGATTTATCGTTTACAATCTTTTTCTTTTGCAATACACAATATTGCACTCTTTTTTTTTACGGAGTGTTAAACCCGTGCGGGCCAATCAACACGGAGTGTGGCCAGGAACCCGACCTTCCCTTCCGCAATTCTTGAAATAGTCTCTCACTGGTCGGGTTAAAGAATATCTCCAGCAAGTGTTTTGCTAATTTTGTTGTAGCCAGGGTTGCCCAGGAGAGTCACACTGCAATCTTACTTAAAACGGCGTGTGAATCTCTACAGGCTGACGTTCCCACTGTCTTCTCTTGGGGGTACAAACTCAAGATAGAGTGAGATCAGCGAAGAAGATCGTACTGACAGCGGATGTGATGTATTGACCGCCAGCAGTCGCGTCGTCTTTAAGCAGTCCATTCTCGCACCACCAGGGGATAAACGTTCACATCTGAACGTTGTCTTGTGTACCGCAGCCCAAAATTGTAATTTACTTATTTTTTAAGGTTTTATGTAACCTAAGCTAAGTTTAAAAGAAACAAAATAGAATTAAAAATAGCTGGAAACGTGTGTGTGTGTGTGTGTTATATATATATATATATAATATATATATATATATATTATTATATATATATATATATATATATATATATATATATATATAATATATATATATATATATATATATATATATATATATATATTATATATATATATATATATATAAATATAAATATATATATATATATATATATATATATATATATATATATATATATATATTTTATATATATATATATATTTATAGCAACCACCCAGGGAGGTACTACCGTCCTGCCAGGTGACTGTGAAACAAACCTGAAACTGTTTTACATGATGGTAGGATTGCTGGTGTCTTTTTCTGTCTCATAAACACGCTGGATAACAGGTATATCTAGCTACTTCTACTTACACTTTAGGTCACACTACACTGGCATACACATGCATATATATACATACACACATCTAGGTTTTCTTCTTTTTCTTAATAGCTCTTGTTCTTTTTATTTTCTCTATTGTCCATGGGGAAGTGGAAAAGAATCTTTCCTCCGTAAGCCATGCGTGTCGTATGAGGCGACTAAGATGCCGGGAGCAATGGGCTAGTAACCCCTTCTCCTGTACAAATCTACTAAAAACGAGAAGAAGAAAAACTTTATAAAATTGGGTTGTCTGAATGTGCGTGGATGTAGTGCGGATGATAAGAAAGAGATGATTGCCGATGTTATGAATGAAAAGAAGTTGGATGTCCTGGCCCTAAGCGAAACAAAGCTGAAGGGGTAGGCGAGTTTCAGTGGGGAGAAATAAATGGGATTAAGTCAGGAGTATCTGAGAGAGTTAGAGCTAAGGAAGGGTAGCAATAATGTTGAAGGATCAGTTATGGAAGGAAAAGAGGGAATATAAATGTGTAAATTCAAGGATTATGTGGATTAAAATAAGGGTCGGATGCGAAAAGTGGGTCATAATAAGCGTGTATGCACCTGGAGAAGAGAGGAGTGTAGAGGAGAGAGAGAGATTTTGGGAGATGTTAAGCGAATGTATAGGAACTTTTGAACCAAATGAGAGAGTAATTGTGGTAGGGGACCTAAATGCTAAAGTGGGAGAAACATGCAGAGAGGGTGTAGTAGGTAAGTTTGGGGTGCCAGGTGTAAATGATAATGGGAGCCCTTTGATTGAACTTTGTATAGAAAGGGGTTTAGTTATAGGTAATACATATTTTAAGAAAAAGAGGATAAATAAGTATACAAGATATGATGTAGGGCGTAATGACAGTAGTTTGTTGGACTATGTATTGGTAGATAAAAGACTGTTGAGTAGACTTCAGGATGTACATGTTTATAGAGGGGCTACAGATATATCAGATCACTTTTTAGTTATAGCTACAGTGGGAGTAAAAGGTAGATGGGATACAAGGAAAATAGAATCAGTAAGTAAAAGAGAGGTGAAGGTTTATAAACTAAAAGAGGAGGCAGTTAGGGTAAGATATAAACAACTATTGGAGGATAGATGGGCTAGTGAGAGTGTAGGCAATGGGGTCGAAAATGTATGGGGTAGATTTAAAAATGTAGTGTTAGAGTGTTCAGCAGAAGTTTGTGGTTACAGGCGAGTGGGTGCGGGAGGGAAGAGGAGCGATTGGTGGAATGATGATGTAAAGAGAGTAGTAAGGAGAAAAAGTTAGCATATGAGAGGTTTTTACAAAGTAGAAGTGATGCAAGGAGGGAAGAGTATATGGAGAGAAAAAGAGAGGTTAAAAGAGTGGTGAAGCAATGTAAAAGAGAGCAGATGAGAGAGTGGGTGAGATGTTATCAGCAAATTTTGTTGAAAATAAGAAAAAGTTTTGGAATGAGATTAATAAGTTGAGGAAGCCTAGAGAACAAATGGATTTGACAGTTAAAAATAGGAGAGGAGAGTTATTAAATGGAGAGTTAGAGGTATCGGGAAGATGGAGAGAATATTTTGAGGATTTGTTAAATGTTGATGAAGACAGGGAAGCTGTGATTTCGTGTGTAGGGCAAGGAGGAATAACATCTTGTAGGAGTGTGGAAGAGCCAGTTGTGGGTGTAGGGAAGTTCGTGAGGCAGTGGGTAGAATGAAAGGGGTAAGGCAGCTGGGATTGATGGGATAAAGATAGAAATGTTAAAAGCAGGTGGGGATATAATTTTGGAGTGGTTGGTGCTATTATTTAATAAATGTATGGAAGAGGGTAAGGTACCTAGGGATTGGCAGAGAGCGTGTATTGTTCCTTTGTATAAAGGCAAAGGGACAAAAGAGAGTGCAAAAATTATAGGGGAATAAGTCTGTTGAGTGTACCTGGTAAAGTGTATGGTAGAGTTATTATTGAAAGAATTAAGAGTAAAACAGAAAGCAGGATAGCAGATGAACAAGGGGGCTTTAGGAAAGGTAGGGGTGTGTAGACCAAGTGTTTACAGTGAAACATATAGGTGAACAGTATTTGGATAAGGGTAAAGATGTTTTTGTGGCATTTATGGATTTGGAAAAGGCGTATGATAGGGTAGGTAGGGGGCAATGTGGCAGATGTTGCAGGTGTATGGAATAGGAGGAAGGTTACTGAAAGCAGTGAAGAGTTTTTATGAGGATAGTGAGGCTCAGGTTAGAGTGTGTAGGAGGGAAGGGGACTATTTCCCAGTAAAAGTGGGCCTTAGACAAGGATGTGTGATGTCACCGTGGTTGTTCAATATATTTATAGATGGGGTTGTAAGAGAAGTGAATGCGAGGGTCTTGGCAAGAGGTGTTGGGCTAAAAGATAAAGAAGCAAATACAAAGTGGGAGTTGTCACAGTTGCTTTTTGCTGATGACACTGTGCTTTTGGGAGATTCTGAAGAGAAGCTGCAGAGGTTGGTGGATGAATTTGGTAGGGTGTGTAAAAGAAGAAAATTGAAAGTGAATATAGGAAAGAGTAAGGTGATCAGGATAACAAAAAGAATAGGTGACGAAAGATTGGATATCAGAATGGAGGGAGAGAGTATGGAGGAGGTGAATGTATTCAGATATTTGGGAGTGGACATGTCGGCGGATGGGTCTATGAAGGATGAGGTGAATCATAGAATTGATGAGGGGAAAAGGGTGAGTGGAGCACTTCGGAGTCTGTGGAGACAAAGAACCTTGTCTATGGAAGTAAAGAGGGAATGTATGAGAGTATAGTTATACCAACGCTCTTATATGGGTGTGAAGCATGGGTGATGAATGTTGCAACGAGGAGAAGGCTGGAGGCAGTGGAGATGTCATGTCTGAGGTCAATGTGTGGTGTGAATATAATGCAGAGAATTCGGAGTTTGGAAATTAGGAGGAGGTGCGGGATTACCAAAACGATTGTCCAGAGAGCTGAGGAGGGGTTGTTGAGGTGGTTTGGACATGTAGAGAGAATGGAACGAGACAGAGTGACTTCGAGAGTGTATAAATCTGTAGTGGAGGGAAGGCGGGGTAGGGGTCGGC
>WNWK01000132.1:212500-385000 GCA_009830355.1 Cherax destructor
GGTCTCTGCCTACACCAAAAAATAATCCTCCAATTACACGGACCGAGACCCTGAAATAATTCCTCGCGTAGACGAAGAAGGAAACGTAAAAAAAACACATAAGATTCCCCTCTTTCATTCCAATTTTGCTTTTGTGGATTAAATGTTGAAGATGTTTTACCTTGAGAAATGAAGGAGGTTGTCTTCCAGAAACCTTTTTTTTTTTTTTTTTAACCAGAGGCTGACGTCTCAAATTTTCCCTCAGATTTTATTTACCTGTTTTTTTTTTTAACCAGAGGCTGACGTCTCAAATTTCCCCTCAGATTTAATTTCTGAATATATTTCATGAAGAGAATTATATCAATAAAAAAAATTGTTTTAAATAGCGATTTTTTGGTGCTCTATCATAAAACATTTTCAAAATGAATTAGATTTTTGCTAAATGGTTTAGTCAAAAAAGAATAAAGTTATTTTCAATGTTGCAACGCAACATTTTCCTGGAAATTTGTGGATAAAAAAAAACCCAGCTCAAATATATTATAAAGCAGAGACACTGGTGAAGTAAAGATGGCGTCATCAGTCCATCAGGCTTGAGGAATCAGTTCTGAGGTGGTCAGTCCCTCAGCTGAGAACTTCCTAAGGCCGAGTGACTGACGCACTGGTCACGCCATATTTATATTATAGCCTTGACTTATCAATCAACTAAGATTGCTTCATAAATTAACAGACACAAACATAAAAAACCGCTAGACCTTTCACAACAAACCCACCATTCTTGGAGAGAAAACTTCATACAACGTTTCGGTACGTACTGGACCATTATCATATCACGAGTGACTTAATGGCCCAGGATGGACCGAAAATTCGTCTATAGTTCCCTCATGTAAACTATGGATTAGTTGTGAATTGTTGCAGCCAAGGTATTTGGATAATTACCCTCTTAATGGCAGCCCATGTATCTTGGGCTGCCAAATGATACCTTCTGCCTTGCCTCAGAGAATTTCTCCTCCTATCTGTTGCTGTCTTGCAACATTACATAGCTCCTGACGAGGCACGAGAGTGCGAAAGATCTAAATCTAAAGATTTCCATCACCATGTGGCTTGTTCTGCATTGCTAAGATCGCCTCTTTGCGATTGCGATATATATATATATATATATATATATATATATATATATATATATATATATATATATATATATATATATATACATACGTGTGTGTGTGTGTGTGTGTGTGTGTGTGTTTGTAATACCGCTATGTATAAACAAATAGCAAAACACATTTTAAAATTAGGCTTTATATATGTAGATTGTTAAAATGAAAACTTGTGATTATATATATTTTACGTACAAATGTAACGTCATGCAAACTTTTGTGTGTGTTCAAATATCGATGCAGTACTGCGATAGGTGATAATCACTGGCTGCATCAGCTGTTGGATCAGCAGCTGGATCAGCTGCCGGGTCAGCTATTACATCAATGTTGATTCAGCTGTTGCATCACCTGTAATATCAGTTGTTATATCAGCTGTTGTATCAGCTTATACATAACCTGGTTTTATACATTTTATACACAGACTAGACTGGTTTACTCTCAACAGCTGTTGACAGTAAACCAGTCTACCCTTTTCAGAATTATATAATTCCGAGTATAAGCATGAAAAAATACCAACTGTAGAATTTTATCTATGTGCTGTACAACCCTGGTGAAAAAAAAACTCCCATTTTTCAATTTCCAAATTTAAAATATTAAATTTTCCCCAGCTAACATAAATACTGTGGTAACAGTGTTGGATCGTTTCCAAGGCTAAATCAATTGGGTAAGCTAAATTCACTGTTTAAATACTCCCTAATTAATAAGCTCTGGTATATTTAATCCACAATTATAAATAACAAATTTTTCTTAAAAAAAAAACACACAAAACAAAATTACTCTCGGAAGCATGAAAAGGATAAAATACACAGTACATAATTGTGGTTAACTTTTGAGTTACAATGGATGGGAACTTGGCAAAGGCCGACACACACTTCTCTATAATATTTTTACAAAAGAAGTAGAGTATTAAAGTATTTGTAACGTACACCCGATTACAAAGCACGAAAATCTCAGGAGTCGATTTTTCAAATTTTCGATTAAAGAACTAAAGTCATAATACCGTGACTGGAACAATACACAAAAAACCCGCACATAGAAGAGAGAGAAGCTTATGACGACGTTTCGGTCCAACGTTTCGAACCGAAACGTCGTCGTAAGCTTCTCTCTCCTACGTGCGGGATATTTGTTCATTGTTTTGATTAAAATATGAATCAAGAAAGTAGGCCTCGTGAGGGATCGAGTAGCCGGGGCGATGATGAGTGTCAGAAGCACCTCAGGTTAAGGTTCCACACGTGTAATAGTCATGGTCATGTCGAAAAATTATATAAAATACCGACAAGTTGACGATTAAGACACATGTACAACAGTTAGTTATCTTTACTGTTGAAACGTTTCGCCTACACAGTAGGCTTCTTCAGTCAAATACAGAGACAGCAGGTGTAGTAGTGAAATGAAGATGGTGTAATCGTTGGAGAAATAGTATTCGAGGTTGAGGGACTCATTACATTATCTTCATTTCACTACTTCCGTATTTGACTGTAGACGCCTACTGTGTAGGCGAACCGTTTCAACAAGAGATATCTAACTGTTGCATAAGGGTCTTAATCATCAACAAGTCATATGGTAATTACCGGAGGTGTGGCCACCTCCGTGAAACAATCATGTCTGAAAAAAATAAACCTGTCTATCAAATAGACAAGAGACGAGCACGCAGGAAACACCCTTGACCAACCAGGAGATACAAAGGAAGGCGAAGAGAAAAATGCAATTGCTATGTCTCAGTGTGGGTGTGGGGTAGAGGGAAGGGGGAAGGGAGGGGTGGGGGGTGGAAATTGAGAAGTGGAGGAAGAGGAGGGGGGAGAGGGAGAGTAAAATATTTCATTGCTGAGTGAGCTCAAGAAAGACTCGGTGACAAGGAAATGAATTGGGGAGGACGGAAAGAGAGGGATGAAAGATGGAAGAGGGAGGAGAGAGAGAGAGGAGACAAGGGGAGGAAGAGGATATGAAATGCAGGATAAGGACAGAAAAAAAAACTGAACAAAAAGAAGGCAACAAAAAAAAAAAAGCAAAACCTCCTTCATTCCATTCGTTCTCTCACATCAAAAAGTGAGGTTGAAACTGGGTTTCAAAAATATAAAGTGAAGATTCCTTGTTCTAATCCTGTAAATACTAGATCTGGTCTAGCTTAAATAGCATGCGTGCGCGTGTGTGTGCGTGTTTGTATGTGTCTGTGTCTGTGTGTGTGTGTGTGTGTGTGTGTGTGTGTGTGTGTGTGCGCCACACATCATCACAGAGGGAGGCCACGGAACATAACTCAGTATAATTGGTGTTGTGTCTGGTAGTTTCGGTCTTGTAGTCTGACTCACGTTGTTTTAGCAGATTTGTTACTGCTGGTGACTTATTTTAAGGTCAGGACAATTTTCCTTCCTTGCTCTGACTGTGTGGTGACCGCGTGAAAGCAGCTGTATGGTTGTGGTTGTGTCGTGGTAATTGTGGTGGTGGTTGTGTTGTTATTGGTTTGATATTGCTGAGGTGGTTGTGCTGGGGTGACTATGTGGTGGTAATTGTGATTGTATTTTGGTAGTTTTGGTTGTGATTTAACAACCTTTTTCGGGTGCTGATAATGTACGCCTGTGAATTTTATGAGCATTTATAACAAGCTTCGTTGTATTTCTGACTTGCTGTAACGTGTTTGTAATAGTAACTACGACTCGTGTCTCTGTTTAACAAATAAGCCTGGTAGCTTGGAGTGCATGTCTGTCCTGCTTAGCAGACGGAGTATCGAACCTCCATTGCTAAGCACTGAATGACTAACACGGGTTTAGCTTTCATATATATATATATATATATATATATATATATATATATATATATATATATATATATATATATATATATATATAATATAATTGCAAAATGAGTGGAGCTCCTGGAGCTCCTCAGACGCCGATAGGGAACCCAAGACGCAGCAAGCGTTCCCTCTCTGAATCGCCACACTGAGGCGCTGGAAAAGAAAGGTAGCAGCCCTCGGGTCTCTGGTGGTTTTGGTGAGTCTGGAGCCCAGCTCACTGAGAAATCCCATATTGTACATGAGGTCTCATAACATCCTGTACATTAATTTAATATAATAATGTAACATATCCTGTACATTAGCGTATATAGTGTGAAAGTTCCCATTTAGGCCTATCCTGCCTACAGGCACATACGGTGCGAATGTCTTAAGTTAGGCCTACACCTTTCTTTACAACTGTCTTTATGGGTGCTACTGTTAATTTTATAGCGAGTGTAGAATGTATAAGCACGTAAAAAACATATAAACGTCACTTGCTTTCTAATAAATATTACAGCACCATATTATTATTTTTTATGTTGTAGTCGATCACGATGCGTTATAAACTATGGCAAACTTAAACAATGTCTCCTGAAGCATTCACATTTAACCCACAAATGTGACAGAGTTAGATGTTTTAAAAGTCTCGTGACCTGAACTTGACTTTCAACTGACCTGACTCTCTTAACCGCTTCATATGACCTGACCTGACTTTCATAACTTCTACACATGACCTAACTCTTACCCACTTCACCTGACTTGACTCGCTTCGTTTATTGTTATTATTCTGAACATGTTGCAGTCAGTGTTGCTGCAATCAAAGCAATTTCACTTTTAATTTATATTCCACTTATAATTCTTCCGTCTCTTATGTTCAGCTGCCTAAAATTCTGACTCTCACTTTGAATATAATATGAATGTGCCTTCACGTGTTGAATATTGCATTTATTTGTGACCCTCGAAACTTCTGAATTCGAGGTGATCTTGCATGTACGACCCTCGGAAACTGTTGCATTAATGGTCATCTTGTTAAAAGCTTCATTACAAGGAGGGTATCTCCTGCTATCACGGTCAAAGTAATCTTGAATGTGTTCATTGTATTAGGCTGGCCAGCCAAGGATAAATCCTTCAAGGTAAAGTGTAAAAGTTCCTCTCGCTATCACAGTCAAAGTAATGTAGAGAATAGTTAGATTATATAAGGATCATCTCTTGGTATCACTGTCAAAGTAATGTAGAGAAAAGTTTGATTATAAGATGATCATCTCTTGATATCACGGTCAAAGTAATCTCTTGGTATCATGGTCAAAGTTATGTACAGAAAAGTTTGATTTTTAAGAGGATCACGTCTTGGTATCACGGTCAAAGCAGTGCCTGGGACTGGTTAAGTTAACTCGAGACTGGTGGCCACGTTTCACCGTTGTTTAACACGTTTCACGGTCGTCGCTCTAGTAAATGAATGTTCTGCATGCTAAACGCTAACTGAGGCTTGCCTATGAGATTTGTGTGGCTGAGGGCAGCCGCTGCTGGGAGCTCTGCTCTTACCTGATTCCTTGTTGGCATCTTCAACACACTAGTTCAAGACCTACACTTCACTTCCACGCCTCGGTCTATATTTTAACATCATTAGACACACCGCAGTGTGTGGATACCTTTTACCTAATTCGTGAATATGTCCAGTAGCTCGACTGCTAGCGCACTCACTTTACACACTGAGGTCCGGGGTTCGATCCCCGGTACGGGTGGAAATATTAGGAAGTGTTTCCTTAAGATACCGGCTGTCCCTGTTCGCCTATAAGTAAAATAGGTACCTGAGTGTTAGTCGACTGGTGTGGGTCGCATCCTGGGGATAAAATTTACCTAATTTTCCCGAAATGCTCTGCATAACAAGGGACTTTCTATATAGTAGTATGTCACTGGTGTCAGCTATGACCTGTATACCTTGTACATGTACTCGTAGAAATAAAGATTATTATTATTATTATTATTAAATTTTTCCATGATACGACAAACAACAGCTATGGAGTTTTCTTAAGTATTTGGCACTTTAAGCAAAACCTGAACTTAATATTGCCTAATTTATTTAAACTGACTAAAAAAAATTATGCTTTAGTTAAGTTGTTAGGTATAAAGCGTATCATTTAAATGTAAACATGAAACTGTGACGTTCACCACAGCCTTCATGTTGGTTTAAATGTTAACCTTAAACGTGACCTTCATGTTGGTTTAAAGTTTCCCGTATCCTATCCTTTAATAAACCTTTAAATACAGCAGCAATCATTGCGTTACACGATGTTAACAGCAAGACATTAAAAGTGGATAACTGCGGTGTTTACCACACAAGTGTTCTATACCTTTCCAGCAGAAACACATTTGCGCTGGCAAAACATAAGTAATGTGTGAAACCATGCATGCCTCTTGTCTGTGACGCAAAGACACGCTACAGGAAAAAATATTTTACTGGGGCAGCATTTTGCTATGGTAAAGCTCTACACAGAGCGAAACGTCGTCCCGAAAGAAAGCTTGTACTGCAACCTATGTCTTTTCTTCACTGCTGTCGGCATTATGACAGCTGGCTCCATGCCTCCTGGAGAATGCCAACTGGTCTTCCTCCACAGTGTGTGAGAAATGATATACATTATACAAAGAGGCATTCCTCGCAAGAGTTCCAATACTCTTTAGCTCTAGAGAGGCAGAGTATTCCGAAAGAGCATTTAAAAATCTAGACAAAACTAAAGGTAGTTAGAATCTCAGTGGCTGTCTCACATTGTTTCGATGTGGATCGTGAGGTCTGCTGTCTGCCAGTCTCATATAATCTCATGCACTCACATGAACTTTCTAGTACTCACATGAGGAGTACTAGCTCTATAATGCCCTTGTACTCGTTTGCAATCTCGCGCACCACTTCCCTGCAAAAGCATATGAATTGAGCATTTTGGAAAGCCATTCTTGAAGAGCATTCTGAAAGAGTATTTTTTATGAGTGTAGGAGCCTACTGTAAGAGTAATGTAATGAGTATTCTGTAAGAAGATTCTGTAAGAGCACTCTGTTAAGAGCATTTTGTGGGAGCATACCTTAAGAGCATTCTCCAAGAGTATTTTATAAGCGTAGTCTGTGTGAGTACTCTTTGAATATTCTCCAAGAGTATTCAATAAAAGTATTCAAAGCACTCAGAACGAGTATTTCCTAAGAGTATTCAGCGAGAGTATTTCCTAAGAGTATTCCCACTTCCGCCTCACGCCAGCTGCACCTGAGGAATTCCAATATCATCCCATGCATTATGGAATTTTTCGAAATTTTTCCAAAAAGCAAATGAAATGGTCAAATACTCGGAAACGTTGTCGTTCTCGCTCTCCGCCTCCGCTGATTTTCAGCTACAAATTGAATGTGTCTTGAAACTAGTAAACAATCCAACAACTTAAGTCATTCTATATCTTACGTGAGATACTACCACTATGCAAACTATTTTTTTTCCACGTGTTTACATAGCTTGGGAGGGGAAAAAAAAGAGATACAATTCCAGTAGAATGTGATTTTATTGAGATCGTTTCGTCCAAACAGTGGGCTTTATAAAGTCACAAACAGTTGTGTGCCTTGATAAAGCCCAATGTATAGGCGAAACGTTGTCAATAAAGAATTCCAGTATACTGCATTTGTCTCTCCACTGCACTTCTCCACACAGTTTAGAAGCTTGAGGTACTGACCACTACTTACAAGGTTGAGAGACTGATCTCAAAGTTGCTGTTTCCTGTTGTATACTCGCTTGTACCCGGCTGAAGAAGCCTGCTGTAAAGATACCCAAGTGATGCCCATGCGTCTTACTCATCAGTTTAGAGCTGTTATTCCACCTCAGGTATTTAAGGTATACTCTCACCCTCTTTCCCAGGATGCGACCCACAAGTCAAATAACAACCAGGTACCTTTTTGTAGATAAATGGTTCAGAGAACCGACGAACTGATAAATTAAGACACATGTGCAACATGATTACATCGACTCCAGGCCGAGGGACTGATTATCTCAGACTCGTTTTTTTTTTCTCTTCTTCAACCATTGACTAAGGAAGCCACTGCGTGGAGAAACGTTTCCAAAATAAAGATAGTAAAGTGTTGCAAATATGTTTAATTTATAAGATACCTGTTTACTGCTAGGTCAACATGGGTAGCAGGTATGCGGGATAGCCTAGGAGAGTGGGCGATAGCCTAGGATAACCTAAGATAATTGGGGACAGCCTAGGATAGTGTGAGATTGCTTAGGATAGTGTGGGATAGCCTAGGAGAGTGGGGGATAGCATGGAAACTCGCGCATACGTCTCCCTCATCCCGGGAATCAAACCGAGTTCTTTCGTTTATTAAGTCTAACTTTATCTGCTTTACAACATTACGCACAGCATTTAAATTTTACGAAAAAAAAAAATCGGACTGACGGTGAACCCCGGCCGACACAGCGAACACCAACAGTGGCTCGGAGGACTTTCAAAACAAACAAAACATAAAGTAAGTCGTATAAGGTTCAAGGGCAATAAATCTCGCTGACATACTACACAGCACTTCACCTCTCAGAAAAAAAACCTCATACAGATTCACGAATATAATTTCATCAGAAGGTTCATTAAACGATCACTCTAATCGGTAACAAAGTACATAGATAATTTAGTATCTAAAACAAAATGTTATTGTATTCAAAAACTGCAGAAAAATAAATGAACTACTATATATGTAAATATATGTAAAGTGGAAAAAAAAGACTGGAAGCTACAGCAGGCACTTGGCAAAAGTTTTTATGATGTGGAGATGATACGAGATGAGGAGAGATGCTGCATCCAGGAGACCTAACACAGACCTGGTCATTAAGACCAGAACAGACTAGGATAAATACCAACTCTCACTCCCTGCCCTCTTTATTTAGAGATAATTACATATTTGTGGTTGCAATGATCGATTCACAGCTCCTGGCCCCGCCTCTTCGCTACTTGCTACTAGGTCCACTCTCTCTCCCTGCTCCAAGAGCTTTATCGTACCTCATCTCAAAGCCAAGTGTGTGTCAGGATGTGTGTGTGTGTGTTGGTGTACTCTCCTATATGTGGTTGTAGGGGTCATGTCACAGCTCCTGGCCCCGCCTCTTCGCTAGTCTCTACCAGGTCTACTCTCTCCTGGCTTCAAGAGCCTGATTGCACCTTTTCTTAAAGCTATGTATGCATCTCGCGTCCACTACGCTATCCAGATTTTTCCTCTTCCTGACAACTCTAAGGCTGAAGAAACACTTCCTAACATCCCTAAGACTCATCTGAGCTTTCAACTTCCAGGTGTGCCTTCTTGATCCTATTTCTCATCAATGAAACATTCTGTTGCTGTGTGTACTCAATAACAGCACATTTCTATAAATCACCTTATATCCAGTTTCCCAGAGCAAGAGGAAAACAAAACCCCATCTACCCAAACACGACGCTGGATGGGTTTCAAACCCAAAGTATTAATTACAGTTCAGTTTGATATCTTTATTAATTACGTCATCTCAATTCTATCATTTTTTTAATTGTCATATGCTATTATCCATATACATCAGTGAGTGTCCGTCTTCCAGCTCCCGTCCCCTCAACTCATTAATTACAAACTAATCTGGAGAAAAAAACAGCCTTGGAATTGCCTGTCTCTCGCTGTAATATCTTGTCTGTCACTCTGATAAACGATGACTGTCGCCTTCACACGATTTCTTTTTCAAGGCAAGACGGTACGACTTATTCATTTTTTTGTTTAGAAAAGCTACTTCTTCTCCTTTCCTCGGATCAAACATAATTGCCTTCCGATTTCCATACGTTGTACGATATAATAATAATAATAACAATAATAATAATAATAATAATAATAATAAAAATAACAATAATAATAATGATAATATTAATAATAATAGTAATAATAATAATAACGATAATAATAATAGCATTAATATAATAGTGATAATAATAATAGCAATAATAATGACAATAACAGCAATAATAATAATAACAGAAGAGGAAGAAGACAGAAGAAAAGCAACAAGAACTACAATAACGCATAACTTATAAGCAAAAAAGATCACCGTGTCAAAAGATACAACGATGGACATTAATTATTAACAAAGGTAATTACGGAACAGTATTGCCACTACAGCAACAATTACGAACATTTCTAATATAATCACGACAATTATCAACGAAATTATGTTAATTACCTACATAATTACATTCATTTGTTACTGTAGCAGGCCTGCTGGCCCATCCTAGGCAGGTCCAACTCACACCCACTCACGCACCCGGTCAACTTACATTTAAAGCTACCCAAAGTTCTTGCCTCAGTGACACTACGTAGTTGTCTTGTTTTCCACTCATCTACAACTCTATTGCCAAACCAGTACGTCCCAACACCCTCTCTAAATCTCAATTTCTCCAGCTGGAATCCACTGCTGCGAGTCCTGTCTTGGTAACGTATTTTCAACACGGTATTTATATTCCCTTTATTTATTCCTGTTTTTCCATCATATTCTACGCATTTCCAAAGACTGCAAGTTCAATGGTTTCAGTTTATTTTCGTAATAAAGATTTCTAATAAATGGAATCAACTTCGTCATCATAATAATAATTATCAGAAAAACGTATCCCATATTCCGTAAGCCCAGCCTCCTCTACCTCAATACATGTAGATGAATGGTTCAGAGAACCGACAAGTTGTTAAATTAGATGGACTGAACACATCGACTCCAGGCCGAGGGACTGATAACCTCAAACTCCTCCTCTCCTTACACCTTTCTACTTTGTATTGGACTGATGAAGCCACTGTGTGGCGAAACGTTTCCTCAATAAAGATACCCAAGTGTTGCATATGTGTCTAATTTAACACCTCAATACATAAAAATACATAATATATATATATATATATATATCTTACTATCTATTTACAGAAGCAATCAGAGAACTTTCAACGTAAATTATATTTCCATAAGAACAACTTAATATAGAAAACAGATACGGTGCCCAATTATTCAGCAATTTATTTCTTGGCATAAACTAAGTCAAGGAATTAACTAAACGAGTTTGCAATTCTCCTTTGCATTTTTTCTTCTGGGAATGTTTTGTTACTGGTCGTTTCTTTCCAGCTTGCAAGGTTGGTGAGTTTCTTATAATACTCAAAAGATTTCCTTCCACGTCACCTAAACGTTTCTCTACACGTCATACAAACGTTTCTCTACACGTCATACAAACGTTTCTCTACACGTCATACAAACATTTCTCTACACTTCACGCAAACGTTTCTCTACAAACTATCCAAACTTTTTCCCTGTTCATCACAAGCGTCAATATATTTTTTTCTCTCTAAACGTTTCAAGCCATAACAAATTAAAATAAAAATCGTAAAAATTTTCTTTTATGTTTTATTTCTCATAAGAAATACTTTAGGGATATTTTAGCCTCAACATTATAGTTCAAAAAAGTTTAATTCAAGTTAAACTTTCTTCTCCTAAACGTCTGAATATAAAAATCCCTGAATGGCTGTTACATTTCTTGGACGTTCAAAAAAAAAAGAAATTAAGCATTTCAGGTCATAAACAACAGCGAATCCACACCAGACAAAATCAATTTGATAAAAAAAAAAAAGCGAAAAATTAAGGAATCAGACAAAGCGAATCTAATCACATTAGATTTTCTTAAACATAGGAACATAATATAGAAACTTACTGGTCTTCACTACTATTATGGCACTTGAGAAAGTTTCTAGGTTACTTGAAAAAGCAATTAATATCACTGCCACCATCACTATCCAACAGAATATTGCTAGAACTAAGAAGATTAGCGCCAGCACCCAGGGAAAATACAGGAACCAACTCCATCTCTTGTACTAGCAGTTATAATGTAGTATACGCAGGTGAGACGCCCAAAGCATTAATGTCAAGGTGTAATCTATACAGTAAGATATTTTTAATATATAATTTTTTTTTTTTTCAGTTTAATATTTTATGGAACACATTATTTCCACCCAGTTTTCATGACTATTTTCCATAGTAACAGATGCAGTCTTCCGTAAGTATTTGTCAACACTCGTACATGAACACGGGAATACTTGCAGCAACAATAACATTACCAAGGCGTGTGCTTTACATGGTAACTCAGCTTCACACAACATAGATTTATACCACAGTCTATGGGATGACTGGGTTGAGATAAGGTTCCTCAGCACATATTTTACCCTCCTGACCTAACATAATCAGGTTCACACCTCGCGACTGGTATTCTCAATGGTTATAATCATAACCTTAATTTTTAAAGGGGTGGACCGGTAAGCCAGTGGAAGGCCTCGGTCAGATAACCAAAAGCTCCAGCTGCAGGTCATCATATGACCGAGACCCTCGTCAGGAAACAATGTCCTGTTGTCTGACAAACCTTACCTATCGTAACCTCGCGGCGACTCCTCGTCACCTAGTCTCCCGACAATACCTCTACGCTATGTACGCTCCATAGGCTTAAAAAATACTGATCTCCAAACGAAACGTTGTATCAATAAAGGTAATATAATATTAAAGTATTTCAGTCTCCTATACTATCTTTCTACCGAAAGTGCCAGGATTAATAAATGCTCAGCAGATTGTTGTTCCACATCCTCAACAATTCTACTGCTTAAACCAGTACTTTCCTATATCCTTCATAAATCTGAATTTATTCAACATGAAACCATTGTTCTGAGTTCTTTATTTGCTACATATTCTTAGCACAGCAAAAAAAAAAAAAAAAAAAAAAAAAAAAAACGAGACAAATAATTAAAAAAAAAAAAAACATTACTTGCATCATATTAATTAAAACTCACATTTTAAAATGCAAAATCTTCAAATAAAATTAATTATAATTATTCTATAATTATAGGCAGAGTGAACAAATTGAATGACTTTGGAGTTAATATAATCAATCTGGCTTGCTGTGTGTACCCCTCTGCCTCCTGCTAACAAGGTTACTTAATCTCATATTTCCAGTAATTCTTTTAAAATTAAAACGCTAATCTGATTCCCCTCCTCACCAGTAAACAATATCATTCACCCGAAAACTTAACCAAGAATCATCTACCCACTTATAAACATATATTGATTTTTTTATAGTCGATGGATACTTCCTTTTTTTTAATCAAAACACAAACAAATATTAAAATGATATTAGATATTTTTTTATAATTTTTTGAGAAACACTGTACACAACATGCTGATTTTTTTCGGGAATTCACTGAGTAGCGAGTCTTTAAAACAAGAGTTTAAAAATGCTTTAAAAATTGCAAAAAATGAGAAAGAGGAGGTAATGTGGAGAACACAGGAGTATTATCATTGGTATATTCAAGGAAGAGCTCTAAATACGTAAGTCATACAGCGCCTGCGAAGAACTAGAGGTAATCAGGTTTGATCAGAGGAAGCGAAGGTACGATAAATCATTTGAATGAAGAGTTCTTCACTAGCTGAAAGAATTGGTATCAAGGACACAAATGCAGAACTGATCTGTTTGCGACTGGATGAAGCCCACCGTGTGAGCGAAACGTTGTCAATAAAGGATCGCATTATACTGCATCTGTCTCTTCTCCAATCCTTCACTAGTATTAGTGTGGGAGTGAGACAAGGGAACGACGTTTCCAAACATCACCAGCACACCCACACACAGATGAGTCACAGGGATGTTAGGAAGTATTTCTTCAGTCACAGAGTTATCAGAAAGTAGAATAGTCTGGAGAGTTATATAGTGGAGGCAGGATCCATACATAGCTTTAAGAAGAGGTATGATAAGGTTCATGGAGCAGGGAGAGAGAAGCCCTAGTTGGACCCCTGCAACCACATTTTGGTGAGTACGCACACACACACACACACAGTCACTGTGTTGAGAGTTATTTATATCTTAGTCACACACCCAGAGTAAGTAAAGCCGGATACACTTTAAGTAAAGCCGGATACACTTTCTGAAGATTAAATGCTAACAAAAATGTATTTGTATTTTGTATCTTAAATCTTAGTGTAAAAAATTAGCAATAAAACCAAGGTGGCAAAGAGAAATAAAAAAACTCTGAAACCTCAAAGAAAAACCTCAAGAGTTTTACCGGAAACCCTTATTATTTATCTTGGAAGTCATGAGTCCCTCACCTACAAATTATTTCCGTATATTCATATTGTTATATACCGAGATGAGAGTATATCTCAGCGTATTATATACGTTGAGAGTTTCCTTTAATCCCTACGGTAATTTAGAGATTAGAGTATTTATGACTAATGAATAGATTATATGCAGCATTAATGGCCCTCGTGTAGTGGATAGTTTTAAACTCTATTAACCAACAAATCTAACTGTGGTAATATGCTCCAGGAAACTTCGTAGGCATAAATAACAATCTCAGATAAGGTGTGGGCGCTCTGCTGAGCCGGCTAAGTCGCGTATCTGCTTAAAACTGCCTCGTCAACCGAAAAATATGTTGAAAAGCCAATTTGCTGGCATCCAGTGTATTCTTCAGCACCTTCAGGTGCTCTCTTGCAAACTAACCTCTCAATTGCAGGTGATATAGGAATATAGAAGCTTTCAGGTAACAGCTTTTGATATTTTAGATTGTTTACATGCAACTGATGTGATAATATAGAAACACCTTTAGACGATATCTTTTAAGGTTAATAGTTATACATTCTATTTACATGCATAAAGCCCTTTAAATAATAACGTTATGAAGGGTCCTACAAATGAACTACAAAGTTCAACATTTCATCCTTGGATAGTAAAACACATCCATACCAAGTTGGCGCTCTGGACGACACCATCCTTGGATAGCGAAATACATCAACATCTCTTGAAAAGCTTGGATAAACTGGCCTTGGAGGGTAATGGTGAGTTCCGACCAATATAATAAATGACTCTGCCCCAGGCACAAGGTAGAGACTGAAAACAAACACATTTATCACCATTAACTAAGGGTATTCCCTCATTATATAAATGCTGAAAGTTTAACTTTTATTTTAGGAATTAAATAATCCTTGACTAGTGGTGTAGAGATTACATGTAGCGCTATTGACTCGTGTAGTCGATAGATTACAAACGTAATACACCAGCAGTCTTACCATTAACCAAGATGTAAACTAAATTATAAGGAACATGTACATGATTAAACACCTTCATTTTAAAGTGCCCTCTTTATCTGACCAGTGCGTTAATCTGAATCATGTTAATACTACGCTAATGTTAAATCCTTTGATAATGAGCTGGGTTTGAATACAAGGTAGATAAAAATAATTTTGTCTATGAATCCACAGTATTATTTTAAAACTAGTTACGAGAGTATGCAATGTATGATGCATTGAGGTATACGGTAGTATAATTTTTTTTTTTATATTTTATTATAAAAACCATAGTACATAATAAGAAAATCTTACAAAACTGCGCTTCACTATTGCTTCCAGAGCAACAAAATAACCAGCAAACAGTGTCTACATTCTGTATATAACGAACAATAAAACCTGACCAACAATTATATACCTACATAATATTTATACTATATGCATTCTTTGAAAACATCCTTAATGATATACTGGCAGTGTAATCACACTAGAACAAAATGACTACTTGTTATGTTCTCACTATTTCATGAACCTCTAGATTGTTTAAATACAAATACATGATAGCCAAATGATTATTACAGAAATCTAAAACACCCCTCGGTACATCCATAATAATATAATGACTGTTATCTCACCAGTACAATATATGGCAACATATTAGCCTAAACCCTACAATCATCTCCAAGAGTGCCAATGACTATTTAACAGTAACACAAAATCTAACATTATACAATACAATAATCAAAGGATCATGTCATAGCGTTCATAAAGCCTATGTCCATGTAAAAAGAATGCATAAACCTCATTAAGCATACATACTTCCTTAATATTTTCAATGTGTCTTATTAATTAAGGAAACTGTGTACTCCTTAATATCACCTCTTAACAAGTGAAACTTTTACAATATTGATAAAAAAATTATCTTCTGAATTTTTGTGTTTCTCAACACATTAAAGCAATATAACATAATTTAATTACACCATTTGAAGGAACTAGCCAATGACAGTTCCTATATTAAGCATGATTTGAAAATTATAACTTCTCAATAACACATCCTCTCAACACTACCAAAAACCCCCCGCTGGCGTACTCCATTTAATTGAACATGTCCTTCGTCACGTCCTAATGTAGTATGGTCCATCCTGATACACACTTTCATCCTCCTATTCCTATGCTCCCCTTTCTCGTCAGTTGTCTTTACCCCAACTCTCAAAATCAGAGTATGTTAGTCTCCAGTCTTCCACCTTCAACCAGGATCAAACAGCTAGACGTCTATATACACACGCAACAAATCTACCCCCACCCTACCTACTACTATCCCACATTGAATCCAGTCCATTACCACACTACATTTAATCATCGTAATAATTTTTCCACTGTTAAAGATCTATACCCCTCAGAAAAACTCGCTACCCATTTACCTCCATCATAGTATAATTAACCGGAGTGTTGATGTTATCTCTCATATATATCATCATAATAACATACCTGTAATATGTTTCAAGAGATATTTTCTTCTTGGAGTCCAGCTTCAGCTCAGACTAACTAGATGACTGAAAGATCAACCAGGTTGTTACTACCTGATGGTATAAAAATAAAGTTGATAAGCTACAGATGGAGCCTAAACACTTACGAGCCATGGACACGTCAGGAGGCATATCTTCATTTTAAAGAAAGGTGAAAAGTGGAATGAACTGGATGAGAAACCCTTCAGTCACAGTTTCAAGAATAAGTATGATAGAGCCTGAGAGGCCAGAATCCAGTTGATGTTGGTCAAGGTAATCCAAGATGCTGGTCCAAGAGATGTGTGTCGACCCACACAATCACAACCTTGTGAGTTCCCGGTATCAGACGTGTCACCTACACATTAAGAACTGGTTTTATGACTAACATAACACAGTTAAACGAAGATATCACCGCGATTATCATCACTATCAGGAATTATGACTAGTGTGAAGTTACCTCAACTATCACCATTCCTGAGAATGAATCCACTGTTGGTGGTGTTTTGTTAGGAGAAATACAAAAGTCTCTTGATGTGGATTTTAGCCCAACTCATTTTCAGTGCTACCCACTTATGTGCAGTTCCCACTCAAATTCAACTCCTCTCACTCATGTATTTATTTAAACTAAATCTGAAACTACTCCGGTCTGGGACCGTGGTGCGGGGGTGGGGATCCCTGAAATCGGCTACAGGTAGTGCATAACTATGTGACTGAGGCGCTACCACCCCCATCAAAAATTGCAGATCACATCATAAAATATTAATGCAGGTTTTCCACATTACACTTCTTTACATTTAACTTAATCACCTCCTATTCCCCCCAGGCACTGTCTGACCCCTACATTTTTAGCGCTTCTACATGAAAAATAATTTTAATAATTTCCGCCTCTACTAAAAAAAAAATGGATGACCAAGTGTTTAAAGATTAATGAATTGGACTTTTAAAGATGAACCATCGGAAAAATATTGAAAATAAATTCTGGACAGAGATGTGGCGATGGTGATACATATCTGGCATCGTGAAGTGCGCTAGAAGTCATTACTTGTGATGAAAGATGACCTGGCCAGAGAGGGTGGCGGCTGCCACTACCAAACCAAGTCTTCATCTTGTATTTCTTGTACCGTCTTTGCTTTGGTTCTGAATTCAACACGCGTGGAAAATTTATGTGTGTGTGTGTGTGTGTAAGAGAGAGAGACTGTATGACCCCTACTGGTTTGGCGCTTCCCATAGAAATATATTAAAAACAATAAACACCACTGACTTCAAACACTATCGTCACTAAAAAATATCCCTTTCCTTGTTTCAACACAAATAATCCAACTGCGCATTTTGCGAACAAAAATTAAACACATGCTCCTGCGGTACATAAATAATTTGATTATCCATGATGGAAGCCTAAGTTTGAGGAACTAATTATAAATTACCTTTGTGGATATGTACAAAACAGTCTGCCATACTCTTTCATTCTAGTCTAATAAAAAAAAGTGTGTACTCCGTTGAGAGGTAATGAGAGAACAGTAAAGTTACAGTGAAAAAAGTAAAGCTTCCTTGATAAGTTTGCTTTGGTGTAAAATAAAGAATTTGCATATTATTTTAATTGAAGTACGTGTTCTGTTAAGCGTTGTATAAGTATGTATTCTGTTAGATGTACAAGTATGTGTTCTGTTAGGTGCTGTACAAGTATGTGTTCTGTTAGGTGCTGTACAAGTATGTGTTCTGTTAGGTGCTGTACAAGTATGTGTTCTGTTAGGTGCTGTACAAGTATGTGTTCTGTTAGGTGCTGTACAAGTATGTGTTCTGTTAGGTGCTGTACAAGTATGTGTTCTGTTAGGTGCTGTACAAGTATGTGTTCTGTTAGGTGCTGTACAAGTATGTGTTCTGTTAGGTGCTGTACAAGTATGTGTTCTGTTAGGTGCTGTACAAGTATGTGTTCTGTTAGGTGCTGTACAAGTATGTGTTCTGTTAGGTGCTGTACAAGTATGTGTTCTGTTAGGTGCTGTACAAGTATGTGTTCTGCTAGGTGCTGTACAAGTATGTGTTCTGTTAGGTGCTGTACAAGTATGTGTTCTGTTAGGTGCTGTACAAGTATGTGTTCTGTTAGGTGCTGTACAAGTATGTGTTCTGTTAGGTGCTGTACAAGTATGTGTTCTGTTAGGTGCTGTACAAGTACGTATTATGTTAGGTGCTGTACAAGTATGTGTTCTGTTAGGTGCTGTACAAGTACGTATTATGTTAGGTGCTGTACAAGTATGTGTTCTGTTAGGTGCTATACAAGTATGTGTTCTGTTAGGTGCTGTACAAGTATGTGTTCTGTTAGGTGCTGTACAAGTACGTATTATGTTAGGTGCTATACAAGTATGCACTTTGTTAGAAGTTGTAAACATACTGTTAGTTGTTGTATAAGTATCACTTTGTTAGATGCTGTAAAACCATACGCTCTGTTAGTGGTTAAAATGGGTTTGTCGGCTTTTATCAAAATATGTAACCATCAACATACAAGCCAGTGTTCGGAGATGTAAGGAGGATTTAACGAGTGTTAGGTGTTAACAGGTGTTAGTAGATAGTAAAATAAGTGTGTCGACTATTGTCAAAATATATAACATTAAAAATGACGAAGATATACATAAATGATGGCTTGAAATATCGACTCTCTCTCTCTCTCTCACACATTCCACATCTGGTGGTTGTCATGTTTCTCAGCCCAGTACCACATCAGATGGTTGCAATGTTTCTCAGCCCAGCACCACATCAGATGGTTGCAATGTTTCTCAGCACAGCGTTCCGTCTGATAGTCGCTTTGTCTCTCAGCCTAAACTCAATCAACCTTCACGATTAATTTGGGAAGCAGAATTTAATCTAATTACTTTGTTGTTCCCTTTTAGTGTGTTAATTAACTGTATGTCGCAGGTAGGAGACGGTAAGAGGCAGAAGCCCCGCCAGGTTTTGCGTTCCCAACCTGCAGTGTGTTGCCCCCACGTTGCTACCTGGCAGGCTGACGTACACAGCTTGCATTGTGTTGCTACCTGGCAGGCTGACGTACACAACCTGCGTTGTGTTGCTCCCTCGTTGCTACCTGGCAGGCTGACGTACACAGCCTGCTGTGGCTCTGTTGCTACTGACAGGGTGACTACAACCTGCGGGTTTCCCTCATTGCTACCTGGCAGGCTGACGTACACAGCCTGCGTTGTGTTGCTCCCTCGTTGCTACCTGGCAGGCTGACGTACACAACCTGCGTTGTGTTGCTCCCTCGTTGCTACCTGGCAGGCTGACGTACACAGCCTGCGTTGTGTTGCTCCCTCGTTGCTATCTGGCAGGCTGACGTACACAGCCTGCGTTGTGTTGCTCCCTCCTTGCTATCTGGCAGGCTGACGTACAAAGTCTGCAGTGTGTTGCTCCCTCCTTGCTATCTGGCAGGCTGACGTAAACACCCTGCAATGTGTTCCTCGCTCTTATCTAGAAAGACTGACCTAGATAACCTACAATATATTGTTCTTCTGGTCTTATCTAGCAGGACAGATGTAGAAAGTGTATTAACATGTTTCTCTCGTTGTTATCAGGACAGACTACAACCTCCAGTTTATGACTTTTAAATTTCTCTGTTTCTAGTCTGACTACAACAAGCTTTGGTAGGTTATTACACTCTGCAATGGGCCAGCGAGTGTGTATATTCTGCTCACTTCCAGCAATTCTAATGAATATAATCCGCTGTGTCAGCAAGTACGCTGCGCATATATCACGTATGGTATACTCCGAGTAATGTTACAATTTATTTGGCGTTCATTATACAACCACTTCTTGTATTTACAAGAGCCAAACAAACAGTAATGGCGGTGTGGTTGTTAGGGGTCCCAAACTAAGGTTGTATAGCTGCTCGGTTAACGACTTGCAACATAAATAAAGCCTGCATGATACATAGAGACCAGACTTGGAAGGACACCCAGATGGTCATGAAGGAAATAAAACACAATTTAAACGTTAACCAATATGGGTGAGTGACTGGCTTCAGCCGAAGTGACATTCATCTTATACCCCTGGATGGAATCACTTTCTCACTAGCTGGCCGAGTGCACATACTGGTCTCTCTCGCACATATAAGCCAATAGATATTAGTGAAATCACTGTTATCTCCCTTATTATTACTCTGATTTCTATACCTGCCTACACTGTTGCTGTATTGCACTTTGTACATAATGTATATAATGGCGGTGGAAATTTACTGGTAGTCAAAAGCTGCCCTTGATGTTTGTACAGACTTTTCACTGGTAGCTGTGTTCGTAACACTGTGTATACGCGGCTATACACAGGCGAGAATTCTTTGTATTCCAGATCTCTGTGTAATAAATTCCTTCGCCGGGAAATGAAGACAAACGGTCAAGGCCGATAAATGGAAGACAGAGTTAATTTGCAGAGAGGAACTTTAATGAGACATTTTGCCTGTAAAATAGACTTCTTCACTGAATACAGATGTTTCTCTCAAACGAAACGTTCCACTGAAGCTTCTCTCTGCAAACTGTGGATAAGACAAACGTTGTTCATACTCAGAAACATACAACAATTTGCAGCTGGGTAATTTACAAGGGCCGTGCTGAGGTGCGGTTGAGTGCAGAATTTGTTCAAACAAACTGTTGGCGGATTTCCTGTAATGAAGCAATGAGGAAGACATAATGGAAGAATAGATGCACTTCACAACCATTGACAATACTATATTAGGTTGTAGTGGAAGTTAACTCAATAGAGTCAGAGCAGACAAGAGGGAATCTAAAAAAAAAAAAAAAAAAAGACAAGAAGTCGGCCACATTACTTAAACTAAATGCAAGTGTACGGCCCAAGTGCTAGAGCTGAAGCCCAGGAGCCAACACACACACACAAATAAAACTCTGAACAACTCTGTTCCTACCATGACCACTCCAACTTGAAGACACAAGACTCATCATACGTGCTACAAACATTAGTAAACTGTCCAAACAGCTGCGAGGAATACAGAGGAATAAAGTCATTCTATTGTAATAAATTAGATTTAATAAGAATGGGTAATAAGTGAGGAAGTTTGAGCATAAAGATAACTTGTCTCATTAACATAGAGATTGAACGCAGCCTCGAAACTGGGATTGTACTTGAAAAGGAATTCCAAACTTAGACACGGCGCAATTGCCTTTCTCCCACTCCCAGGTTGTCACTTTAATTGATATTTTATAGAGTGGATAAGTTTTTCAAATTACCAACCACTTTAACGCGTCATTTTTGTTTTTAAATTGCAATTTGCACCGCAGGGTCATCAATTTCAACCGAGTCCAGAATATCACCATTGGTGGCTGAGAGACGTGAATTATTTCCGATATTTTTTTAATAAAAATGTGAAATATGAGAGGCTAAGCAAAAATCATAAGCTTAGGTAATTTCTAATATGTTTTTGAACAATATTTATCTTAATTTTGATGGAAAATTACCTGAAAATGGGTTAAAAAAAAAGGGAAAGCCTGTATGAATGTTGGTTCTTGAAGAACGAATTTGTAGGAAAATGCGAGTTAGTTAAGAAAAGTGTTTGAACAGAGAGTGAGTGTTGGGAAGCGTGCTTCACCTCCCTGGTCTACTGTTAACACTAGTGCCGGCCAGCTTGGTATGTAACCTATATATTAATAACACACCATTACTAACAACCATCACCAGTCACCACCAGTATCAATAAAAACAACCAGACCACTACCACTAACAACAAAAACAATCTTTCCAACAACCTCGTCCCCCGCAACCACTACCACCACCACGACTACCAAAACTACAGCCACTACCACCACGACTACCAAAACTACAGCCACTACCACCACCACCAGTACATAGTTCTCTGGTTTATTTCCAACGTAATTCTCAATCTCTTGACATTCCTGACCATTTGTTCATATACCAGCTGAGCCAACATCAAAGATACCGGAAGTGTGTGTGTGTGTACTCACCTATTTGTGGTTGCAGGGGTCGGGACATGGCTCCTGGCCCCGCCTCTTCACTGATCGATACTATTTCTTCTCTCTCCCTCCTCCATGTGTGTGTTTGTTTGATACAATACAGCAACAATGACCACCACACCTTCCACTAACGTACAATACAACAACAATGACCACCACACCTTCCACTAACGTACAATACAGCAACAATGACCACCACACCTTCCACTAACGTACAATACAGCAACAATGACCACCACACCTTCCACTAACGTACAATACAACAACAATGACCACCACACCTTCCACTAACGTACAATACAGCAACAATGACCACCACACCTTCCACTAACGTACAATACAGCAACAATGACCACCACACCTTCCACTAACGTACAATACAGCAACAATGACCACCACACCTTCCACTAACGTACAATACAACAACAATGACCACCACACCTTCCACTAACGTACAATACAGCAACAATGACCACCACACCTTCCACTAACGTACAATACAGCAACAATGACCACCACACCTTCCACTAACGTATAATACAATAACAATGACCACCACACCTTCCACTAACGTACAATACAGCAACAATGACCACCACACCTTCCACTAACGTACAATACAGCAACAATGACCACCACACCTTCCACTAACGTATAATACAATAACAATGACCACCACACCTTCCACTAACGTACAATACAACAACAATGACCACCACACCTTCCACTAACGTACAATACAACAACAATGACCACCACACCTTCCACTAACGTACAATACAACAACAATGACCACCACACCTTCCACTAACGTATAATACAACAACAATGACCACCACACCTTCCACTAACGTATAATACAATAACAATGACCACCACACCTTCCACTAACGTACAATACAGCAACAATGACCACCACACCTTCCACTAACGTACAATACAGCAACAATGACCACCACACCTTCCACTAACTTACAATACAGCAACAATGACCACCACACCTTCCACTAACGTACAATACAGCAACAATGACCACCACACCTTCCAATAACGTACAATACAGCAACAATGACCACCACACCTTCCACTAACGTACAATACAGCAACTATGACCACCACACCTTCCACTAACGTATAATACAACAACAATGACCACCACACCTTCCACTAACGTACAATACAACAGCAATGCCCACCACACCTTCCACTAACGTACAATACAGCAACAATGACCACCACACCTTCCACTAACGTATAATACAATAACAATGACCACCACACCTTCCACTAACGTACAATACAGCAACAATGACCACCACACCTTCCACTAACGTATAATACAATAACAATGACCACCACACCTTCCACTAACGTACAATACAACAACAATGACCACCACACTTTCCATTAACTTACAATACAGCAACAATGACCACCACACCTTCCACTAACGTACAATATAGCAACAATGACCACCACACCTTCCACTAACGTACAATACAACAACAATGACCACCACACCTTCCACTAACGTACAATACAACAACAATGACCACCACACCTTCCACTAACGTACAATACAACAACAATGACCACCACACCTTCCACTAACGTACAATACAGCAACAATGACCACCACACCTTCCACTAACGTATAATACAATAACAATGACCACCACACCTTCCACTAACGTACAATACAGCAACAATGACCACCACACCTTCCACTAACGTATAATACAATAACAATGACCACCACACCTTCCACTAACGTACAATACAACAACAATGACCACCACACTTTCCATTAACTTACAATACAACAACAATGACCACCACACCTTCCACTAACTCCGACACTTGACACTATTTTCAAATATTCTCAATGTTATTTCTACTCTCTTTCCCCCTTCCCTAATTTACTGCACCTTCTCACACCTCCTTCCAACAATGTTTTTACAGCATACACAAAGAATCCTCCCAAAGGCGCCATTTAATCTTCCTTTATTCTCTCTCCCATCCCTTGTGACTCCTTGGCCATTTTCTCTACACTTTCTCACTTTTTCTTTCCCTTGCCGCTTCCTGATTAAATGAATTTCTCTTTTTAAGCACACGCCCGGCTCCCTCTTCTTCTAAGAAGTGCTCGGCTCCTCGCTCTCTCTCTCTTTTTTCTTTTTTTAGCTCTGGCAATTTTATTAATTTCTGAGGTAATATTTTCATTATATATTTTCTAAGTCCCTCTTTGTAAGATCAAGGTTATACAGCTCAAAAAAGTGTATGTATTTTAAGGTCTTCCTGTGTCTCTTACCTTCCTTGAATAATTATTATGTCACAGTTTGTTTATATATGAGAACAGTGTTACCTTATGTACGGTGCTTAGTCATTCTGTTCATTTGTTTTTGTTCAGGTAATTGTCCTTGAATCTTGCAGATTGAAAGTAGTGTGTGTGTGTGTGTGTGTGTGTGTGTGTGTGTGTGTGTGTGTGTGTGTGTGTGCGTATATATATAACTCTAGAATTTTTAAATACAATTTTACGTATCCTAGTTATATTAGAATTGTTTTCAAAGTGAATTCTCAAGGGTGATTAATGTGTTTACAAATTCCGGCTTTTAAATTTCACAAAGCAAACGCACTTCTGGGTGTATATATACAAAGAAAAACAGCTATCGGTGTACTTACACTGATATAAATATTTCGATATATACACACCGACATGAACACACACTTCGGTGTGCGTATACAGAGAATATATACGGAGAGGAAAGCACTACTGTTTATATACGGTACTTAGATACACACCTGCAGGTGTGTATCACGTACAGATAAAGATCTGATCTATACGCACCTGTTGTATATTCTCTTAAGACACGCGTCTCTTGGTGTTTATTCACTGCCGTTGCTCCCTGGTGCTTGTCTCTTCTAGAGGCCAGAGGGTAGTGAGCAGACGGGAGAGAACCATTAGCAGAGCATGGTGGAAGACCTAGATATTAACTTACCAACTCCAATTACAGGAGTATTCCCAAACTTCTCACAAGGAGGTCCAGACCTTGCCCTTCCCAAATGGCATCTTCTTGCCCCGGGGAGCACCTTCTCATGGCTTTACAATGGAAATTCAAACCTCTTAACTTGCTACAGTGTAATTTTCACCTGGCTTTAATTGAACCCAATCACCGTGTTTTTTCCAAGTATCTGGGAGGGTTAGTGTGCCTTCCAGCAGAATGCCGAGGGCTATAAGTGTATTCAGTAGTTCTATGTATGCAACTGTGTATTGGATGAAATAGAGATGACTTGATAACAGTCTACACCGAGCGAAACGATGTGGCAATAACAGCTGGTTCTGCAGCTTGTGTGTCATTGTCCTTACCCTGCGTAGTGTTGAGTGGACGTGTGATAACACATTTGTAACTCCAAAAGCACACCTACGCGTGTGGTGTCCCGTCTTGAGTTTGACCTCATATTGTTAAATTTTGAAGTGGTTGTAGCGCGAACTACATCTTCTTGGATCACATTCCACCACTCTACAACTATATACAAAGATATATTACCTAGTGGTTATTTACCACCGTTTATCGTTTCAGTTTACAAATATGTCCCTTACTGTTTTCTCTGTTGATGCTACGAGTGTTGGGTGAGTTTTTTAAATATTTCCCTTTTTGTCAAGTTTATATCAAGACTAATAATCTTGTTGAAAAACTACAAGATTTTTTTATTATAAAACATTTTTTATCAAATTATCGGTATATGATAGGTAGTAATATTAAAAAAAAAAAGGTGTATAAAAGGCTTTTTTTCCTTCTTCACGTTGTTTTTCTCTCAATCTGTCAGTAACACAAGTCAGAACAAAGAAACCTGGACGCTTCACTTTTGAGGATTCACGAGAATACAGAAGCCTTGTAGATTCACTTAAAGGCATAATTCTTGAGGATTCACTTGAATGCCCAACTCTCGTGGATTTATTAGTACTAAGAACTCTTGCGGATTCACTTGAATCTAGAACTCTTGCAGACTAACTATCACATGTCTCTCTGGGACAATGACAAAGTCGATTCTCAGGGTAACTCAGCATCAGGTATTGAGGATGCTAAATATAGATTGGGATTATCAAACTCTTGCGCAGTATATATATTTACTCCCTTACATAAAAAACTAAGACATATGCCTTATATGTTAGGGATACGGCGTCTTTTGTTCTCTAACTTGAGCTAGTTCTATGCTTGTGAAAGGTTCTTGATATAAGGAATTGGAGCTACAATATTCCCCTTCCTCAGATCAATTCTCATTCACTTCCCTGGTCCACAGAAGCTGTATGACCCCTAAGGATTCATCACTTTCCCACGAAAATAATAATAATAATGGTACTTTCAGTAGTGCTTGAAAAAAATATATAATAAATTAAAATATAAGGATGTTTGGGAAGTGAGGATGTTCAATAATTAGAATGATTAACTACTGTATCATCACGTTCATCATTACATTATCATTATATCCATGGAAGCGCTAAACCCGTCAGGGTGACCATGAGAGAAAAGAAAGAGCCGAGATACCTTAGTGAAAAGTGCACCAGCAAGTGTTGAGGAACTGTAGAAGAAGAAAAACAAAAACGCATAATACCGTGGCTGGAAAAACACAAATAACCCATAGGAGAGAGAGAGAGATTACGACGACGTTTCGGTCCGACTTGGACCATTTACAACGTCGTCGTAAGCTCCTCTCTCCTATGCGCGGGTTATTTGTGTATTGAAGCAGAGGGAGAACATTAAATGCTTAACAAATGAAGGTTATATTTAGGGATAACTATGAAAAAAACGAGGATAAATTGCATTTTTATGGAAAGTTCGTGTGTGTAGGAAAGAGAAAAACGAATGTTCGGAGGAGCATGGTTCATAGATGAGAAATGTGTCTTATATGTATTTCTGACACGAATGAACATTAGTAACAACGAGGGCTAACGCAGGTGTAAATGTTTGTAAATTAGTTATGGGAGGTGGAAATAAATTCTGTAAAGTGCAGACGGAAATTCTTGAAAATACAAGAGAGAGGATGTAAAATCTCGTAAATAAATTACGCTTGTAAATCTGGAGTTCTATGCACAAGGAAGCAAAAAAAAAAATCTGCAGTTTAATCTAAATCTTCAAATACAGAAATCCTTGGTAAAAAAAAAAAAAAACTTCAGACAGGCTCAGCTAGAAACCGCAGAGAACATTGGTGGGTGAGAACGTGGAAGATTAAAGAACACTAAAAAGCGCAGAATATTTATAGAGCCAGGCAGGGGAGAGCAAGAGGCTTGGAAGGCTGTGAGGGATGGTGTTGACCAAGTGGTTGTATACAATATGCACGAGAGCTTGGGATACCCGCAGGCTGCTGAAGGATTGGATGAATGCAGTATCTATACCTCTGCACCGTGTGAGGTATCTGGAGTCCGTGCCAAAATTATTCTCTGGTGTTGTTGTATGAAGCTTGGGAGGGATAGTATCCCACAGTAGAGAATACTGCTGCAGGAAAGACACACGTTGCATAATATAAATTTTACTGGGACAACGTTTCGCTCTGTGTAGAGCTTAATCAGGTCGGAATTTATGAAGTAGATGACTTTGTAAACCTTTAACAGAAGAAAACGCATCTTGGTAAACTCTTGGACTTGACAAGACGTATACCAAAAGTTTCATCTTTAAGTTTTAGTCTTGACGAAAAGATTTTCTCAAGTCACAATCTTAGAGAAAAAAATTATTCTCTCGACACTTAATCTTAACATAAACTTTTTCTTGGGCTTGGTCTTCATAAAACATTCTTAAGTTGATCTTAATAAAACGTTTTCCTTAAATTTGATGCTGAAAAAGAGTTTTCCTTAAGCTTCGTCCCGGGGGAAAACCACGTGCACGCCTGGGTGTGAGTTATGGTTAGTTAATTACTCAATCAGTTAGTTTGTTAAGGTTGAAATCTATCGACTGTGTATGGGACATTAAGGAGGCAGTTTCACCAGTACTGTATTACCAATATTAATACGTTAATATGTAAAGTAAGTCTTATACTCCCTGTGAATATCTTTACTGAGCAACACATATATACTGAGAGATAAAGACCTCTCAGTTTACATACCCTGGTAAATACACAGCTTTCGGTATACACACATATACATACATATACATACCTGATGTGGTCACGGTGTAGCCTGGATTTAGTGTGTACCAAGCACTTGCGGTGATGCGAGCAAGACAGCCGCACCACAATTACACCTCACCAGGGTCAATACGAAACGTGGTTAAAGTGCACCCAACCGCTTCCTCCAGCCTTAATAACCTCTGTAAGTAGCTAATGGAAAAGGCGGCTCCTTTGCCACCAGTCTTACCTGTCTTTAGACTCTGGGTTTTCCTCGGGAATATAGAATTCAATTACGCCCTCAAGGATGCCACCCACGGGACTCGCTGAAGAGAACAATTGTCATCTTAAAGAGGTCATTTAAAAACTTCTTTTGGGGAGCAAAAGAATCTTGACGTGTCGCGAAATGAGGAAACCTTTCGCTTGGAAAACAAGTAATATTACCTCGGGTACTCCGTCATTTAAACTAAAATGAGCTCGTGGAAATATGTTATGAATTCACTCTGAGAGTGGTACGTTAAAGAACAAAGAGGCACAATACCATGACTGGAACAACACACAATACCATGACTGGAACAACACACAATACCATGACTGGAACAACACACAATACCATGACTGGAACAACACACAATACCATGACTGGAACAACACACAATACCATGACTGTAACAACACACAATACGACTCACTTGCTGCGAGTTCAATCCCCAACAGTACTGTGGGTTATTTCTTATGACGACGTTTCGGTCTGACTTGGATAATTTTCAAACCATCATCAACTTCTCTCTCCTAGGTGGAGGTCATCATCTGCGTCGTGGTATGTTACATACTTAGCGCTTCCTAAATATATAACAAGTTCACATTTTTTTAACATCCAAGGATAACTTTTCAAGATTTTACAAATGCACTGATGTGAAATAAATAAACATCAAGGGCTAGACATGCTAGTAATTAGAACGTTTAGGTCCACCTTGCGCAACGTTTTATACGCCCTACGCACGAGGGACGCCTTCCAGACCTGCTTAAGAGTGTAATAATGGCAGAGTGGCAGAGACACGTCACTAGAGGGCACTTAAGGAGGTTCTCAGTGGCGAGACAACACACTTACAGCCCTCTTGGTTTATACCCTCAGCTCCGGATGGGTTTGCTCAGGTTTTCGAGTACTCGCACGCAGTTGTGGTGTACACACAGCTTCACAAATAGGTATGACGGCTTGGAAGGCAAAAAATTCAAGAGGCGGAATGAGAAGAATATAAGGGGCGCTTTTTTCCAAGAAAGTCTTGGAAAATCAGCCTGCGCCTTATATGTTCAAGGTCAGGGTCAAGGGTAGGACTTTAGCGTTACAACTACTGGAAACATCTTGCTAACAAGCAGTCGACACTCGTGCGCTTTATAAGCCGGAAAAATACGGCAAATGACCTGGCGATTTTATCTATGCATCGTGATTTGCCGGGTAAGAAAACCTAGGTAACAAGACCACTTCGAAAAGCTTTCAAAGAGCGAGTGGCTATAAGTAGATAAGAAAGCAGCAGAGAGAATGAGAGGTCATAATACAGAAATTATCTTGAAGAAATTAAATAGACAGTAATAGGAGCATTTGCGTCTTTCAGTCTACAACTGAGGTCCTCTTCAGCAGACTTAAGAGATACTATCTATAAATTACACAAAAGCATTTTAGAAGAGGTCAATGGAAAATATATCTTCACAAATAGAATATATATATATATATATATATATATATATATATATATATATATATATATACAGTGTATATGTGTGTATGTGTGTGTGTGTGTGTGTGTGTGTGTAAGTGCGCGTGCGCGAGCGTGCATGCGTGCGCGTTTTACATCGCATTTGTGTGGAATGTGAGTAAGCGTTGGAAATTTGCATCGTTCGGAGGGCTGGTGCCATTTATGCATACCAGACCCGGGGGAAGGAGAGAGCATCTCAGCCTCGCCCAATCCTGTGTTCGATAACGGCGGTAGCGCTTAACTCTCAGGGCGCCGGGTGAGGCGGTATGCAGGAGATCGGAGACGCTGCAGGGACGAAATTGGTAAAAAAAAAAAAAAAAAATCTAAGTGTTCATAATATGAGGCTCTAGATTTTATTAAATCTTATTACATAAATAGTGTTTGAGGTGGGTGAGAACACAATGTTTGCCCTGAAACCTTAATTACTTTATTGATTACTATTTCTTTCTCACTATCTGTTATTTGTCCTGTATATAAGGCTTCTTCTTTCTCACTATCTGTTGTCTGTCCAGTATATAACTTTCCTCTTTTTTTTTTTTTTAATCACTGTACGGATTATACCCATAATATCGACAATTCGTCGTAAATGCCATTTTTTTTTCTATTCATATTCTTTTCCCCCCATTCTTGTTTCTTTGTCGATTTTTTATCACGTTACATTAACCCGTATATACTTTTCTGTCAGCCTGTAGTACCAGGTCGCATTATTAACCCGGCTTAGCAACGGTCAAAGTAAAGTAAGGAAGTTGTAATATAACTTTATTCCGTCACCAGACAGCAAGACCACAATGTATTTATTATGAACAAAGTCAAACACAAACCAAACACACATGAACAGAGTTTGTGGTCAGTTATAAATTATGAGAGCTCATTCAACTACATCAGCTATATACACACTATAAGGAACATAGATAGGTAGCCAGTATGATGTGAACTAGATACTGACATCGGAGGGTGTGGCTGGCTTAACATTCCACAGATTAGGTATAAATGTCCCGGCCAGTTCTGAACGAACGTTCAGTCCCGACACTCATGGTTGATCAGATCGGCTAGAGTCATAGACTAACCGCTAGATGGCTCTAGTTAACCGTGCTCTTAAAAAAAACAAAAAGGCACAATACCGTGACTGGAACAATACACAAATAACCCGCACACAGGAGAGAGAAGCTTACCACGACGTTTCGGTCCGTCTTGGACAATTTACAAAGTCGACAGAAAAGTATTTAAGTTAGTGAGACGTGATATAAATCGAAACGTCATCGTAATCTTCTCTCTCCTATGTGAGAGTTATTTGTGTATAGTTTTTAACTATTTGAGATGTCTTGCAGGTTCGTGGTTTTTGTATGGCACGCGTCGAACCCAGAGTGCCCAGTAAGAGAGCTAAGTGAACTGCAGTGCCACGCGCACACATGCTAATGGACTCGGCACATGCAACGACAAGTGAGTCTATTTTACCCAACTGGAGAAGTGCATAAAGAAATCTGAAACTCAAACTATATCTCCTCTCCACAGAGTAGTTACGGGTCAAGTAATTTGTGGGCCATAAACCACTCTCTCTCAACCAGGTCGACAGGAAGGGTCAGACTTTTTTACCTCATTGTGTAAGACATGCAAATCAGATATGAGTTTTCAATATAAACCGGTTGGGATTAAAGTAGAAATTCTACATCTCAGAGGTTGGTCACTTTCACACCTCACACATTTCCGCTTCGATAGGTGGAAAAGAAATAAATGTAGAGTAGTCCTCTATTTCTGCAACGTTTCACCCAACACTGGGCTTTTTTATTTTGGGTGGGGAGGGGGGTTGCGGAATAATTTTCAACAGCTGTTGGCATACTGCTATTATTTCCACCACTCCCGTAGTATTCCTCAAAAACTGCCGTTTAGACACTGTTGGCAGCGTGAAGATCCCACAAGAGCAACATCATCCATCCCACCTTCAGTATCAGGTCCAGGACTCGTAAAGCTCTCCCGGCAGTGGGTGTCTAGCAAGATTATTACCCAAGGATAATGGCCCAGGCAAGAGTTATATTTACTCCCAGGTGGCCACTACTTAGTCCACGTTGCGAGAACTGGGCTCAGCACGACACGTAGTGAGGACTGGGCTCACAACAACACGTAGTGAGGACTGAGCTCACCACGATCCAAAGCACAACAAAACATTGCTGCCAGAAAACATATGTAATTATCTCCGCAGAACGAGACCCAAAATATTTATGCAGACCACATTCCAGCGTGAGTGTTGATACCCACGGATATCCCTCGGTGCTAGATACTAAACACACCTTTAGATTATTAGCTATTGTCGGTAGATGCGCTGTATGACCCCTGTGGTTTAGCGCTTTTTTTTTTTTCAACAAGTCGGCCGTCTCCCACCGAGGCAGGGTGACCCAAAAAGAAAGAAAATCCCCAAAAAGAAATTACTTTCATCATCATTCAACACTTTCACCTCACTCATATATAATCACTGTCTTTGCAGAGGCGCTCAGATACGACAGCTGAGAATAGTCCCTCCCAGCTGTCACTATCTCAGACCCCTCCTTTAAAGTGCAAGCATTGTACTTCCCATTTCCAGGACTCAAGTCCAACTAAATCAATTAACTGGTTTCCCTGAATCCCTTCACAAAATGTTACCCTGCTCACACTCCAACAGATCGTCATGTCCCAAAAACAATTCGTCGGTAGATTATTAAGCAATTGTACGTAAATGTAGATTAATTTGCGTTAAACTAACTTAAATTAACCTTAACTTAAGTTGAAAAAAAATCAACAGGGTAAGTTAAAAGAAAGTGGAAATATGTAAATAGCTGGTCTGAGAATTCTTCCAGTCTTCATGGCCAGGTCGCTATTGGTGACCATTCATTCTGCTTTACCGGTACAATCGTTTATTACGATTTTAACACATCATATACAATGCATTTGAGAAGAAACCTTGACTCTTAGAAGCAGTTGCAGCTGGATCACAATTAAAGGCTTCTGCTAACCTTCCCAAGTATTCCTAAGACGCCACAGAAATTACTGACAATGTTTCTTTGTCTTGAAATTACATAAATGATTCCTATGGGCGTCACACAGCAGCGATAGTAGTGTTTCAACCCTATATAGAGGTGAACAGAAAACGTAACCAGTCTCAATGAGTTTGTTAGTCAAAAACACAGGAAAACCTCTCTGAAAAAGAACATAAAATGTAGGCGACTCGATTTCTAAATCATCCTCCCAAAACCAGTGTCGTAGAAAAGAAACTCAATGATACCGAAATGTAAACGTTGATTTTGCAGTATATTCTCTTCCTCTGACTTTTGTGTTGGTGTCCTGTTTTTTTTTATTTGTAGGCACAGTAAATAGGTATTATAACAAAGATACGGAGATCGCACAAGATATGGGAGTGCAATAACTACTTTCATATTAACCTTCCTTTCTCTTACGTGGGCTCGCGCTGCCGGCTACATTTCTAATTAAAGTGAGAGCAAACATAATGAGAGTAGGTAATCGGCATGCCTATCCTATTACCTTCACTAAGTAGTAAATAACTGGAACAGTCTGCTGCCAAGCCAGAGCCAACTTATTATATTGAATTATTTGGACTTCAAAGGTAAAATTTTTTTTTATCACATGGTGGCTCATATGCAACTGCTAGAAGCTGTATTTATATAATTCAAGAGAATACGAATCAGCATAATGATTAAAAATAAAACACACATACAATCACCAGAGGCACACACAGCTTAATAACATCGGCAGCGAATGATTGTTTGGCATATTTAAAAGCAGCTTTCAGGAATCTCATCAAAGAATCCTTCATGTCCTTGTATAGAACGTGTATTAAGATCATCACGAGTATGCGCGCCAGCATGGAACCTTCAATGATAAAGCATTTCCAGTAGTTGACTAGTATGTAGCAAGACTAGTAGTCCCAGAACGAGGGGCATGAGCTATGAGGAGAGGCTAAAGAAACTGAACCTGATAACATTCGAGGATATAACCAGAGAAGATATAATAAAGGCATACAAAATACTCAGAGGACAGAAAAGACACAGGTGGGGGCCTCCAGCAGCAACAGCCTGGTTGACCAGGCAAGCACCAGACGAGCCTGGCCCATGGCCGGACTCAGAGAGTAGATAAACTCTCTTAACTCTTCAAAGGTAAGTCACAGTGATGTCATTATTTCTTTAACCTCAGGATGCTTAGGAAGTGGAATGAGCTGGACAGAGTATACTGGAGGCATGTTCCATAAATTTGTTTAAGAATGACAGAACCCATGATACTAGGAGGGAATAAATCTGACAAGCGGCAATTTATGAGGCATAATCAAAATATATAGTTATCACCTTGCCTCAAATACACCTGTGCTTAGTGTCAGTGCTGGAAACAAACTGGAAAATAATCACTGTACAATAGACCGAGGATTTACTTGTGAGTCGCAGAGATCGGTCTAAGTTAAATCTGCCTAACATGGGCCAGTAGGTCCATTGCAGTGCTCCTTCCTTCTTATATTTTTAAGAAAGTCTCCGGAATAGGAGGCACTCACGACTGAGGTGAATCCTGAAGATGCAAAACCTCAATGACTGCTGATGCCGTTAAAGCTGAAGTCTTAACTTGTCACAGCTTACCTAAACGCATTTATTTTTAATACAGATTTATTCTTTAAATAAAAATCCCTTTGATCACAATAATTTAATTTGTCTATAACCACTTTATATTCAATTAGAATGCAGCTTAATACACAAGACGCTCCTGACACTTCCTCATTAGCTACAGTACTAACTGCATGAACCTAGCACAAACAGTCTGACTGACTAGGTTAGCAACCAGAAGGGCTGGTAAAAGACCGAGCCGCGAGGGCAGTAACCCCCCCCTCCGAGGCTTCAACAGGTATTGGGTAGTTAACAATGTAGAACATGAAGTGGTGAGGTACCTCACAGCGTCACCTCTGTGTAACACCCATCACACCACCACCTCTTTCACAATGCACTCGGTTCAATCAATACGCCTCTCTCTCTTTTATCACTATCCAGTATACTCAATAAAAATACCAATATGTTCCCCCTTACGCTAGTGGATGAAACGTGAACGTTTGTTCTGTTTTAACAAGGAAAAATGTGCATAGTGGGACTGTAGTGAGAACCATCATCACGCAGTGTGTCACAATACTAACAAATAACACCGACAAAACCCTCTATAACAATTATAATAAAATAATAATAATGCAATAATAAAAATAAAATAATAATAATAATTATGTAATAAAAATAAAATAATATTAATACTCTCTATGGGGAAGTGGAAAAATCCTTCCTCCGTAAGTCATGCGTGTTGTCTGAGACGACTAAAATGCCAGGAGCAAGGGGATAGTAACCTCCTTTTCCTATATAAATTACTAACTGCAAAAAGAAAAACAAAAAAATTATTTATAGGTCACCATACCTCGGTGCGAGACGGCTGGTACATTAAATAATAATAATAATAATAATAATAATAATAATAATAATAATAATAATAATAATAATAATAATAATAATAATAGTTTTGTTATACGTCGGCCGTTTCCCCACCAAAACTGGATGACCCTAGGATGAAAACAAATTCACCATCATTCGCTGTTTAGCTGTCTTGAAAGAAAGACACACACACACACACACAACGAGTCATGGTACGTGACGAGATGTCAGAGTGGGCACCTGTGACGAGTGGAGTTCCACAAGGGTCAGTCCTAGGACCTGTACTGTTTTTGGTATATGTGAATGACATAACGGAAGAGATAGACTCAGAAGTGTCCCTGTTTGCAGATGATGTGAAGTTAATGAGAAGAATCAAATCAGTCGAGGATCAGGCAGGAATACAAAGAGACCTGGACAGGCTGCAAGCCTGGTCCAGTAACTGGCTCCTTGAATTTAACCCTGCCAAATGTAAAGTCATGAATATCGGGGAAGGGCAAAGAAGACCGCAGACAGAGTATAGTCTAGGTGGCCAAAGACTGCAAACCTCACTCAAAGAAAAAGATCTTGGGGTGAGTATAATACCGAGCACATCTCCTGAGGCACACATCAATCAGATAACTGCTGCAGCATACGGGCGGCTGGCAAACCTAAGAATAGCGTTCCAATACCTCACCAAGGAATCATTCAAGACTCTGTATACCATATACGTCAGGCCCATACTGGAGTATGCAGCACCAGTTTGGAACCCACACCTGGTCAAGCACGTCAAGAAATTAGAGAAAGTGCAAAGGTTTGCAACAAGACTAGTCCCAGAGCTAAGGGGATTGTCCTACGAAGAAAGGTTAAGGGAAATCGGCCTGACGACACTAGAGGACAGGAGGGTTAGGGGAGACATGATAACGACATATAAAATACTGCGAGGAATAGATAAGGTGGACAGAGACAAGATGTTCCAGAGAGGGGACACAGAAACAAGGGGTCACAATTGGAAGTTGAAGACTCCTATGAGTCAAAGGGATGTTAGGAAGTATTTCTTCAGTCATAGAGTTGTCAGGAAGTGGAATAGCTTGGAAAGCGACATAGTGGAGGCAGGAACCATACATAGTTTTAAGACTAGGTTTGATAAAGCTCATGGAGCAGGGAGAGAGAGGACCTAGTAGCAATCAGTGAAGAGGCGGGGCCAGGAGCTATGCCTCGACCCCTGCAACCACAAATAGGTGAGTACAAATAGGTGAGTACACTCCAACAGACCCACATGACATGATCTCCGACAGAGTGAATGCACCGCACTTCCGACTAACCCGTTTTCCTGAGTACAATACTACCCACCCCCTTCCTTTCACGCCGGATTAATATCCCCATCATAAATTATCTTGCTCCAGGTTTTCTACATGAACAGACTATCTCAACTTCTCATGCGACAATAAATTCTTATATTTTCTCCGTTCTTTATTCACTGTATATTACTCACGTCACACAATAATCCCAGACGTTTCTTCTAGCTCCGGTCTTTGTTGAAAATTTTTAAAGACAATACTACACACCCATACGGGAGAGACAGTTTCTCTCTTTCTCATCCATGACGTAAGGGCATAAGGGTAAAAATACGATACCCACAATACGCCCATCTCTCCTAAAACGCCATTCTCACGCTACAAGGACATAAACGCACCTAACAAAGAGCATACCGACATACACTTGAGTGGTACCACTTTTGACGTCTTTGTACTGCAGAGAATCCATTGGAAAAAGGCGCCACCAACTGCGGTACAATCGTTGCCATAAGAAAAAATGGTTTTTGAAGGGGGCGAAGGGAGAGGCCAGCCTATTGTTACCATCTTCAGGGGTTGTATATCTGGAAGACCCTTCAACAAGGGAGGGAAAGGGGGGGGGGGTCCTTGATGCTGGTAAACATCTCTTGATCCTGATCCAAGGCATTGAAGCTACCCTCCTTTTCTCATCGCTCTTCCATGACTTGAAAGATATACATTTTGGTGTGCGTATGTATATATATATATATATATATATATATATATATATATATATATATATATACACACGCACACAAATTGTGTAACCAATACATTGGCCATTTGGGTAAACTATAAAAATAACCAACATTCAATTGCATGAAAAGAAGACAAACATTTTGCGGACTTACTAGACTCTTGGTAAACGGTCTCTAGTTGTACGAAGATAAAAAGACCCTTGATACTGCAGAGTCCGGTGAGTGGTTATAGATCTATGAAAGTTACAGCTTAACTATCAACGTCCTTTCAGTCGAGTTAAAAGCAGCGAGGGTTTCTAGCTTCTATATTGGAAATTGAAGATTTTCTTCATATTTCATATAATTTACAACTAAAAAAAATATCAACATTGCAGTTGAGCAGTGGTGATCAGCAGTGCGAGCCGCCCCGCCGGGTGCTCCGCATGTTCTTCAGATGCCTTTGAGAAGGAAAGATACTGCACGAAAGTACAGATATTACTGAAGACAAAAAGGCACAATACCGTGACTGGAACAATACACAAATAACCCACACACAAACAACCCAATACACAAATAACCCACACGACGACCTTTCGGTCCGACTTTCGGACAGAAAGGTCGTCGTAACACAGTGTGTGACTTTGTAAATGGTCCAAGTCGGACCGAAACGTCGTCGTAAGCTCCTCTCTTCCATGTGCGGGTTATTCCCGCCTTCTGAAGTAAAGGGAGAAATTACCATTCGAAAACGAAATATAATTAATGCATAAATGGCTCACTAAGAACAGAAAAATAATGCTAAACGCTTGAGGTTTTCAATGCGTGTCTGATTATTTCCATCAAAGTTATGAAATTCCCAAACTTTCCTATGCTACGTAAATTTTACCAAGGTTAGACAAGGTTTCTAGATTACTTTTGGCACAAAATTCAATAATCCCATACATAAAAAAATGCATAACTTTAATTGTTTTCCTCGGCAGACGTGGAGTGAATGTTCAGGTGATAATTTCAAAACAAATACTTGACAATGTTACATAAACCCAGAGTACATATACTCTCGGAATTTAATGCTTAAAATAGGGATAAAAGTAAAGTATTCTTGTCATGCAGCTTTAATGGCTCCCTCCTGCACCCAGGAAAGAATTATGAGAGGGGGAGAAAAATCAGAACCAAAAAGGCAAAAATATATAGTTCGTAATCTTGGTCGATTCTCAAAATAAAAATATGTATTTCCTCTTTTAAGACAGACACAAGATAAATCAGAGTCTCACATCTTTACGTGATAAATGAGGGCGAATTTCAAGCGAGGAAAGATATCAGATTAACATGCAAATCAGAAGCGTGTGAGTATGTGTCCAAAACACTATGTACCCAAATGTTTATCTAAACCTTATACATCAACAGTGTGCTAATACTATATCTAAACTATGGAGCTACAACTGCATCGGTTCTCTCTAGCGAGTCAGGATAAAGCATCAACAGAATTAGCAGGAGGTTGATGCTCCATCCTGACACATTAAACAAGGATGAAGTATCAACAGAATTAGCAGGAAGTTGATGCTCCATCCTGACACATTAAACAAGGATGGAGTATCAACAGAATTAGCAGGACGTTATGTTCCATCTTGACACATATATGATGGAATATCAACAGAAGTTGCAGGAAACTGAGAGACAGAATACCATCTCACGAGAGTTCAACGCAACATAATGACAATATTAGAGCATGCAAATCACCCAAGAGGGCGGAATCAGCTGAAAGTTAATTTGAGAATTTACCCTCGACACACCCTTCAAGAAGATGAGAAGCGCCTTGATGCTAGTGAAGGGCTCTTGATTAAAAAAATGGAGCTATCCTTCCCACTGATCACACCTGATTGTCTCTTATTACCCAAACACTATTTGATTCCTAATGGATAAGAATTCCCTATGTACACGTCAATACTGATGGCAGAAATATTCTCACCAGACACACTAGTACGCCTTCCCTACGTTGTCTACAGGTGCCGCTGAAAAGAGGTCAAACGTCGCACCATGTAGGACACTATAATGGTTGTGACCTACAACCTTGCCACCAGGATGAAGTACCTTGAAGAAAACAAGAAAACAAATGGCATGACAGTGCATGTCAATAATACAAGTCTTCTCTATTCAACTTTCGGTAAAACCAATATTGAGAGAAAGGGAGAGAGAGAGAGAGAGAGAGAGAGAGAGAGAGAGAGAGAGAGAGAGAGAGAGAGAGAGAGAGAGAGAGAGAGAGAGAAGAGAAAGAGAGAATCTGTTCTGAGTATTACACTGAACCTTTTGATGGAAAAGAGCCATATTTTCTCTTACTTTTAAACCAGCAATTCCATTCCATTACATTATTTAACACACTCTTATAAACACACACACACACAAGAAAACGTTATACTTTCACACACTCGACTACAAACCTACACATACACGTTATGAAGCCGACAAAAGTGAATCACTCAATCATATTTCACGATGCTGATAATGACACTGGAAACGCACCACAGTTCGCATCCCCCCACCACCCCCGTCAACAAAAAAATCGTGAAAATGCTGTGTATAAAGCCCGCTTGTCCCCTAAAATTGTGTTGCTACACAAGTTTGCAGCTCCAATGGGGAAAAAATCAAGCATCATTTGTTTTACGGGATATGAAACCGGTTTCCTTTTCCCTTGCCATCGCTCCCAAAATTCGCACTTCCTATTAGAATAATTCACCAATGTTTACGGGAGCGAGCTTTCAAAAAAAGGAGGACACATTAATAATGGAATGGCTCAATTACAGGTCGTTTAACTGCAGGCTTTGTTCGCCGACTAGAGCTCCGCTGATATTGTTACCATAACAACCATTAACTCCTTCCATCACAAGGAGAAAATTACATTACCTCAATAATCAACTTACAAGACCTTTTATTTTCACTTGCCATACCTTAATGACTGACAGATATAATTACGCTCGCTTTCAAAAAATAATTCCATTACAGGTTTCGTACGCGCGTTTATATGGCGTCCGAAACTGCGGAAATCTACATCCCGCGGTTTATTTATGTGTATAGACTCGCTTTTTGTCAGCAGAGCGATAACACAGATATAATGGGGAACTTTTGATAGCGCCCGAGGGCCAGGCAAATGCAGACCCCGACAATTAAAAATACAATATGGCCACAATATTCGAAAAAAACATTTGCGACATTTTTATTTTGTTTGCGTCCACTTAACCCCCCAAATGCTGGTAATTAGAAAACCATTTCAATTAAGATTTAAATCCAGTATATATATATATATATATATATATATATATATATATATATATATATATATATATATATATATATATAAGGCAAACACCATCTTAGTGGACATACAATTTCTTTATTATTAACGTTCCGGATGTAACATTATCCATCATCACAATCTAAAATTACAATAAAAACAAATTTAAAAATCATTTAAAATCCTAATTAAAATTTAAATTCGAAACATTGTACAAAATAATAATATAAGTATACTAGCATAGCCAGACTTGTAGTTAACATATTTACCTAATCTAATCTATGAAACGTAATTAAATTACTTAATGAATAAAGTAAACTAAGGGTATTTTTTTTTTTGTAAAATTCCTCAAAAAATACAAACTAAACCGAATCCCTCTATTATACGAACATACAAGGTATTTCACAAACATCCTGTATGCTCGTAATCGGTCCATCAACCTTGGGTAAATAGCCTGAGGTGGTCAGTCCCTTAGCCTTGAGAAGAGTTCAGCTCCATGGTCGGAAATACAAGAACAACAACAACCTGTTCCTCGCTGCATGTTCAGCCAAAGCACAAAAAAAAAACTGAACGAGTTCAGGAAACAACTTGTCAGACATATGAACATTTAACCAGCTTAACGTCACCACTAAAAATATTTAATATCCCTTTTAAAAATCTGTCAAAATATGAGTGCCGGTTTCCGTCGGGAGTTTGTCTTTCCCAAAATGTTTCGTTGCCTTTTCCGTGTATTCTCAGAAGATCTATTAAAATAGCCCTTTCACCTCATATTTACTATATATATATATATATATAGTATATATATATATATATATATATATATATATATATATATATATATATATATATATATATATATATATATATATATATATATATATATATATATATTGTGTGTGTGTGTGTGTGTGTGTGTGTGTGTGTGTGTGTGTGTGTGTGTGTGTGTGTGTGTGTAAGTTTTCTTACACTTTCCACAGCATTGTCTCCCACTTTAACTACAGGTCTCTCAAAACAATTATTCTCTCACTTGACTCAAAATTGCCAAAACATTCACTTAACGCCTCCCAGAATTTCTCTTTACACTCCTTTGACCTTCACATGCATAATATGGCTGAGTGCCGTCTCCCAGGCACGGTCCACACACACACATCTCGGCAGTCTGTTGGCTGAAACAGCGAGAATATTTCCTAATTGCATCAAAATTTGAAGGTTCTATAATCCTAATGGATTTAGCATCTTTCAGGAATATAATCAGATCACTGAAGACGTTTCGCCAACCAGTAGCTGTGTCAGTTGTGTGTTGAACCCATAAAGCCACTCGTTGGTGAAACGTCTTGAAAATAAAGATACCAAAGTGTTGTTCACCTGATCAACAACTTATATTACTTGACATTTATTAATTATTATTAATGAAACGCCCTCGCAGATAACCGGACTCAAAATTTCGTTTTTTTTTATTATTAAATTCAGAAATTCATGGAAAACCAGCCCCTTATTGGCATCGTGTCATTCACTGCTCCGGTGTAAGGATTCTAACCCACTTCTCAAGGAAAATTTGAACGTAAGCATTACAGGAATGCGAATTAATAAGAATCACACTGTAGTCAAAATTTGTGAATGAAAGCCAAACAGTGCTGCCAGAGTGCAAAGCGTTTAACAGACTTTGCTTCTCGTTCTACAATTATTTTTTGGGGGCATTTTATACATATAAAGACATGATAGGAGATATTACAAAAGACAGTCATATTTCAATACGCATATATATGCTTTTATGTAAATATAACCGTGACTGGAACAATACTCAACCCGCACCTAGGAGAAAGAATATATGACGACGTTTCGGTCCGACTTGGACCGATTGCTAGCGTTCTCAGCTCACACGTTGAGGTCGGTGGTTCGATCCCTGGTAGGGGTGGAAACATTAGGATGTGTTTCCTTAAGACCCCTGTTGTCCCTGTTCACCTAGCAGTAAGTAGGTTCCTGGGTGTTAGTCGACTGGTGTGGGTCGCATCCTGGGTACAAAACTGACTTAATTTGCGGGAAATGCTCAGCATAACAAGCGGCTTTCTATATAGTAGAATGTCATTGATGTCAGCTAGACCTGTATACCTTCTGTATATACTTGAAAAAATAAAGATTATTATTATTATTATCTATTCAGGAGTCCAAGTCTGACCGAAACGTCGTCAAACGATTCATTCTCATATATATATATATATATATATATATATATATATATATATATATATATATATATATATACAATATTGGATATGAGGGAGAGAGTATGGAGGAGGTGAATCATAGAATTGACGAGGGAAAAAAGGTTAGTGGTGCACTAAGGAGACTGTGGAGACAAGAACTTTGTCCATGGAAGCAAAGAGAGGAATGTAGGAGAGTATAGTTATACCAACGCTATTATATGGGTGGGAAGCATGGGTGGTGAATGTTGCAACAAGAAGGCTGAAGGCAGTGGAGATGTCATGTCTGAGGGCAATGTGTGGTGCGAATATAATGCAGAGAATTCGGAGTTTGGAAATTAGGAGGAGGGACTGTTGAGGTGGTTCGGACATGTAGAGAGGATGGAACAAAATAGAATGATTTCGAAAGTGTATAAATCTGTAGTGGAGGGAAGGCGGGGTAGGTCGGCCTAGGAAAGGTTGGTGAGAGGAGGTAAAGGAGGGTTTGTGTGCGAGGGGCTTGGACTTCCAGCAAGCATGCGTGAGCGTGTTAGATAGGAGCGAATCGAGACAAATGATTTTTAGGACTTGACGTGCTGTTGGAGTGTGATCAGGGTAATATTTATGAAGGGATTCAGGGGAAACCGGCAGGCCGGACTTGAGTCTTGGAGATGGGAAGTAGTGCCTGCACTCTGAAGGAGGGGTGTTAATGTTGCAGTTTTATAAATGTAGTGTAAGCGCACCTCTGGCAAGACAGTGATGGAGTGAATGATGGTGAATGTTTTTCTTTTTCAGGCCACCCTGCCTTGGTGGGAAACGGCCGATGTGTTAATAAAAGAATATAATATATAAATAAATATATATATATATATATATATATATATATATATATATATATATATATATATATATATATATATATATATACATATATTTATCACGTTGAAAACTCGTGGCGAAAGGAAAAAAAATCCCCCATGTGTGTAATATAATTTTTTTGTAAATATACAGCTGATAAAATCTACAAACTGCATAAACACAAAGGGATATTATATCCCATTTACGCCAGCGGTGCATCCAATCAGTTTTTAATAAATCGTCTGACAACCAATTTACAAATTTGCATTTCTGTTCGCATTTTCAACAGTGGCCGACCATGAAACCCCCTAACTTCAAAGGTGGATTCCTACACCACTTATCACCGTGCGTAATCCATATAAAACAAGCTGCCCGCCCTAAATGAAAGCTATTGACAAAAATATATATGCACATATATCTGCGCCAGGACATGTTGCTGGAGTTCTGATGCTTCTGGATCACTGCTCCGGAGTCTAGCTCTTCTGCATAGTAATGGTTGAGGGGGGTTCATCGCCTTCGTGGCCCGGTCTCAGAAGAGGCCGCCTCCTGGTCAAGCAAGATCAGGCTAAACCCTACACACAGCCAGCTGAACACCAGACCATCACATTCGTATTCAATCCCTTCAGTAATCCCCAACACAAACCTCCACTCTGGAAACGCCCAGGAAATCCTATGTCCAATAACTAAAGCGATCTCAAGCGGCTATTTATTAGCGCAATTAGGATAGGAATCGGGGGATGGGTGGTCGTAATATTGTTCAGTGTATTAAGGGATGCAAGTTCCTCTGGGCTCCTTCTCCGCTCAATTACTCGACAAGAAGACCTACCTCGCCTCCCGGAATAACCTCGTCTCTGTGTTCCATAACATAATCTTGCAGTAAGATCACACACCAAACATTTTAATTTTCCATGTAAAGCATTAAAACATATTTCGAATGCATGCTACTTGGGAATCATTTTTAATACATGCAGTAATGTACAGATATATTCATATATTGAGTAAGCATTATCCTAAAAGTATACATATGCTATGCAGCAATATACAAATAACATACTTCTAAAATCTGTGTATGCATCTACTAGGAAAATCATTTACACAGAAATGTAAAATTCATACGTTTCTATATTTAGTGTATTCTTGCTACAAGAGAACATTTTTATATTGCGTACAATAATGTACACATCTCAACTATAACGAAAAAGAAATCTAAACTTGAAATAAATTGTGAGTGTACTGTGGTGTACGTACATGCTAGAGTGACACTGAGTCGGTGTAAACAATCACCCAGAAGTGAAGCACAGTCTGGTTGATCACACACCGGCCACTATAAACAGACGGAGGATCGAGCCTTGAATGCCACACATCGCAGAAAAGTTGATAATCTACCCGAACTTTTCGTAACAAATGTGACCCCATTAAATACTTTATTTTGACAAGAATACGGCACTCAAAAAAATATTAATGGAATCATAAATAGACAAACTATTTTGCCATGATTGCAGTTTTATGGAAGTCATTTCTGCCCTGAATTTATGGCAGGTAATTTTAAATGCTAATATGTAATCCCTTTAGCAATGCTGGTGGTGGCGCTACAGTCAGATGTGGTGGTACATGGTGGTGCTAGTCAGATGTGGTGGTACATGGTGGTGCTACAGTCTGATGTGGTGGTACATGGTGATGCTACAGTCAGATGTGGTGGTACATGGTGGTGCTAGTCAGATGTGGTGGTACATGGTGGTGCTAGTCAGCTGTGGTGGTACATGGTGGTGCTAGTCAGATGTGGTGGTACATGGTGGTGCTAGTCAGATGTGGTGGTACATGGTGGTGCTAGTCAGATGTGGTGGTACATGGTGGTGCTAGTCAGATGTGGTGGTACATGGTGGTGCTAGTCAGATGTGGTGGTACATGGTGGTGCTAGTCAGTTGTAGTGGTACATGGTGGTGCTAGTCAGATGTGGTGGTACATGGTGATGCTAGTCAGATGTGGTGGTACATGGTGGTGCTACAGTCAGATGTGGTGGTACATGGTGGTGCTAGTCAGATGTGGTGGTACATGGTGGTGCTACAGTCAGATGTTGTGGTACATGGTGGTGCTAGTCAGATGTGGTGGTACATGGTGGTGCTACAGTCAGATGTGGTGGTACATGGTGGTGCTAGTCAGATGTGATGGTACATGGTGGTGCTACAGTCAGATGTGGTACATAGCGGTGCTGTTGCAAGCTACAACGGTACATAGCGGTGCTGCTGTAATGTACAACGGTGCATGGCGGTGCTGCTGTAATGTACAACGGTGCTGTTGTAAGCTACAACGGTACATGGCGGTGCTGCTGTAAGGTACAACGGTATATGGCGGTACTGTTGCATGCTACAACGGTACATGGAGTCACTAACTATATTAAATATTACGTGTAAGTGTTGCCAAAACATGATAACAGTAGTCATGGTGTTTATGTTATCCAATATAAAGTAAGAAAATTAATGTTAATTCATGAACTTTCACGCACACACGCACATACACGCACACACACACGCACATACACGCACACGCACACACACATACACGCACACACACACGCACATACACGCACACACACACGCACATACACACACTACAAGACTCAGATGAATCACAGGGATGTTAGGAAGTATTTCTTCAGTCACAGAGTGGTCAGGAAGTGGAATAGTTTGGGAAGCGATGTAGTTGAGGCAGGATCCATTCATAGCTTTAAGAAGAGGTATGATAAAGCTCATAGCGCAGGAAGAGTGACTCCCTACGAAAGCAAAAGACTTGGTAGGTGATGCAACGTACCCCCAGTGAAAAGTAGGGACGCTATTGGTACACTAAGAGAAAACACAATGTGTCCGGGGCCCAAGACTGTTCAACAGCCTCCCACCAACCATAAGGGGAATTACCAATAGACCCCTGGTTGTCTTCAAGAGGGAGCTGGACAGATACCTAAAGTCAGTGCCGGATCAGCCGGGCTGTGGTTCGTACGTTGGACTACGTGCGGCCACCAGTAACAGCCTCGTTGATCAGACCCTGATCCACCAGGAGGCCTGGTCATGGACCGGGTCGCGCGGGCGTTGACCCCCGGAATGCCCTCCAGGTAGGTAGACTCCAGGTAGGCAGGTAGTGGAGGCAGGAACCATACATAGCTTTAAGAAGAGGTCTGATAAAGCTCATGGAGAGAGAGCGGACCTAGTAGCGATCAGTGAAGAGGCGGGGCCAGGAGCTATGACTCGACCCCTGCAACCACAAATAGGTGAGTAGAAATAGGTGAATACACACACACACACACGACACACTCCATACGTAGCTTTAAGGACGACAAGACTCTGAGAGCAGGGAGAGAGTGGAACTAGTAGCGACCAGCGAAGAGACGGGGCCAGGAGCTGCGAATCAATCCCTGAGATTACAAGTAGATGACTACAGAGAGAGAGAGAGATAGAAAGAGAGACAGACAGAGATTCACCTCCCGTGGCTGGTTTTCTGTTCTCGTTCTAGTCACCATTTTCACATCATCTACACACGCACACACACAACTCAACCACCTTTCTTTAAAGTTACTTAATCCTATCAAAGAGTATTACCATTTACGGCCTTCCGAATCTCATTCACACCTCAGAACGGCAGTACCTTCCTGGATATCTCACACCGGCAGTACCTTCCTGGATATCTCACACCGGCAGTACCTTCCTGGATATCTCACACCGGCAGTACCTTCCTGGATATCTCACAATGGCAGTACCTTCCTGGATATCTCACAACGGCAGTACCTTCCTGGATATCTCACAACGGCAGTATCTTCCTGGATATCTCACAACGGCAGTACCTTCCTGGATATCTCACAACGGCAGTATCTTCCTGGATATCTCACAACGGCAGTATCTTCCTGGATATCTCAAAACGGCAGTACCTTCTTGAATATCTCACAACGGCAGTACTTTCCTTGACCTCTCGAAACGGCAGAACTTTCCTGGACATCTCACAACGGCAGTACCTTCCAGGACACTTCACAACGGTAATACCTTCCTGGATATCTCACAATTGCAGTACCTTCCAGGACACTTCACAACGATAATACCTTCCTGGATATCTCACAACGGCAGTATCTTCCTGGATATCTCACAACGGCAGTATCTTCCTGGATATCTCAAAACGGCAGTACCTTCTTGAATATCTCACAACGGCAGTACTTTCCTTGACCTCTCGAAACGGCAGAACTTTCCTGGACATCTCACAACGGCAGTACCTTCCAGGACACTTCACAACGGTAATACCTTCCTGGATATCTCACAAGGGCAGTACCTTCCAGGACACTTCACAACGATAATACCTTCCTGGATATCTCACAACGGCAGTATCTTCCTGGGTATCTCACAACGGCAGTATCTTCCTGGATATCTCAAAACGGCAGTACCTTCTTGAATATCTCACAACGGCAGTACTTTCCTTGACATCTCGAAACGGCAGAACTTTCCTGGACATCTCACAACGGCAGTACCTTCCAGGACACTTCACAACGGTAATACCTTCCTGGATATCTCACAACGGCAGTACCTTCCTGGATATCTCACAACGGCAGTACCTTCCTGGATATTTGCCTTCTGCCGAGCTAATGTTGAAATATAATTCCAGGAGTCCCTCACAGTACCATTAATATAATTCCATTTCAAGAAAAGATACAGCGACGCCTGACGAGTAATTAAAGACTTGACGTTATTAATCTAGGGGTTGTATCAGCCTCAGGCCTCAGTAGCGGACAACCCCTGCCATTAGTCTTCGTTATTCACACAAGTTCTCCCCCATAATCTGTAGTGGTGGAGACGCCCCCTTCAACTCACCTTAGAGGTGGTGGAGCGGTCTTTCCAACGCACCTCGAGGTGATGGAGGGGTCTCTCAACGCACCTTGAGGTGATGAAGGGGTCCTTTCAACGCACCTTGAGGTGATGGAGGGGTCCTTCCAACGCACCTTGCATATCTGCAGTTATAATCTTGCATATCTGCAGTTATAACCTTGCATATCTGCAGGTTTGCACGTGTGTCGAAGATATTTACATGTGTACAAGTGTTGCAAGCTTGCTTACATGGAGGGGCTTTCACCTGCTGCTGACATGGCTGTAGGGAGCTAGCAAGTCAGGCACAATACGGTGCTCTCTTGGGACCTGAGTAACAATACCTACTGCCTAAGTGGATCCTATTCATCGGTTTTAACAAGGATCATCACTTATTCAAGAAATTTACCGTGCAGTAAATGTCATCAAAATGGACACCAGAACTACACACAGCGCTTCTCCTGACGGTAAGTAGAAACCCGCGCACCTAGGGACTCCTTAACACGGGCGTACGGTAAACAGAGACATAGCCTCTGGAAATAATGATTCGTTGTGCATATAGCATTTTTTTTTTTACCATTTATTTAGGAGTAGTCTTGCCATCCGACCTGCAGAAATCACTGTGTGGCGAAACGTTTCCACAATAAAGATACCTAAGTGTTGTACATGTGTCTAAATCATCAACAACAATTATAACTTTATTCTCGTTAAATATCGAGATTTTCTTCAAGGCCGCTGTTATACATTTCTACAATGTTTTCATTAAGCGCATGATTCTTACAGGAGTGATAAATGATGTTGAGTTAACCATAGTTAACTCAAAAAAATATACGTAGTCTTTATTGATGTAACTATACAAATAAAAGTACCAGATAAAATATTTTTAATAAATAGCAACGAAGTAACTAGTAGCCCACTGCGTATATATCCCGATATATATATATATATATATATATATATATATATATATATATGTCGTGCCGATTAGGTAAAACTTGCGATTTTGGCTTAAATAGCAACGCTCACATTGCCATATAAGACAAGTGAAAATTTGTGTATGCAATAATTTCGCCAAAATCATTCTGAACATAACGAAAAAAATATATTCCATTGTGTTTGTTTATTAATTAATTAATGTTAACGTATCTAAAATATATTTAGTTGGGTTAGGCTGAATTAAATTGCGCTTGTTGTAATAAGGTTAGGTAGGTTTTCAAAGTTTCTCTTGGTACAAAATTAAAAATTTTTACATTAACATAAATGAAAAAAATATATCTTTAAACGTATAAGAGAAAATTTTAGAAAGGACTTAATTTTAGAGGAGTTCTTGCTAATTGACCAGTTTTACCTAATCGGCACGACATATATATATATGGATGTATATACCCATAGAGATGTGTACATACTCCAGCGTATGTACACAGTGAACATACATTAAAGCAGTTCTGATATTAGTACACAGGAAACTTTAATAATTTGATGACCCACGTGTAGTCGCGAGGTTTAAAAAAACCTCACACACCAACCAACAAAACCGTACGTAATAATATGAACGCTTTCATTGCTGCGTGAAGGACGGTAAGCTTGTACATTATACACCAGCTTTACCATTAAGGTTTAGAAGATAATAAATGCCTCCCGTAAGACGGTGATACGTGCAATAACTCAAGGAATTAGTCCAATATATAACAGTTATTGGAGTTTCCCCGCGGCGACTTAACCAGGAGCCAGATAAATGAACAAGGTCACCCTCTCAGCCGAGTCTCCCTAATGGACTGACCTTATTTCCCAGACTTAGCCAACACTCGCTGTTAAATACTCACTGAAAAATTGTCATAGTTTAATTACTTTGAATAAACGATAAATTTCTTCCGTCTTAGGCTGAAAAATCTTGTAATGAAACCTTCCAAGGGAGTGACTACGAACACTACGTCTTAGATTCACGTGGAATAAGTTGTCTTGTTTTAATACTGAAGTTGTCGTAATAATATCCTGAATTTTGTGCAGGGGTGAAACGTGCAATACAGCCTTTTACTGGGACAACGTTTCGCTAAGGGTTGAACCGTAAACAACGTGAATAACGACTAATTCAGCACGCAACAACGTTAATAATAAATAATTAATAACTAAGGATCTAATAACCTTAACAATAACTGACTGCAATCAATAAACAAATACACAATATCATAAACATGAACAACTAAGCATCATTCAATAATAATATTAAGGCGAAGAGTTAACAAGAGTAATAAAGTAAACAGTTATCAATATTAAGCACAGAATTAATGTGAATAAGTCAATTTTTAAAACCTTTTCCAATATAAAAACTCAATGTATAAATCATATTGTTGGCACTGCCATAATTCGCGACTTATATATATATATATATATATATATATATATATATATATATATATATATATATATATATATATATATATATATATTTATACAAGCTACATGGGGATAGAGATCTTGAGCTCTAGATCTTACACACTCTCGTGCGTCGTCAGGAGCTATGCAATGTTGCAAGACAGCAACAGGCATGAATTGAGGTGACGAGATCTAATTCAAAGATTACAATGTTGAGACAAGTGGGAGCTGAGCTTTATAATTTTTATTTAATCATGAGAGTCTTACCTGTGTCTGGGGGGAAAAACAGAGTTCATACAGAGAATGCAGTCATCACATGGTACCACTAGGTAATTACTTAAGATTTTTCTCTCTGCTGAGCAGTAGACAAGTTTCGCTTTGATAGATTAATACAAAGTAAAAAAAAAAAGATTAATATGTGTAATACCGGCTTACTGTGCTGGCCTAGAGGGATTGTTGTTGCTGTCGAGGCTATTGTTGTTGTTATTTAGTAGGGTGGATAATATGAACTTTCAAAACAAGAGAAATAGCGCCAATGATAGTACAGTGCTATTCAGATCACGTGTGCTCTCACGTCTAGCATATTGTTCTGCGCTCACAGCTCCGTTCAAGGCAGTGAAGTGAGCTGGGAAATGACATCGTATACTGTTGGCATAGTCAATAAAGCATTTACGCTACTGGCAATACCTGGAAATGCTTGGAAAGCATTCTCTGGAGCGAAGAAGAGAAAGAGAGATACCTGACAACTTACACCTGGAAGATAGTGGAGGACCAGATCTCAAATATACACATTACCACAAAACTTAATACAATGAGAGAAATGGGAGGAAATTTAAAAAAATCCAGCGAAAAGCAGGGCTGCATAGTCACAGTAAGAGAACACAATGTCAACATCCGTGGTCCAAGACTCTTCAACTAGCTACCAGTAATTAACAAACATTGAGGAGCAAGTGTACATTCCTTCAAGAGGAAACTGGATCACTATCTTCGATGAGTTTTCGATCAACCAGATTGTGATGGCTATGTGGGCCAGCGGGCCGTTAACAGGAATAGCCTGCTTGAACACAACATAATTTACACAAAGGCACAAAAGTATCCCCGTGCTAATACTAAAACAACGTGGCTGGTATTAAGTATAGTAGTCACAAAACCGAGGCCGAGACAATTCACAAACAACTGATAAGTCGGAGAAAAAATGTAGCCGACGTTTCGGTCCGCCCTGAACCATCACCAACTCGCGACCTGAAAACAGTTTCCTGGAGACCGAAACGTCGTCGATCTCCGTATTGCAAGTCAGCGAACGTAACGCTATATTGTGATTACAGTTTATTAAGGGACTCGTCTCGTGTGTTGTGACTCTTGTAATTTGCTGAGCACGTACGTGAATAAATTACATCATTATCAAGTCTCGCGTGTACGTGTTATATGTTTTGAAGGCAACGTGACCTTGTTATACCTCGTGAGCCCTCAAGTAATTTGTAGCTTTATGTTCAAAATGTCTGTCATTAAATATTAGGCCAGTAATGAGAAAAGAGAAGGAGATTGTATTCTGAACCTCTGTACTCCATTCTTACCATGGTTGCTTAACAGGGTAATTAAGCAAGAAATTCTGTCGTTTATACGATGGCTGGCTAGCAGGGTAATTCAGAGAATTACCTGTCATCATTACGATGGTTGATTAACAGGGTAATTAACAATTACCTGTTATTTTTGATGGTTGATTAACAGGCTAATTAACAATTACCTGTGGTTTTTATGATGGTTGGTTAGAAGGGTAATTAATAAATTACCTGTCATTCTTACGATGGTTGGTTAACAGGGTAATTAACAATTATTTGTCATTTTTACGATGGTTGGGTAACAGGGCAATTAACAATTACCTGTTATTTTTAAGATAGTAACAAATGAACAGAATTACATATTTTCTTAAAATAGCCGGTAACAGCAACAGCATTACCTCTCATCTCATAAGTGTTCGTAGTTTTACGTTGACATTGCAGTAGACCGCCCTCCACGGTAGTGGAGCGTCTCCTCTCAGTGTGGAGTGAAAAGATTTCCTGCTCTCTGTCTGTCCCATGTACGCCTAAAGGATCTTTAATAGAGGCAACCTTAATTAAGGGTTCCAGAAGACATTAATCCATTTAACTGGTATTATCTAAGATACAATGTTATACTGTGCAACTGTTTATCTTTAAACTCATTTGCAGACAAACTAATCGAGTGTAGGTTTTTCTCTCTCTCTCTCTCTCTCTCTCTCTCTCTCTCTCTCTCTCTCTCTCTCTCTCTCTCTCTCGCTCTCTCACACACAGGTCCTGCTCAATGAAACTGACTCAATTTAGGTTAACGCAAAATAGCCAGAGACTAGGAGAGAGTCATTTCCCATTAACCCACATTGAGGAGATAAACACTGCCGACCTTTCGGTCTCTCTGGATCAGTATCAAGAAGGAAAGGTGGCAGCCAGACACAAGAAGGAAAGGAGACAGCCAGACACAAGAAGGAAAGGAGACAGCCAGACACAAGAAGGAAAGGTGGCAGCCAGACACAAGAAGAAAAGGAGACAGCCAGACACAAGAAGGAAAGGAGACAGCCAGACACAAGAAGGAAAGGAGACAGCCAGACACAAGAAGGAAAGGAGACAGCCAGACACAAGAAGGAAAGGTGGCAGCCAGACACAAGAAGAAAAGGAGACAGCCAGACACAAGAAGAAAAGGAGACAGCCAGACACAAGAATGAAAGGTGGCAGCCAGACACAAGAAGGAAAGGAGACAGCCAGACACAAGAAGGAAAGGTGGCAGCCAGACACAAGAAGGAAAGGTGACAGCCAGACACAAGAAGAAAAGGTGGCAGCCAGACACAAGAAGGAAAGATGACAGCCAGACACAAGAAGGAAAGGAGACAGCCAGACACAAGAATGAAAGGTGGCAGCCAGACACAAGAAGGAAAGGAGACAGCCAGACACAAGAATGAAAGGTGGCAGCCAGACACAAGAAGGAAAGGAGACAGCCAGACACAAGAATGAAAGGTGGCAGCCAGACACAAGAATGAAAGGTGGCAGCCAGACACAAGAAGGAAAGGTGGCAGCCAGACACAAGAAGGAAAGGTGGCAGCCAGACACAAGAAGGAAAGATGACAGCCAGACACAAGAAGGAAAGGTGACAGCCAGACACAAGAAGGAAAGGTGGCAGCCAGACACAAGAAGGAAAGGTGGCAGCCAGACACAAGAAGGAAAGGAGACAGCCAGACACAAGAATGAAAGGTGGCAGCCAGACACAAAAATGAAAGGTGGCAGCCAGACACAAGAAGGAAAGGTGGCAGCCAGACACAAGAATGAAAGGTGGCAGCCAGACACAAGAAGGAAAGGAGACAGCCAGACACAAGAATGAAAGGTGGCAGCCAGACACAAGAATGAAAGGTGGCAGCCAGACACAAGAAGGAAAGGTGGCAGCCAGACACAAGAAGGAAAGGTGGCAGCCAGACACAAGAATGAAAGGTGGCAGCCAGACACAAGAATGAAAGGTGACAGCCAGACACAAGAAGGAAAGGTGACAGCCAGACACAAGAAGGAAAGGTGGCAGCCAGACACAAGAATGAAAGGTGGCAGCCAGACACAAGAATGAAAGGTGGCAGCCAGACACAAGAATGAAAGGTGGCAGCCAGACACAAGAAGGAAAGGTGGCAGCCAGACACAAGAAGGAAAGATGACAGCCAGACACAAGAAGGAAAGGTGACAGCCAGACACAAGAAGGAAAGGTGACAGCCAGACACAAGAAGGAAAGGTGACAGCCAGACACAAGAAGGAAAGGAGACAGTCCGACAACACCGTGGCTTGAACAATTCACAGTATATACTATTAACGACGTTTCTCTCCGTCCTCGTGTCTTGATAAGGCTCCAGGATGTACCGAAATGTCTTCTATTTTTTTTCAACATACCGGCCGTATCCTATCGAGACAGGGTGACCTAAAAAGAAAAACGAAAAAGCTTTTCTTTTTAAATTCAGTAATTCCTCTAAAGTTTTCACTCCAAAATATAGGTTAGTCGTGAGTGCGTTATAGCTTGCCAAGGTTACAACGAACAAAGGTAAACAAACACAAGTCCTCATTACAAACTTTGTGCATTAAGTCTTATATATTTACTCCCTGACAATCAATATTAAAAAAATATTTATGCCTTGATAATTAAGATATTTATTTATTCCTTGATAAATAAGATAAATATTTATTCCCTGACAATTAGGATAAACAGGGGTTCCAAAGCAGTAACGACTATAAATTGCTCTCTCATTCACAACATCAATTCCAACAAGCTTGTCGAGGGAATTTCAATTTTGGCAAATTGAAACAATATACATTATTGCAACTATATACATTATGCATTTCCTGCCATTAAACGTTCGTAATGAGCATTATATATTTCCGCCTGCATAATAGGCGGTAATAAAGATGGAACTGAGTTGTAAAAACACAGCTCATCTATTAATTGCATAATCCTTAAACTGAGTGGGTCGGTCCTAATAACTATGTAGTTAATTATTTGCGTCTAGCAAAATGTTCTGTATATTTTGTGGGATAAATTTTCTCGTCAGCATGTTACGACAGACTCGTTTAGAATCTTAATAGGATAAGTAACTGAAATGCATCTGAAATGGTACCTTTTGCCCTCTTATGCGAATGTCAGGGACATCTTACCACAAAAAGAAGAGGAGGAGGAAGAAGAAGAAGAAAAAAAAAGAAAAGAAAAAAAAGAAGCAGCAGCAGCACCAACTTCGAGACCGCGGCTGAATGAGTACATTCAGAATCTTGGGAAAGTCCAAAGGTTTGCAACCAGACTAGTGTCAGAACTTAGGGGTACGCACTGTGAAATGATAACTCTGAAAGAGAGAAAAACTACTAGAGACATGATTACTACATACCCAAGAGGAAGTTATAGGGAGAAATACTGACTGTTTATAATGCAAGAACAAAGACCGAGAGACACAGATGGAGGTTAATAACACAGATGATTCACAAGGAAGTTTATAAGAACATTTTGATTCTCAGGACTGTAGGGTAGCTGGGTGAACCTCGTGAGGAAATGAGGGAGGCAAACCCCATGCAAGGTTGTTAGAGCAGCTATAATGGCACTCAAGAGGTCAGAAGCCAGTACTGAAGGTCAACGAAAATTAAGAGGTGGGACCAAAAGCCAGGATTCAACTCTGGCATACACACACATACACACGCACACACATACATACACATAACTACAGGTGGGCACACACACACACGAACGTAATAATGGGGTCACCTACACCTACGAACACTCACGTTCAACATGTTTACCTGGAGAGAGTTCCAGGGGTCAACGCCCCTGCGGCCCGGTCTGTGACCAGGCCTTACTGTACTTACTTACACAATTATAAATAAATCTTTAAAACCACTAAAAGTCTAACTCTAGTTGCGATACATAACCCTAGTGCTACCCACGTTAACAGTATTATCATAATTTGAATTGTTATTTTTCCACGAGGAAGCCCTAAACACGTAGGTGTCACGCAGCGCCTGAGGAATATAAGGTAATTAGGATTGATCCAAGGAAATGTAGGGGGCGCTCTACCTCCCTGCATCAAGAGCCCTTCACCAGTATCTCTCCCTCTTCCCTGAAGGGAACAAAACTAGGAACACTTTTCCATCGTCAATATAGTTCAGTGTATGGAGTGTTACGACTGCAAACCACGGAGCGGGTAAGGTTTGAACTCACGGCCAGTGAATCGTACTGGCCTGGAGTTTTACGACTTACCCATTTACGACCCCACCCGTTCCGTGGTCTGTTCAGTGTAATTGACAGACTACAGTTCATCAAGAGTCACCAGTGTCAACACTTGTCTGGTTAAAAAGCTGAATCTACCACCTATGTATTTACCAGTCTAAATATTGCGAAAATTTGATATAGATCTTTGGATGTCCGTGACAGCAGTTCACTCAAGCTCCGGGTCATAAAAATTGATCATGTGTACGTTAAATGAAGTTGTTTCTATAACCTTTAAATTATCCCTTTGCTTACTGTTTGCTGCGTAAACGAACAAGAATGCAATAAAAAAAGAGCAGTGGCCCATTCTAGGCTTATCATGGGCCTACTGGCCAATGATAAGCAAGTCCGCCTCACACCTAACCATTCTTTCTAAACTGTCTCTCCAAGCACCATCCATTCCTGACCCAACCTAACTACAATTAACCTAACCTAATCAACATCCATATACAACTTAGCTTACCCTAACATAACATAACCAACATTCATCAATTTTATAAATATAAATCTGAAAAAATGTCATTTTTTTCTAGTTTTCACGTGTGTTACTTGCACCATACACTCTCCAGGCCAACCTTAAAAAGAATAAATCTCACAATACCGAGACTGGGAGAATTCACAAATAACACACAATTCATAGGGAAATTTTTTAAAAGACGTTTCGATCCGTCGTGGACCATAAACAAGTCTTGAGTAACATGATAATCGTTTAGGATGAAGCCACAAGTTATTTAAAGTTTTCTCTCTGTATTGTGGGTTAGTTGTGATTTTTGTTCCAGTCACTTGTGTGGCCCAATACTGCATCTATTTAGTGTGTTTGTAGATGTTTATTGTAGCTATGTATTCTGTGGTTGCATGAGTTAATTGGTTCATGTAGTGTGCGGTTGTAGGTGTTTCTTGGTCCATGTAGCGTATGGTTGAAGGTGTTTATTGGCTCAAGTAGCGTACAGTTGCAGGTGTTTATTGGCCCAAGTAGCGTACAGCTGAAGGTGTTTATTGGTCCTTGTAATGTGTTCTCAAACTAATAACAAAAATAGTTTAGTTAAACAGCAGACGAAGAGTGCTCATGGCGACTCCTTGCACTGCATTATGCATCAAACTATATATTTAAACATTTAAACGCCAGTACTGCAAAACTTATATATTTTAAGCTGCATAGAGTAACTCGCCTTCAGCAATTCTTATTCTACATCAGAATAAGTCTACACCGTCCTAATTTTTTTTCTTATTACTCATATTAAGCGCTAAATCCAGGCGGGTCATTCAGCGCAAGACGTGGTGGAGGCTTGATCCTCCGTCTGCTGAAGATCTATCTGTACTCACCTGTCGCGCCCATCACCTCGAGTAAGATCAACGAGTTCAGAATCATACGAAGGATCGCTGAGACACATCTATGACACAAGTTACTTGTTATGCCACGAAAACTTTAAAAAAGCAAAAAAACTATTTCAGGGTCGTAGGTAAAAACTTGACGGCACAGGAGCTATGATTTCAGAAGCTCGTATTAACGGTTATTAAGATGTTAATAAGTGACACAGCATAACATTGTCAGTCAGTTTAAAGGTTATGATATTCTTGGTTGTTAAGAATTATACCTCACTGACAGAGAGAGAGAGAGAGAGAGAGAGAGAGAGAGAGAGAGAGAGAGAGAGAGAGAGAGAGAGAGAGAGAGAGAGAGAGAGAGAGAGATGAATTTCTCGAAAAGAAAAAAAAAATCTTCCCCATTAATCCCGGGTTTTCCATGTATAATACAAGCAAAGGCTTCACACCCTTCCAGTGCACTAACGATCTCGTAATCGTGTTCACGATGCCTCTCCCACTAGTGCACGATGACACTGCAAGCAGCAAGCAGGAGAGCTGGCATCATGCCTCCGGTGATGCCCACACACACACACACACGGTTCACACCTCGCCATTATATCACGCAGTAAACGCTGCAGCTCGACCCAGTCTCCAATGTTTTTCTCTATTCACCACAAGAGTGAGGCACAAATGTTAGACCCGAATATAAACGATTTTTTTTACAAGAACTCCTGCATATTCATATACATACATACATACATACATACATACATATATATATATATATATATATATATATATATATATATATATATATATATTATATATATATATATATATATATATATATATATATATATATATATTTTAATATATACACACACAGTTATACAGTGGTTGTTGAAATGTAATGAACACTTATCAATGCTAACAGAAAACTGAATTGTTGACACTAAAACACTTAGAGAAAAGATTAGCTTTAGCTATCTACTCGCATGTGGGGTCTGCGTCAGCACTCAGCAGGATGTACAAGTGAGAGTGGAAGCAGGGTATAAAGGCTAGCAGGTGGGGAGACGGTAACAATCAGCACATGACAGGCAAAACAAATCTGAAGTAACACACTGTCGTCCAGCTACTGACCCATGCTGGAGTTCACAGTTGTTGCTACGAAAATCGTCAGGCGTCAACAGCTCTATCTGCCAAACGAAGAATATAAAGCTGTTAACGTATTTTTATGGGGGTATTTTATTGAAAAGACGTTTCATTCACCTGGGACTTTTTCAACTGATAGAGTACCTGGTGGACGACGACTCGTCTTCACGGTAAAAAGTCGTAACTCGAACTGTGTGTGTTTTATTTACATACTATTTCTGTGAGGGTGGGCGCTGGTATATATTTTTGTTCAGGGCAAATTTGTCATTAGTATGTGGTGTCCATTGTCCTACTGACACGCTAAAATTGTTGTGGAGTCAATCAATGCTGACTTCATTATTTTCCTTTTCAATTGCCAATTAGTTTTGTGAATGATATTTGTTTCTTTTCGATTTATAGCTTCGATGTAGTTTAAATGGGTTCAACTTTCCTGGGTATATCTCACTGACCTCTTGTGCTCCACTGATCATATTGCTTGAGGCGCACATCAGCTGAATAACCTCTGTAGCAAATTCGCGTCTGGCTAATCTAAGATTAGCTTTCAGGAATCTCACAAAGAATCCTTCACGACGCTATATACGACATTTGTCGGGCCCGTCTTTGAGTATGCGACACCCGTATGGAACCCACACCTGATCAAATAATGTCAAGTAACTGGAAAATGTGCAGAGGTTTGCAACGAGACTAGTCCCAAAGCTAAGTGGCTACGAGAGACTAAAGGAGATAAAACTAATGACAGAGTACAGAAGGATCAAAGAAGCTCTCATAACGACGTAGAAAACACTAAGGGGAATTGATAGGGTGTTCGAGAGGCGAGAAAAAGGTAGACAACGGCACAGCTGGTGAGTCACAGGGATGTTAGGAAATATTTATTCAGGCTCAGAGTTGTTAGGAAGTGGAACGACCTAAGAATACGTATGATATAGCTCACGAAGCGAGGAGTGTGTGAGTTCAGTAGCGGCTAATTGAGAGGTGGGGCCAAGAGCTGAGACTTGACCCCTGTAACACAAAATTATTTACTTTTGCAATTATTTCAACTAGAAAACCATTTCTTTTAAAGTGATACATTTCCACAATATAAAACGATAAAAGATACACATACAAAATACAGTAGATCCCTTAAAACATAGACTGATTGTTTTCCAGAGACATCAGAAAAGGTCACAAACTTGTTGAAAACTCCGCTAATGGACGTAAGCGCGTGTGGCGTCAAGGAACTAAACTAAGACCTTACCATCACAGAGCATAAAGGTCAAAAACCTCTGCGCTAGTGCACAGTGGCTATGACATTTTTCTACAACACAAGCACCCTTTTCTACACACGAACCCTCAGCCTTACCTACGCGAAAACCACTTTTAAAAAGGCCTTCGCATGCTTAAAAAAGGCACAAAAAAGACATTAAACTGACTAAAATGTTTGGGCTGGATTTTTTTCATTCGGGTAAATGGATTTCTAGTAACTAATCCAATTATAGCGTTCGTTCGACCATTGAGAGGGGAGGAGGCTGCCAGCTGAGACTCACAGACCCTTTTATTTATATTTTTTGCCGCGTTCGTTAAACGCACTGCGTTTGAATCCGGATTTCCATGCATGTCACTTTTCCGTCATTGATGAATCTCTGTACCCCTCCCCCTGTACACGGTACTTTGTGTGGACCCAGGTACACGGTACTTTATGTGTACCCAGGTACATGGTACTGTGTGGACCCAGGTACACGGTACTTTGTGAGGACCCAGGCACATGGTACTTTAGGTGCACCCAGATACATGGTATTGTGTGTGTACCCCGGTACACGGTGCTTTGTGTGGACAAAGATAAATGGTATTTCATGCGTACCCAGGTACAAGGTACTGTGTGTGTACCCCGGTACAAGGTATTTTGTGTGTACCCAGCAAGTCAAACTTTTACATATTCAGACACACACACAACAACGCAACACAACAACACACACACACATACACAATGTATACATACATATATATATATATATATATATATATATATATATATATATATATATATATATATATATATATATATAAATATGAATTCAAACCCGCCTTATATACATAATTTATCGTTTATATATTTTACAAGTTTTTAGTATGTTCTTGTGTGTGCTTTGTAAAGCGTTATTAACAGAATTTGAATCTCTCCACATCTGACTATATTTACCCTCAAATACTTCAACAGTCAAGAGTGCCGGGGTGCTCTTTGAAGCTAATATTACCGTGGCTGCTGCGAATATTGCGGTTCCCCCTTGTTTTCAGCTTCTATTACTACCGCTGGCAGGAATAGTGCAGTTACCCTCCCCCATGTTTTCACCTGCTACAAAGAATAGTGCAGTTACCCCCAAGTTTTCACTTGCTACTAGAAATAGTGCAGTTACCCCCATGTTTTTACCTGCTACTAGAAATAGTGCAGTTACCCCCATGTTTTTACCTGCTACTAGAAATAGTGCAGTTACCCCCATGTTTTTACCTGCTACTAGAAATAGTGTGCAGTTACCCCCATGTTTTTACCTGCTACTAGAAATAGTGCAGTTACCCCCATGTTTTTACCTGCTACTAGAAATAGTGTGCAGTTACCCCCATGTTTTTACCTGCTACTAGAAATAGTGTGCAGTTACCCCCATGTTTTTACCTGCTACTATTAACAGTGCACTTACTCCCATGTTTTCACCTGCTTCTTGGAGTAGCGCAGTTACCCATATGTTTCCATCTGCTACTTGGAGAAGAGCATTACCACCTTGTTTTTAACTGCTGCTCGGAACAGAACAGCAACCCCTTATTTTCAGCTGCTACATGGAATACACTAGTACACCTTGCTTTCAGCTGCTACATGGAATACACTAGTACACCTTGCTTTCAGCTGCTACATGGAATACACTAGTACACCTTGCTTTCAGCTGCTACATGGAATACACTAGTACACCTTGCTTTCAGCTGCTACATGGAATACACTAGTACACCTTGCTTTCAGCTGCTACATGGAATACACTAGTACACCTTGCTTTCAGCTGCTACGTGGAGTAGAACAGTACCCCTTCGTTTGCAGTTGCTACAGGAAATAGAGCAGTAACTCCTCGTTTTCAGCCGCTATAGGGAATAAGAGTAGTACCCCCTTTACTTTCAGTTATGCTTATTTTGATGGAATATTCAGAGGTACTTAAATAAAAGAATATTAAAACGTGAGTAATAACAAGACTGGCCCCGGGTGTTGGTCTTAACAATAGGTTTTATCGGTGTACTCTGTCATTTGTTAATAAATATCTATTTTTTTTTAGGTTGAAAGAGTGTAAATGCGTTACCTGGTTGCTCGTTTTATGGTGTTTTTCCATTAGTGATAATAACGGAACTTTCACTAACAATGAAGAGTATAAAAAAAAATTAAGCCTAATTCCAGGAAATTGTGATGCATTGTCATGTGCCTAGATTAAATATTTGTTTGATTGTGTTTACCTAGTTGAGTTGGCGGTGGTTCAGCTACAGCTCCAGGGCCTGCCTCTCTGTCTGCAAGAACCTGTACAGTTCTCTTTTGAAAACTTATTTACTTTTTTTTGGCAATATGCACACAGTGGCCACTTTATTAGGTACACCTGTACCTCTTTAATGCAAAGATCTAATCAGCCAATCACGTGATAGCACCTCAGCGCCCAAAGGATTCAGACATAGTCTAAAGGTTCTGTTGTTGAGACCAATTGTAAGAATGGGGAAGAAATGTGACCTTGGAATTATCTGAATGATCTAGGGTGATCTGAGTGCCTCAAACTGTTGATCTCCTAGTGTGAACAACACAAATCATCCTTTGAGCATCAGTTGTTAAGGAGAGCGGCCTTGTTAATGAGAGGTCAGAGGAGAATGGCCAAACTGGTTCAAGTTAACAGGAAGACGACAGTAACTTAAACAACCGCACGTTATAAGTGGTATACAGAACAGTTTTGAACGCACAACACGTCGAACCTTGAAGTGAACGGGCTACAGCAGTAGGTGACCACACCACGTTCCGCTTATATTACCTAAGAACAAGAAACTGAGGCTACAGTGGGAACAGGCTCACCAAAACTAAACAGTTGGAGATTGGAAAAAGTCGTCTGATCTGACGAATCGCGATTTCTGCTGCGACATACAGATGGTAGGGTCAGAATTTTGCTCTAACATTTACGGTGCGGCGGAACGGGAGATTCGCAGCAGGAATGTGCGGCCGACAAATCTTCAGCAACTACAAGATGATATCATGTCAACATGGAGCAGAACTTCTAAGGAATGCTTCCAGCATTTTGTTGAATCCATGTCACGAAGAATTCAAGTTGTTCTAGGGGCAATGGGGAGCCCTACCAACAAAGGTATACCTAATAGAGTAGCTAATGAGTGTATATCTGCTGATCGAAGGTTAAGTCTTGAACCACAGGTGTTAGACACACTGTTCACTGTTCCTTGTACTTCCCTCTCGTCACGAGCGTCAAAAATCTTCACTTAGTCACCATGTCTCTTGCAACACACTCGCATTCATAACCTTCAGCTTGACAAACTAATACCATAAAAAATGTCTTGTACCTTGTCACAGAATTTTGTCTTCACAAACTGCAACACAATAACATCTTGTAAACTTAATAAGTCACAGAATTTTGTCTTCACAAATTGCAACACAAGAATATCTTGTACCTTATCACAGAATTTTGTCTTCAAAAACTGCAACAAGATCTTGTAAGTTGTCAAAGAATTCTCTCATAACCTGAAGACTTATTTCATCCGTATATTATTTCAAGCACTATTATTTACATTTTAATTGGATTAACTTAAAACCTAAATGTCCTAATTTACACATTATCATGTGATATGTTTGTTGTGGTCATCGTGTGATAAGATCATTTTATAATCTAATACATTGTGGGCTTTTCTATCAAGTGAAAATGTTTTGCGTATCTGATAGAGTGCTTTATATATCATGTGATAGTTCGTATATTATGTGACAGCTTGCTTAATCTACCAATGTGACACCTTGTATATTATGTGATAATATACAGCTTGTTTTACAAATCAAGTGACAAACTGTTTAATATATCATATGATAGACTGCCTCGTCTATCATGAGATGAGTTGCTTTGTAAACTGACGTACCTGAAGCTGATTTGACCTCGGCACTGAGGAAAACTACTGAGTTATCGACAATAATTTAGTGTACAACAATTTAGAGTATTATATTAATATTAGTGCTTGATCCATTTAAATCAGCATCACCGACGATTAATAAATCAATTTCATATCTTCGTTTTGACATATAAAAGTATCATTTTTTTTTCCAATTTCTAATTCAATTTTTTTTTTTAGAAAATTAATATGGTTGGGAGTTATTACGAAGAATTAACTAGTAGAGAATGATAAATGGAGAATGAGTTATTATAAGAACTTACAAGCCGAAAATGAAACATTTTTATTAATATTATTACATTAAGGGAAAGCACTAAATAAGAGATCATACAACAGCAAACAGGTTCGATCAAAGGAAAGGGAGGGTAGCTCGAATCCTTTGGATAAGAAGCCCTTCAACGCCATCACGGGACTCCGCTTAAGAGGACACAACACATGGATTAACTGAACAACCAACACAATTTATATCTCTTAAAGCATTTAAAAAATTAATAAGTTGATGTTATTGTCTTGCAGCTAAATCTTATTCTTATCGAAATCTTTTAAAAGAATCAATACTTCATTTGGTATTCATGTTACCTCAGGCGCTTCGTTATCGCAAACTGGAAGAAATGAATACAAATTATTTGATTAATGTGATGAATATATAGAACCTAGTGTAGAGAAATGATTGTGTTTTTTTTGTTGTAAATATAAATTATGATAAATATTTAGATCGACCTTTCTTAACTGGGGGATTCGCCCCCTATGGGGGGGGGGCGTGAGTAATTTCCTAATTTCCAGGGAAAGGGGCGAACCCTGAGCAAAAATAAGGAGTGGTCTTAACATGTGTTTATACGCCCCTATTTCCATTTTCATTATATTTGGGGAGGGGTGGGGGTAGGAGACTGGAGGACTCGCTCACCGCGGATAATTCAAAATGTCGTAATAAAATTAAGAATGAGAACTAGTTTCTCAGTTTTACTATCTAAATAACGAGGGCTTTTGTAATTTTTTACATTCAAACTTTTATATGAAAGGAGGGGGGAGGGGCGAAATGACGAGGATCAGTTGCGATAGTGAGTGCGACCCAAAACATGTTAAGAACCACTGATTTAAATGAAAGAAACAGCTGATCTTAAGAAACAGCTGATTTCATATAAAAGCTGAGCTTTAACAGCTGATTTTAAATAAGAGATAAGCCTTAACAGCTGATCTCAATAAATTAATTATTAAGAAAATACGAATCTCAAGAAACTGCTGACATTAAGAAATAAGTGAACAACAGTATCCACTATGTAAAAAAAAGTAAATAAAAATGGTAAACTCAATTAATTTAAAAAAAAAATTGACTGATAATGGAAAACGTTAATGAGAGAGAAATATTTATGTTGGTTTATTTACTATGAGACTGAAGTATAATTTCCGCCAGAATACTTAATACAAGCTGGTTAAAGTTTCACTCAGCTGCCACACTTGTACTCAAGACTCGGATAACACACACACAAACATCCAGTGTGGTGGCGAGGATATGCGTGAGAGAAGAGCATTTGGTAAGATGCAGGTAAAAAGCAGAAGAAAAGGACAGAGACGCCCAGGGAAACACTAACACGAAAAGACCTGCAAAAAGGTCCCCAAAAAGGCCCTAGAATTCGCCATCCTCCACCAACATTTGACTGCAGTCTCTCTCTCTCCTTCTCACACACACACACACACTAATCGACAATTCACTATGACAAAATGACAAAATGGTAACTAATAGACACACACACACACACACTTCTAAGTGCAGCTGTGATCCTGGTAATGATTCAGGGAGGTTTTCAAAACACAACCACCAGTTCTCCTTCCTTTCATCCATTAAGAAATCAAACGCATTTTCATGTCGAGAATCTTTTCAAGAACTAACACTGTTAACAACAGAGTTGAACGTATTGTTAACTATGTTAAAAACCGTCAAGTGTGAAGTCGTCGTCCTATAAGGGATGCCACTGCAATAAGTTATTATTGTTATAATGTTCAAGGAGAAGTTCTAAACCCGTAGAGGTAATGTCGCACCTTTGAAATGGGAGGTACAGAGATGTGATTTGAGGAAAACAGCTCAAAAGCCGTGGATCAAGAGTCCTTCAAGATAAGTATTATTTATCAGTAAAAGAAGCTTTTAAATTCGCGATGTGCAAACTTAATTAGCCAGAGTTGTAGTAAATAAATTATAATCCCTGATATGCTGTAGAGTTAATATGGGAACACTCTGGTGTACGTACTAAGATGTATGAACACTTCAGTGTGCCTGTCATGAAGCGTGAACACACTGATGACTTGATAAAGCTCTACACAGAGTGACACTTGGCCCCAATAAAAGCTTCCTCTGTAACGCTTCTCTCTTTAGTCTTGGATCCATCTTACCCACGAGCAGTGTAAACTTAGACCAAACAGCGTGAATGATTTGAAAAAAAAAAACAGCCAAGGGGTAGATTTAACATCTCTACATTAACTCTTAAAACCATTAAAGAGAAACGTGCACCAAAATAATGGAATAACTTTTAAAAAGCGTGTTTCTCTACCTTTTCCGGCATTCCCTTCCTCTTCGGTTAATAAGACACAATATGCCGTTAATGGCGGCATGGTCTCAGTAGCAAACCATAAATAAACCCCACAAGTGACTTACTAAACGCTTGTCGACACGCCCTACCAATGATATACATTCAAATCCTTGTAAATGAACACCGTAAAGACTAAAAGTCCACACACGAAAACATCCGGTGGCGAGTGGTGTTTTTTTGTTTGAGGACCGACAAAAAGTCATTATGGAGATTACACTGGCAATAGAATCCCAGCGGGAAACATAATATCTACGCTGGATGAGCTAACGTGATTAAATCTTATCATTTTATGGAGGTGCCAAGAATTTTCTCATTAATATGAGTAGCTACATTTATTTCATGGTCGAATAGGAACACATTCCCGAAATAACACGTATCTTGGCCTCCCCTAGGGTCGTGCAGGGGCCCACATATATAATATATATTTTATGTGAAGTGATAAACCCGTATTTAGCGCAGCAAGGAGCAGAGGAGGCTCGATCCTCCGTCCGTACATTTCAACATCACACAAAGAAACTTTTCCCTGCAAAACTGCATTTATTTTTTAATCCCTAACATAAATGAAAGCCTAAAATTTATGAATAAGTCCCCTTCTTATACTATATAAGTTAGATATAAACAATAAGATCCTATTTAATAGCACACGGCAGTACACACTGTGAAAGTAGATCTAATTAGATTGAATTATTATTTCGTATTACGAAATAATACTGTATTTTTTACACATTAGACTGCTAAGCCAGCGGGAGGCCTCAGTCAGAGTCCCATATGTGTGTAAGGGACGATCATCGTAAGAATAACACCCACGTTACAAGAGACTTTCCTATTTCTCCTGACAAATAAAATCTTCTATACTTACCTTGAAGGATGGTATAATGATCTACATCATTCTTTACTAACGAAGTAAATGCTGCTCACACCCTATCAGAGATAAAGGTTGGTTTACTGGGTTTTTAAACCTATCTACTATACGAGGGTTACCAAAGCTACTGGTCACCTGAACAACACCAGTCAGAGGTGTGTGTGTGCACTGCTACTCTAAGTGTATACACATGAAGAGATATACTGTATACTTATCAGAATATATACAAGATGGTCGAAGCAACGTGATAAAACATTATACAATATCTCTGTTAATGTTTATCATCAGTGTTACTATTACCGTTGGTAATGTCATCACCAGTTTATTAAATTAATATTATTATTTAGTATTACTACTAAAAGGAAGATCATTGTTCTTATATTCTCTGAGATAATATTCACTGGCATTACCCGAGAAAAGTTCGCACCTTTCCTGTATAATGTACAATTATCTTCATTAACATAATAAGAGGCATTTCTTCACTGTAAAATATGTTTCACTGTAAAACTGAGTATTAACCAGACGCATATTTTATGATGCGCATCTGTTGTCCCATACTAGGCAGGTGCAATAAATCTACAGCTCCATACTAGGCAGGTGCAGTAGACCTATAGCTCCATACTAGGCAGGTGCAGTAGACCTTCTGCTCCATACTAGGCAGGAGCAGTAGACCTACAGCTCCATACTAGGCAGGTGTAGTAGACTTACAGCTCCATACTAGGCAGGTGCAGTAGACCTACAACTCCATACTAGGCAGGTGCAGTAGACCTACAACTCCATACTAGGCAGGTGCAGTAGACCTACAGCTCCAAACTAGGTAGGTGCAGTAGACCTACAGCTCCATATTACGCAGGTGTAGTAGACCTACAGCTCCATACTAGGCAGGTGCAGTAGACCTACTGCTCCATACTAGGCAGGTGCAGTAGACCTACTGCTCCATACTAGGCAGGTGCAGTAGACCTACAGCTCCATACTAGGCAGGTACAGTAGACCTACTGCTCCATACTAGGCAGGTGTAGTAGATCTACTGTCCCATACCAAGCAGGTGCAGTAGACCTAGACCTACTGTCCCATACCAAGCAGGTGCAGTAGATCTACTGTCCCATACCAAGCAGATGCAGTAGATCTACTGCCCCATACCAAGCAGGTGCAGTAGGTCTACTGTCTCATACCAAGCAGGTGCAGTAGATGTAGTGTCCCATACGAAGCAGGTGCAGTAGATCTACTGTCCCATACCATGCAGGTGCAGTAGATCTACTGTCCCATACCATGCAGGTGCAGTAGATCTACTGTCCCATACCATGCAGGTGCAGTAGATCTACTGTCCCATACCATGCAGGTGCAGTAGATCTACTGCCCCATACCAAGGAGGTGCAGTAGATCTACTGTCCCATACCAAGCAGATGCACCATGCTAAGTAGCTCCACCTCCCATCCAACCATTTCCACTCGCGCATCTCCACAACCCGTTTTCTGACGCCATGTTACGCGTGATAAACGTGCGCAGACTTCCGCACCTCCTGGCGGCACCTTTGACCACTCCCGGCCTGGTCTGGCTGGCAGAAACATGTAGCAGTATTCAGGCTTCACAAGCACGCCTCAAGGTTTCCATTTATCAGTGGGGTGTAATTCACCTCCGTCGCGTTTTATCAAATTTATGGAAATTGCCTTTTACTGGGCCTTTGTGCCTAAATGAAATAATGTTGCCATAAGAAATTCTGTCGGGTCCGCTTCCTCTCCTGCCTCAGGTGTTAAGATGAAACTTTTGAAAACAGAAAAGCGACAATTTACTCACTAGAAGCTGGTGATGAAATTACGAAGGCAAAGGAATGAATCAAACAGCAAGAGCTTTTAAATATGTGCAAGTCACAGTACCGTGGCTGCTGTGATACTAGTCACAATACCGTCGTTGGAATTATACAAGTCACAGTACCGGGGCTGCTGTGATACTAGTCACAATACCGTCGTTGGAATTATACAAGTCACAGTACCGTGGCTGCTGTGATACTAGTCATAATACCGTCGTTGGAATTATACAAGTCACAGTACCGGGGCTGCTGTGATACTAGTCACAATACCGTCGTTGGAATTATACAAGTCACAGTACCGGGGCTGCTGTGATACTAGTCACAATACCGTCGTTGAAATTAGTACAAGTCACAGTACCGGGGCTGCTGTGATACTAGTCATAATACCGTCGTTGGAATTATACAAGTCACAGTACCGTGGCTGCTGTGATACTAGTCACAATACCGTCGTTGGAATTATACAAGTCACAGTACCGTGGCTGCTGTGATACTAGTCATAATACCGTCGTTGGAATTATACAAGTCACAGTACCGTGGCTGCTGTGATACTAGTCATAATACCGTCGTTGGAATTATACAAGTCACAGTACCGTGGCTGCTGTGATACTAGTCACAATACCGTCGTTGGAATTATACAAGTCACAGTACCGTGGCTGCTGTGATACTAGTCACAATACCGTCGTTGGAATTATACAAGTCACAGTACCGGGCTGCTGTGATACTAGTCATAATACCGTCGTTGGAATTATACAAGTCACAGTACCGTGGCTGCTGTGATACTAGTCATAATACCGTCGTTGGAATTATACAAGTCAAAGTACCGTGGCTGCTGTGATACTAGTCACAATACCGTCGTTGGAATTATACAAGTCACAGTACCGTGGCTGCTGTGATACTAGTCACAATACCGTCGTTGGAATTATACAAGTCACAGTACCGGGGCTGCTGTGATACTAGTCACAATACCGTCGTTGGAATTATACAAGTCACAGTACCGTGGCTGCTGTGATACTAGTCATAATACCGTCGTTGGAATTATACAAGTCACAGTACCGGGGCTGCTGTGATACTAGTCACAATACCGTCGTTGGAATTATACAAGTCACAGTACCGGGGCTGCTGTGATACTAGTCACAATACCGTCGTTGGAATTATACAAGTCACAGTACCGGGGCTGCTGTGATACTAGTCATAATACCGTCGTTGGAATTATACAAGTCACAGTACCGTGGCTGCTGTGATACTAGTCACAATACCGTCGTTGGAATTATACAAGTCACAGTACCGTGGCTGCTGTGATACTAGTCATAATACCGTCGTTGGAATTATACAAGTCACAGTACCGTGGCTGCTGTGATACTAGTCATAATACCGTCGTTGGAATTATACAAGTCAAAGTACCGTGGCTGCTGTGATACTAGTCACAATACCGTCGTTGGAATTATACAAGTCACAGTACCGTGGCTGCTGTGATACTAGTCACAATACCGTCGTTGGAATTATACAAGTCACAGTACCGGGGCTGCTGTGATACTAGTCATAATACCGTCGTTGGAATTATACAAGTCACAGTACCGTGGCTGCTGTGATACTAGTCATAATACCGTCGTTGGAATTATACAAGTCACAGTACCGTGGCTGCTGTGATACTAGTCATAATACCGTCGTTGGAATTATACAGGTCACAGTACCGGGGCTGCTGTGATACTAGTCATAATACCGTCGTTGGAATTATACAGGTCACAGTACCGGGGCTGCTGTGATACTAGTCATAATACCGTCGTTGGAATTATACAAGTCACAGTACCGGGGCTGCTGTGATACTAGTCATAATACCGTCGTTGGAATTATACAAGTCACAGTACCGTGGCTGCTGTGATACTAGTCATAATACCGTGGATGGAACAACACCGAGGATGCTGTGATACTAGTCACAATACCGTCGTTGGAATGATACAAGTCACAGTACCGTGGCTGCCGTGATACTAGTCATAATACCGTGGATGGAACAACACCGAGGCTGCTGTGATACTAGTCACAATACCGTCGTTGGAATTATACAGGTCACAGTACCGTGGCTGCGTGATACTAGTCAAATACCGTCGTGGAATTATACAGTCACAGTACCGTGGCTGCCGTGATACTAGTCATAATACCGTGGATGGAATATACACGCAAGGCGTGCTGTGATACTAGTCATAATACCGTGGATGGAACAACACCGAGGCTGCTGTGATACTAGTCATAATACCGTGGATGGAACAACAACGAGGCTGCTGTGATACTAGTCACAATACCGTGGATGGAACAACAACGAGGCTGCTGTGATACTAGTCATAATACCGTGGATGGAATTATACAGGTCACAATACCGTTGCTGCTGTGATACTAGTCACAATACCGTCGTTGGAATGATACAAGTAACAGTACCGTGGCTGCCGTGATACTAGTCATAATACCGTGGATGGAACAACAACGAGGCTGCTGCGATACTAGTCATAATACCGTGGATGGAATTATACAGGTCACAGTACCGGGGCTGCTGTGATACTAGTCACAATACCGTCGTTGGAATTATACAGGTCACAGTACCGTGGCTGCTGTGATACTAGTCACAATACCGTCGTTGGAATTATACAGGTCACAGTACCGTGGCTGCCGTGATACTAGTCATAATACCGTGGATGGAACAACAACGAGGCTGCTGTGATACTAGTCGTAATACCGTGGATGGAACACCGAGGCTGCTGTGATACTAGTCATAATACCATGGATGGAACAACACCGAGGCTGCTGTGATACTAGTTATAATACCATGGATGGAACAACACCGAGGCTGCTGTGATACTAGTTATAATACCATGGATGGAACAACAACGAGGCTGCTGTGATACTAGTTATAATACCATGGATGGAACAACAACGAGGCTGCTGTGATACTAGTTATAATACCATGGATGGAACAACACCGAGGCTGCTGTGATACTAGTTATAATACCGTGGATGGAACAACAACGAGGCTGCTGTGATACTAGTTATAATACCGTGGATGGAACAACAACGAGGCTGCTGTGATACTAGTCATAATACCATGGATGGAACAACACCGAGGCTGCTGTGATACTAGTTATAATACCGTGGATGGAACAACACCGAGGCTGCTGTGATACTAGTTATAATACCATGGATGGAACAACAACGAGGCTGCTGTGATACTAGTTATAATACCGTGGATGGAACAACACCGAGGCTGCTGTGATACTAGTTATAATACCGTGGATGGAACAACAACGAGGCTGCTGTGATACTAGTTATAATACCATGGATGGAACAACACCGAGGCTGCTGTGATACTAGTTATAATACCGTGGATGGAACAACACCGAGGCTGCTGTGATACTAGTTATAATACCATGGATGGAACAACAACGAGGCTGTTGTGATACTAGTTATAATACCGTGGACGGAACAACACCGAGGCTGCTGTGATACTAGTTATAATACCGTGGATGGAACAACAACGAGGCTGCTGTGATACTAGTTATAATACCATGGATGGATTAACACCGAGGCTGCTGTGATACTAGTTATAATACTGTGGATGGAACAACAACGAGGCTGCTGTGAAACTAGTTATAATACCATGGATGGAACAACACCGAGGCTGCTGTGATACTAGTTATAATACCATGGATGGAACAACAACGAGGCTGCTGTGATACTAGTCATAATACCGTGGATGGAACAACAACGTGGCTGCTGTGATACTAGTCACAATACCGTGGATGGAACAACACCGAGGCTGCTGTGATACTAATCACAATACCGTGGATGGAACAACACCGAGGCTGCCGTGATACTAGTCATAATACCGTGGATGGAACAACAACGAGGCTGCCGTGATACTAGTCATAATACCGTGGTTGCAATAATACAAGTCACAATACCGTGTTTGCAAAATTATAAGTCAAAATACCACCATCGCTGGAATTATCCTAGTCACACTACCGCGACTGCAACTCTTAACATACAACCAATATATCAGACCACACGACGTTTTGGTCCCTCCTCGACGGGTCGAAACGTCTTTCAGTTTTATCTCAGACTTCCGAGGAAGTACAATGTCAAGTTTCGAATGGTCGATACACTTTATTTTATTCAGGAACATAAATATTTGACGAGTTTTATGTTTGTGTGTGTCTGCATGTACTCGCCAAGTTGAGTCTGCAGGGGTCGAGTCACAGCTTGTGACTTCGCTGTTCAACTACTGTATGTGCGCCTCTCAGAATCCAAATGTTAGTAGATTAATAACGAGAACTGTGGAAAATAATTTTGATTATTAGAAGTTTATTGCACATTAATACGTAAAATACGCATGGAAGATGCGAAATGTCTGTTATAGCAGTTGTGTTATTATGTACGATCGGATAGCTATATTCTCCCTGAACACACACACACACACACACACAAAGAAATTAAATAAAGTGCAAAGGTTTGAAACAAGACTAGTCCCAGAGCAAAGGGAATGTCCTACGAGGAGAGATTAAGGGAAATCGATCTGACGATACTGGAGGACAGAAGGGATTGGGAAGACAAGATAACGACATATAAAATACTGAGAGGAATTGACAAGGTGGACAGGACAGGATGTTTCAGAGATGGGACACAGCAACAAGGGGGTCATAACTGGAAGTTGAAGACTCAGATGAGTCACAGGGGATGTTAGGAAGTATTTCTTCAGCCACAGAGATGTCAGGAAGTGGAACAATTTGGAGAGTGATGTAGTGGAGGCAGGATCCGTACATAGCTTTAAGAAGAGATACGAGCAGGGAGTGGACCTAGTAGAGACCAGCGAAGAGGCGGAGCCAGGAGCTGTTACTCGACCCATGCAACCACAAATAGGTGAGCACACACACACACATATATGAAAGCACACACATACACAAACACACGCACATTAGCATGTTATTCAGCTCGTAAATGAGTGATATGTAAGTCGCCTTTTTTTTTTTTTTTGACAACCGAAATAGCCCACAGAAACTATTATTTTTTTCAGAAGATCACAGGTGCTAAAGGTTGGTAATTTTGAGCCTATTTTTGCACAAGATGCACATCAATACTAATAAGTGTATCACCTGAAGCTTACCTGATAATGGTACCTGGGACCTCCGTCCCCCTGCAGCCAGGTCCCAGTGCAGGTCTCCATATTGGCAGCCTCATAAAGTGAGGCTGTTTGTGCAAGCAGCAAGCAGTCAGACGTGAGCGCCACTGCTCAGGAACTTATGAGGTTCACTCCTGAACACAAGTCTTTTGGTAATTCTTAAGGAAAAAATTAGACACAAAAATAATATAATGCGATTCTTTATTTACTACGTTTCGCCCTCACGGTGGGCTTTATCAAGTCACAAACAGATCTGGTACAGTCAAAATATTTTAATTTTAGTGGTAAGCAGGAAATAATCCCCAAAAAATCGTAAATTATCATCAGTTTCGATTAAAAGTTTGATAATCTACATATTTTAGATAAAAACTGAAACGTCGAAATATTTAATAATAAAATTCTTATGTTTGACAGCAGGACATTAAAAATCCTTACAACCTTCATGCTTACAGTGACCTTGCTTTTTACTGGGGATATTTTGTGATCTACCATGCCTTCCGCTCTCGTAAGGAGTAATTTCAGTGTCCAGAATTGGAACCAGCATCTTCCATGCTTAAATTATGATACGTCTTTCTCGCCTGCCCTCCAGAGAGTACAATATGAAGAATTTTAGACGTTTGAAGTAATAGGTGTCTGAAACAGACATTTGACTTGAATGAAGCTGTCAGTGTACAACAATATTTCAGGCTGATAGTTCAAGTACAGCAGCAATATTTCAGGCAGATAGTACATGCACAACAATATTTCAGGCTGATAGTACAAGTACAGCAATATTTCAGGCTGATAGTACAAGTAGAGCAATATTTCAGGCTGATAGTACAAGTACAGCAATGTTTCAAGCTGATAGTACAAGTAGAGCAATATTTCAGGATGATAGTACAAGTAGAGCAATATTCTAGGCTGATAGTACATGTACAGCAATATTTTAGGCCGATAGTACAAGTGCTGTAAAGAGAATCATCACTGCCTTGACCTCTCTTGTTTGTTAGGTTCTTACCCAGTCATTTGCCTTCCCTGCTGGACATTTTATGACATATATTTGCAGTTGTGTTTGTTATATAAGACACCGGAAGAGCGACCGACACAATACATCTACTTAAATTACCTGCAAATTCCCCTAACCTACTGCAAATTCCCCTAAACTACTGCAAATTCCCCTAAACTTTTGCAAATTCCCCAAAACTACCTGCAAATTCCCCTAAACTAAATTACGTGCAATTTCACCTAAACTACTGAAGATTCACCTGAACTATTAAAAAAAAAGTTGTTAAGCTAACACAGTGTCCGCTAGAAGAGATTAACTCAGTTTAAATTTGCATACTTTATAAAACGACCCTGAAAAAAAACGGTATTTGCTTTTATTGAAAACTGGAAAATTGAGTAAAGCCTCGCCGGCGGTTTGACACCACTCTGATGTATAAATAATATTAGTGAAAATAATTATGGATCATGACGGATACCAGCTGAACGATTTCAAAATTAAAGTGGCGAAGCAGCTACACAAACACCACTGAAACACCGGTCTTTATGATATAATATGAACACTGTCCCAGTTTGTTCATCAAGTATATATATATATATATATATATATATATATATATATATATATATATATATATATATATATATATTATATATATATATATGTGTGTGTGTTTAGAATTCGCAGAACAGGCGAAATATTCACAAACACTAATCTCAGGTCGACGGAGACTCGAACCTACGAACCTTGGAACAAGGCACGCAGTGCTCTACCACAGTACCACACTGGTCTATACCTTCACAGTTTAATATAATCCCTATGTTAGGCATTTAAGTAATTCTTGAATAGTTTTATAAAGATGAAATGCAGTCTTAATGGCCATCGTGACTTCTTACAAAACTTTGCCTATTATGGTCCAGAAGGCCTACTGATTGCAGGTGCGACGACTGTGTTGAGTCGCGCGTGTCTGTTACCTGACGTGTGTGGTTACTCATGATCCCAGGATTTGAAGTGCTAATTACTTTAAACTTTTCTTCACAGGAAATATTAAGAGACGAAAAGATGCATATAAATCCAAAGGAGCTGTAAATTCTTCCCTCATGACTGTATTGCAGACCAAGAGCTGTTAACCTACCATAGCTCTTTTCCACTATGAAGGTAATCAACTGATACAAATGTGTGAAGAATTAGAAACGTGCAACATTTGGCCATCTTTATTTGTAGACGTTTCGCCAACCACTGGTTTTATCAATACAAGGACATAATATGAAGAATTATATACAAATGTGTCTTATGTATCTTGGCTCTTGCTGTAAGGGGAACTTGACCCCAGGTCTCGCCTCGCCCCCAAGACCTCACTAACCCAACGATCGCTGAGCTACATACCTTTCTGTACATGTGGAATATTGAAGACTGAGACACTTGTGCGACATATGGGTATCTTTATTGAGGAAACGTTATTCCAGCCAGTGACTTCTTCAGTCCAATACAGAGAATAACGGAGGAAGATGAGGAGTATGAGCTAATCAGTCCCCACCATGTAGAATGTTTACCTCCCATCTGTAAGCTTATCTTGTGCTGTAAACACAAAAGAATAATTTTTAAGAGTTAACGTTTTCTAAATACCTTTTCTTAAGCATCATCGTAAACTCAAAGAGAATTCTTAATGACGTACATCATCCTCCTCGCTAAAAATATCGCTTTGACCTATACACATCCTCCCTAACTTAGGTCCGAGTTCCGTTCCGACCGATCGGTCGGATCTTGAAATGGAGGGATGTGGGAATTATATTAGCATGGAGTGTAAAGTCATATACCTGTACAACATTCTTTTAACCTAATAAATTTCTGTCATGATTATCTGTTGTTTTTTTTATCAACTTGCTTTATTACCTTAAGTTTCATTACTCACACACTGATGTTCCTTACTTGTAGGTATCATTCACAGACTTCACAAATTCTAATTTAGTGTATTTTTTTTCGGTGGTACGTGCGAATGGACCTAAGTCGCATAGGTCGGAAGTTGGGAAGGATCTGTATGCTAGGATAAATAAGATTATTATAAATATACCACATTACGCAGACTTGTTTAATGTATCATGAGACGCGATGAACATACGTGGAATAAAAAACAAAAATACTGTGCTAGGAACAATTTACAACGAACCTGCTATTTGGAGAGGAGACTTCAGGCAACGCTTCGGTCTAACCTTGATCCATTATAAAGTCGATGACGAAGGTTAAAGAAAGTGCTGCTGCTTGAAACTGTCACTGCCTGCATGTAGTTCAACACCTTGCTTATTACAACCCCATAAAACCTTTAATATTTTACTCGTTCTTCTTTTCAAGTCTCCTGCCTTAATGAAACACTGGTGCGACTAAGCAGACTGAAGAAAGGTTTCTTATGAAAAAAAAAAAGTTTATCTCTATCGGGATTGGATGAGGTTCACCGGTACTGTCCCGGCGGCCCGGGTCTTGTCCTGTTGGTGACCTGGTGTTGGCCCCCGGGTAAGGGATGTCGTTTGTCTTCTTTCCATTTCTTCTGTCTTGCGCAGAAATCTTACAGTGGCTCCCCGGGGCGGGGAGGGTCGTATTATCACTATCGTCGGAGAGTCTTGCCTCCCAGTAACTTCTCTGTGATACACTATAACTTAGACCAGGAGACTACCGAACGAACTGGTTCTAACATCGTACACTGTAATCACTTCCTACCACAGTTAGAGTTATGCTACACGGTGCAAAATACCTCCAACGAAAAGCAGGTGTTTAGTCAGAGATATGAGCAACACCAGGAAGAGGAGACCTTGATGCTGGAGGAGCCTTCCTCCAAGGAGTTGAAAACACCTCCTCCCTACCCGGTTAAATCCTCGGTAATTCCCATTTCCCAGGCGGTGTATGACTTATACGCCTTTAGTGCCTTTTTTTTAATAATAATAATAATAATAATAATAATAATAATAATAATATAAAGGAAATGAATACGAATGCATTCACTTAGAATACCACTGATAAAAAACATGTTTCGGTCCTTGGATCTTTTATTTGAAGTGATCAGGGATCAAACACCGAAATGTGTCTTGTCTGAATGCATTCACGCCCATTTCCCTCAATTTGTCTGCAGTCAATTGCTTTTTTATTAAATAGTATTAAAATAATAATAATACCAATACTACTACTACTACTAATGATAATAAGCGAAATTCCGTGGGAGCATTTCTAAGTGACAATAATAAGCTGCATCTTACAAGGCAAATACCCTGCAACAAAAATGGCGAGAGCATCGTGCAACTGCACCTTTACAATCTGGCATCATCAAATATTTAAACCACTGGAGCAAACAGCAAGGAAGTCTTGCCTCAGGACGAGCTGCCAGTGTAGCACAACTCTCGAGACCTCTCGCAGGTAGCTCACAGGCGCTCACACCCACAGTAAAACGCATTCCTTAAAAATTATAGCCAACAATGAGAGCATTAACGACAACAATATAACTCCAGTACTGAGCCGCGTTTTACGACAATATATATTTCGAAAGCAAAAACGAAAAAAAAAACCCCGAAGGCCAAAATGTCGAATTTTAATTAAGAGTCTCGCATCTAAATGTGGTTTTAAGTATATTTACAGAGCAGTGGTTGGTAGTTAACCAGTGAGAAAGATTGAGAATGATTCATTTGGCGTGTTTTACACATTGTAACAAATAGCATTGTCTCCGCTCTAATGACCTGTAATTTCGTTATTTAATGTGTAAAACTGGGATCAAACCTTACGCTGTCTGAGGCTAACCTACGTAATGTGAAGCGTCACATTTGATATTGCATGTACGTGTAATATTGTGTACGTATATGTGCGTACATGTAATATTACATACAAGTGTAATACATGTTTGTAAAGTATTACATGATTGTCTAATTAACTGAACTTTATTTTATTATAAAATAATTAAGGTATTGAAAATGGTCTGGTGATACCGACAAGATGTGGAAAAAGACACTTATGTACACTTCAGGACATTTATTAAAGGAAACGTTTCGCCACTCGTGGTGAAACGTCTCCTCTAAAAAAAATATGTTCTGAATTAAGGTATGTTTATATTATTCAAGATAACTTATCCAGCAATCTCATTCTTACTGCAACAATTTTGATCATTGACCCAAGTGGCCTCTAACAGCCCCGAGGCTCGAATATTAAAACCAGAGGAAGATCTCGATCAAATGACCAAGCCTCACCGAGCTGGTCATCGCGTGGTTAAGAGCGAAGACTTTATCATTTCTACTGACGAACAAAATATCCTTCGCTTCTCCCCGTCCTTCCTTGCCAAAGATAGCCTATTATAAAGAGCATGGTAGTAGCTTACTGCTGCTGTTGTACCCAATTTAGTTATTAACACATGACTTACTCTAAAAGAGTAAGTCAAAAAATTCTTCTACTCGCCTGAAGCCCCTTTTTGATGGGTCAAAGATTAAGAGGACCAACTTTGCACATTAGGCAACATTGTCACAAAGGAGATAACCAAAGCCATGGCATCACTAATGCCTGATGCTGTGCATCTCAATCAGGAAGCACGGCATCGCAGCCTCCACCCATCTCATCTCGTTTAGTTATAGACCGCAAACTTGTGATCAGCAACAAAGGTATACAAAGTGCATCAAAGAGAAAAAATCCTTTGGCCCTCAACGAGTCTGTTTACGGAAGACTTAGAGCGTAGCAAACAATGTAAGTAGCGGAGGTAAAGAAAATTATTTATCCAACCGAATTTAAAATGAACACTGTCCAAAAACTCCCTTTATCCCTGCCCACGACAGTGTGGATTAAAACTCTGTATTTATATTGATATTTTGAAGATAGTGATGTTTGATGCTAAAAAGATCAAGTATTTCACTTTGCTCAAGGGCTAAAAATGTACTTTATATTATTTTAGGAGATTACGGAGACACGGACACCACTGGGGAAGAATTTCAGAGTTGGTTTGCAATCTTTACTGGTTAAGTAATCGGGTTTTTTTTTTCAATAAGAGACTACCAAAGGTTCAGTATGAGGCTGCACTATGCATATGGACGTCCTTGTATACCTGTGTGTTACCCTCGGGTAGAACACAACCCTTATCGAGTGCTCCCTCGTCCGCGTCAGGGATCTGATGTTCGCTGGTAGATAGTTACTGGGGTCATCGACTCGCAGTGCGGTTTCAGAGCAAGTCTCCTGGTTGACAGCGTGGTCAATTAAGGGTGACAGCAGCCAGAAACAGCTACTTCATCGTAGGTCAGTTTCAGCCGGGTGTTGTATTAATCCACTAAAACAGCAAGTACATCCAAATGTAATGAAATTATTAGTATCCAAAACAGCGGCTGCCTGTACCCTTAAAAAGTAGAATAATAAGAAAAGTGTCGCCCTAAGGAAGGGTAGGTCAGCTCATATCCCTTGGATGAGGAGCCCTTCACTGACCTGAAGGCACCAACACCACCGTGGAAGGGCGATGATGTGGTGATGATGCATTAGGTCATTTTGCGTGAGCGTGAGGATACAAATACCATTATCGCCAAGGTGTCGCCCTCAGCACCACCGCTGACACTGATGAAAACACTCGATATTCTCGTCTAAGGGAATTTCTGCCAGGTATGAGAACCATCCATTACCAGCGGCGGGTAAATATAAAAGAACCTCCTGCCATCTTGCTCACTTACGCACCGTGGGTGCTGCCTTGGTGAGTGAGACAGGTCCCTAGGGTGGTGCTGGTATAGTGGTCCCTTGGTGGTGGTATAGTGGTCCCTCTGGTGGTGGTATAGTGGTCCCTCTGGTGGTGGTATAGTGGTCCCTCTGGTGGTGGTATAGTGGTCCTCTGGTGGTGGTATAGTGGTCCTCTGGTGGTGGTATAGTGGTCCCTCTGGTGGTGGTATAGTGGTCCCTCTGGTGGTGGTATAGTGGTCCTCTGGTGGTGGTATAGTGGTCCCTCTGGTGGTGGTATAGTGGTCCCTCTGGTGGTGGTATAGTGGTCCCTCTGGTGGTGGTATAGTGGTCCCTCTGGTGGTGGTATAGTGGTCCCTCTGGTGGTGGTATAGTGGTCCCTCTGGTGGTGGTATAGTGGTCCCTCTGGCGATGGTGGTGGTATAGTGGTCACTCTGGCGGTGGTGGTGGTGTAGTGGTCCCTCTGGTGGTGGTATAGTGGTCTCTCTGGTGGTGGTAGTAGCGGTATAGTGGTCCCTCTGGTGGTGGTGGTACTAGTGGTACAGTGGTCCCTCTGGCGGTGGTGGTAGTAGTAGTGGTATAGTGGTCCCTTTGGTGGTGGTGGTGGTATAGTGGTCACTCTGGCGGTGGTATAGTGGTCACTCTGGCGGTGGTATAGTGGTCCCTCTGGTGGTGGTATAGTGGTCACTCTGGTGGTGGTATAGTGGTCCCTCTGGTGGTGGTATAGTGGTCCCTCTGGTGGTGGTATAGTGGTCCCTCTGGCGGTGGTATAGTGGTCCCTCTGGTGGTGGTATAGTGGTCCCTCTGGCGATGGTGGTGGTATAGTGGTCACTCTGGCGGTGGTGGTGGTGTAGTGGTCCCTCTGGTGGTGGTATAGTGGTCCCTCTGGTGGTGGTAGTAGCGGTATAGTGGTCCCTCTGGTGGTGGTGGTACTAGTGGTACAGTGGTCCCTCTGGTGGTGGTGGTAGTAGTAGTGGTATAGTGGTCCTCTGGTGGTGGTGGTGGTAGTATAGTGGTCTTTCTTGTAGTAGAGGTGGTATAGTGAGCCTGGTGGCTGTACAGTATTCCCCTCCTGGTGGTGGCACAGCGATCCATCCTGGTGGTGGCACAGCGATCCATCCTGGTGGTGGCACAGCGATCCATCCTGGTGGTGGCACAGTGATCCATCCTGGTGGTGGCACAGTGATCCATCCTGGTGGTGGCACAGTGATCCATCCTGGTGGTGGCACAGTGATCCATCCTAGTGCTAGTAACCAATGCAACAAGGAACTACCTGTCACATACAGCTACCCAACAGGCTACAGCACCAACGTCTGCGGCTCTCAGTGAACAACAACCTGCTTGAATTGGCCATCACGGGTATATTCCAGGTATGTGAGCCAAAAAACGGGCTTCTACAAAACACACACATACATACATTACATACATTCATTTCCTAGTAAAATACAATTAATTAAACTTTTGTAACATTTAATATAAACAACTGAAACTATTTTTTCTGGTAAACAGCCTTTGAACAGCTATAGATTATATTTATTGAAAGTCTAATTCATAATTTTTTTTTGAGTTGGCAAATGATGGCCGTATTGCCATTGTTACAATGGTATGGTTTCATTAATTTGTTTGGTTGTTTAAAGGGATTCCTCATATTAATTTGCTCTTGTTACAGAGGGAAAAATTATTAAAAATTGCACATATGAATTATTTTTGGTTAACAAATTTGCTATATAACGAATTACACAGAGTATACACACCGAAAAGCATGTATTTCTCAGTGGGTATACTCCCAGGTGTATATTTCTCAGTGGGTATATATACTAAAAGTTTAATACCTAATTTAGGTATACAGGGAGAATGACTGTAGTGCAGTAGATAGATTTTCACACTAACAAAACAATTAACAAAAAATCTACTTGTCAGTTACCTGGCAGTACATGAAAATCTTCCTATTCTATGCACAGTTTCAAAAGTGTTTGTCTACCTATGGTTGATTCCTAGGGTTATCTCCCATGCTGCCCTGTCCCAGACCAGGTCTCATGCTTGATGACCTGATCAATTAGTTTGTCTGTGCTAGCAACTCGCAGGAACCACTCCCTGGTCGTTCAGAAGCTAGACAAACTTACCACCATGTTTCCAGAGACCCAAATAAACCACATACTTAAAGGTTCGCTAGAGTTATCAAAGTCGTAGTTGCAATGATATTTTTGTCCCTTCAGAATTTTGAGAGAGCCACTTCCTGCCCCTTGTTAGCATGGCTCCCTTAGTCAACAGGGGAAAGCATGGAGGTATTTCTGCCCCTCTGGGTGTGGACGAAAACAGAGACAACTGAAGCCGACTTAATCCTGTGTCTTAGCATTGGGGAATGTCACGGCCTGACAGTCCAACAGAGGATTTACTCAGTTCTCCTCGTTGCTTCGCCGTGTTTGGGCTTAGAATTTCACGACGGAAAATTACATTGACGAGAGAGAGACGGGCTTTCCGTTCGTAAGACTTGAATGCACTTGTAAGATCTGAATGTGTTCGTAAGAGATAAATGTATCTGTAAGACCTCACTGCGTATGTAAGCCTCAATTAGCTTGTAAGAGCTGAATACATTCGTATCAATTCCCAAATGTACCTCACTACACTGTTGCCAACCAGAGTAAGTTACCTTAACACACTGAGTTGTGCACGACACTCAATGTGGTTCCTTAAATCAAAACCACGTTGCTAAAAACGACGTTTCGGTCCATCATCGACCGTTATAAAACCGACAGAAAACTAGAAGACAGGGCAGGGTTTCTTCCTCTCTCCCCTTTTACTAGTAACTAGACAATAGTCTACGTCGGAGCTAAACGTCGTCTGAAGTTTATTATCGACATGGTGGGTTAGTTGTGAATTGTTGCAGCCAGGGTATTGTGGGTCAGTTGTGAATTGTTGCAGCCAGGGTATTGTGTGTCAGTTGTGAATTGTTGCAGCCAGGGTATTGTGGGTCAGTTGTGAATTGTTGCAGCCAGGGTATTGTGGGTCAGTTGTGAATTGTTGCAGCCGAGGTATTGTAGGTTGTAAATTGTTGCAGCCCCCCCCCTTATTGTGACTTTCAATCATTAGGAATGCAAAAAGCGAGACGGTTGCAAGCATACCGTGATCGGTATCAAGGGGTCTTCTGCTATCACAGCCTGGTCAAAGGTTGTTGGTGCTAGCAACCTGCAGGCTCACATAACTATCACAACATGGCTGATCAGGCCCTTGCAGATAACAGTGTCTAGTTTTTATACTGAAATCTCCTTCCTGCGTTTCAGTGATTATTTCTGATGACTGTATATGCTGATGACCCCCTCATAATGACCCTTGCTAATGACTCAAAATTAAACAAGAGGTCAAAAGAACTCTTGAAAGCAAGAGTTTTCCTTTTAACTGCATCAAAGAGTCTTAGAAAAAAAATGGAATAACCTACCCAGAGGTGAAAAAGTATACAAGAGCGATTAGATATTTAGCAAATAAATTAACTAAGAAGCAAAAAAAATATTTTCAGAGACATAAAATAAAGCAAACCTTTCCAGAAGCACTTGTGACAGCGTCAGAAGCACTTGTGACAGCGTCAGAAATGTGAGGGTTCAAACAGACGTAAGAAGTACGTCGTAATGTTTAAAATATTGAGAGAACATTGAGGCTTGAGTCAAAAGCTTCGTATTTGAAGGCAAAACTTTATATACAATATTTCTAACTTTGCTTTTCTTAAATTTATAACTATATATACTTATTGTTTAGAGGTATATTTTACATGGCAGGGGTATGTACATCAAGAGGAGAGTAACTGCTTCAGTTAATGATTTTAGGATTAACGTAACCTTGACTGGTGGTATACAGGTGAAGTGCATTAATGGTAACCGTACAGTCTATAAGCTTTAAACCCAACTAACTACTCTATCACCCAACCACCCAATCGACCAACCACCGAGTCAACCAACCACGGAATCAACCAACCATACAACAGTTAGACGTCGGTAACTGATACTGAGGTATTTTTAATAAAAATCGTCACAAAGAATAACCCCCCCAAAAAAAAAAAAAAAAACGTCATCGCCACGAAAATATGAATATGTATAAGTCTGCATTTTGTCACCTGGGTAGGAAATTAATTTAGTTTCCCTTTAATTTATACAGAGACTCGAAAAAATTAAGTATTGTTCGCTATTATTATTATTATTATTATTATTATTAATTTTCATTAGTCAGCAGATTCCTGCATTTGAGAATAACTGGTGCATTTCAAGTTGTCAAATTGGTACATTGTAACCTGTCAAATTGGTATATTGTAACTTGTGAAATTGGTACATTGTAACTTGTCAAATTGGTACATTGTAACTTGTCAATTTGGTACATTGTAACTTGTCAAATTGGTACATTGTAACTTGTCAAATTGGTACACTGTAACTTGTCAAAATGGTACGCTGTAACTTGTCAAATTGGTACACTGTAACTTGTCAAATTGCAATAAAAGATTTTAATTCTGATTTAAATTCCCCTAAGGATACCGTCCTTATTTATTATGTAAAGCCGCTATGCTACAAGCATTATCCAAAACTGTATATATTTTTACATACAATAGTTATACATATTAACAAATATACATGCAAGGACAGAGTTATCGTCTAGACACAAAGACTAGAAGGGAGAGACTGGAAAACCTACTACTACTACTACTACTACTACTACTACTAGTAGTAATAATAATGATAATTATGTCAATACACAGCTTAATAATAATAATAATAAGTCGTAAAGACATTCACTCGGTTTCCACTCACAGCGACACACACCAGGAGTGGTGAAGAGTCAAGTGTTGTTGGATCCTTCACAGCAACTCTTTAACACAGGTCAAACTTGGTGTGGGTTTTAAGGATGATGTCCACTGTGGCCAGGAGGAAACACACTAGATCCCGCTAGAGGGTAGCTCACACTAGAGGGTAGCTCACACTAGAGGGTAGCTCACACTAGAGGGTAGCTCACACTAGAGGGTAGCTCACACTAGAGGGTAGCTCACGCTAGAGGGTAGCTCACGCTAGACGGTAGCTCACACTAGAGGGTAGCTCACACTAGAGGGTAGCTCACACTAGAGGGTAGCTCACGCTAGAGGGTAGCTCACACTAGAGGGTAGCTCACACTAGAGGGTAGCTCACGCTAGAGGGTAGCTCACACTAGAAGGTAGCTCACGCTAGAAGGTAGCTCACACTAGAGGGTAGCTCACACTAGAGGGTAGCTCACACTAGAGGGTAGCTCACACTAGAGGGTAGCTCACACTAGAGGGTAGCGTAACTTGCCTCTACACAAAAGTTTGTTACGCTTGGAGGCTTCAAGGTTTGTGGAATTTTGTTGACTGCACAATCCAGCCTTAGGGAGGTGGTGGTGGTGGTAGTGGTGGTGGTAGTGGTGGTGGTGGTGGTGGTGGTAATGACGGTGGTGGTGATGATGATGATGATGATGATGGTGGTGGTGGTGGTGGTACTGGTGGTGATGGTGATGACGGTGGTGGTGATGATGATGATGGTGGTGGTGGTGGTGGTGGTGGTGGTGGTGGTGGTGGTGGTGGTGGTGGTGGTGTTTGTGGTAGTGGTGGTGATGGTGATGGTAGATGTGATGGTGGTTGTGGTGGTGGTGATGGTGATGGTGGTGGTGGTGGTGATGGTGGTGGTGGTGGTGATGGTGGTGGTGACGGTGGTGGTGGTGATGACGGTGGTGGTGGTGTGATGATGATGGTGGTGGTGGTAGTGGTGGTGATGGTGGTGGTGATGATGGTGGTGGTGGTTGCGGTAGTGGTGGTGATCGTAGACGTGATGGTGGTTGTGGTGGTGGTGATGGTGATGAGTGGTGGTGGTGATTATGGTGATGACGGTGGTGGTGATGATGATGATGGTGGTGATGGTGGTAGTGGTGATGATAGTGGTGATGGTGATGACGGTTGTGATGATGATGATGATGACGGTGGTGGTGGTGATGATGATGATGATGACGGTGGTGGTGATGATGGTGATGGTGGTAGTGGTGGTGATGATGGTGATGGTGGTTGTGGTGGTGATGATGGTGATGGTGGTAATGGTGGTGGTGATGGTGGTAGTGGTGATGATAGTGGTGATGGTGATGACGGTTGTGATGATGATGATGATGACGGTGGTGATGATGATGATGACGGTGGTGGTGATGATGGTGATGGTGGTAGTGGTGGTGATGATGGTGATGGTGGTAATGGTGGTGGTGGTAGTGGTGGTGATGGTGATGGTAGACGTGATGGTGGTAGTGGTGATGGTGATAGTAGTTGTGACTGGTGGTGTATTAGTGTGCGTGCGCGTTACTTAGTTACCGGTTGTTAAGGGCACTTTTCGATAGACACTTGGTCGCCGTGGCGTCGTACTCACCTATTTGTGGTTTCAGGGGTCGAGTCACAGCTCCCGCGCGCGCGCGCGTATGTATGTGTATGTGTGAGAGAGAGCGCCCGTTCACTTTCAAACTAAATATTTCTTTTAACGGAGAGGTAAAGATGAGCAAGGAGGAATATAGGCACTTGGATTCAGATAACAACACTTTAGCACCTTGCTAAGTGTGCAAGACGCACACTCAGACACGTGGAGAATCTAACGTGGTCAATGCCTTGGATTTTAAGCCTAACTTCCCCGTGAAAATGTTAATTTAGTTTGTGAGACTCGAGGAACAATAATGCAACAATCCATATGATAAATTACCGTAAACTCTTGGTAGTCGTAAACCAACTTAGCGAGTGGTCAGAAGATCTGTGAGGACCTCCAGCTGTTACTCAACCCTCAGAGTTCCCGATAACACACAGCTGAATTAGACACTTGTGCAAGTGATACCACACAGTGCCAGTGCCAGTTGAATCAGACCTTTGTGCAACACTTTGGTATCTTTATATTGTTGAAACGTTTCGTCAGGCAGTGGCTTCCTGTGTGTTGGACCGAGGAATCCACTAGCTGGTGAAACGTTTAGACAATAAGAATGTCTGATTCATCATCCCGTCGGTTCTCTGACTCGTATATCCACACAATGTCTCCATCACTCCTTCATTCCTTTTCACGGACAGCTAATGGTGAAGCTTTATGCCTCGCCGGGAGGAGGATACGAACACATGATAATATTTCTGGCTAGGCCAGCCATAGTTAAAGGAGGGAGTCGAACGCAGTGAACCACTAGTTCTCTATGAGGATAAAGTGTTGGTGTCAGTTTCTGCATGCTTGCTTGCTTATTTGAGAAGCAGATAGTGGCAGAAATTCAGAGATCAGGGATAAAAATAAACTCCACAGGAAATGTCAAGATAATGCAGTGTATTGATGTAAACTGCAAGTTTCAATGAACTTCGTATTGATATGAACGCTATACGTGTTGAAATTACTGCAAGTCCCGAATACAGCCAGGCACAGATCAACAGTGCAGCATTCTCACACGATATAACATTCTACCACGACGCATCTGACGTGATTGCAAAAAAGACCAGTTCATGCAACTGATGTTTGTGTAAGAACAAGGTATGCAACTAACGTGACTGTAAGACACAACCGTGGGAAAAAACGCGATTGCAAGGAAGATTACCACAGCACACTGAGGTTATTACAAGCATGATGGGAACAGCACGCTGCCATGAGTGCAACACACTGCTGCTACGGCACAAACCCACCTTGCAAGCTGCGCTGAGATGCACCGCGGCTTGACAGCTTGGCATGAACAAGACATTCCACTGAGCGTTACGTTTCGCCGAAATCCCTGGCCCAGTCCGGAGAACGAAGGGAAACTGGAGAGGCGGCGGCAAAAGAATGCAAATGGGGAAGAGGAAGAGGCGGTGTACCGGTACGCGAATACTGATAACGAATAAGAGGAGGAGCAAGAAACAGGTCGTGGAGAAAGGTCGGACGAAATATAAATGGCAGAGATAGGGAGATAACAGAGATATCATTTCGAGAATACTGATACTGAATAAGAGGCGGAAGGTGAAGCAGGCTGTAGGGTAAAATGAAGCGAAATGTAAGAGAGAGAGAGAGAGAATGAAGGAACGGAGCAGTAGAATATTATAGGTAATTATGAAGAGGAGAGACAAGCAATGATGAGGTATCGAAGAGAACCAGGGAAAGGAAATACACAGGAGAGATGAAGATTACGCCCTGGAAATTTGCCTTACTCTCCTCAAAACATAACTTTAAGAATGAAGGGAATATAAGGGAATATACCAAAAAAGATGGGGTGGTAGGGGAAGTGAAATATTCAAATGACTTCAGAAAAAAATCCAAATTAGTTTTCCTCGAAGCCTTTTTATCCACTTCTCCGAGCCTATGGGTCCCATACAGCAGAGCTGGACCCCATCAAATCAAAATAGAAAGGCGAGAAATAAGTATAATATGAAAGCGAATAACAGAATGACAATACCCAAAAATTAACCTGATAAGCCTCAGTGTCTAGTATATAAAGAAGTAAAGAGTTGCAGAAGCTCTTAAAAGATACATAACCCAGGAAGTTTGAACATCAGAAGCAACGCTAAGAGCAAAACGAACGAGTAAAGATATTGTACATGGAAAACGAGAGCGAGAGCGAGAGCGAGAGAGAGAGAGAGAGAGAGAGAGAGAGAGAGAGAGAGAGAGAGAGAGAGAAAGAGAGACACGAAGTTGCTGTCTTCATCTTCGACAACAAAGAACGAACCCTAGAATAAGGTTGGTGAATCTTTTTTATTTGGAGAAGGAAGACGTGAAATCATATAGAGTATAAATCCTAAGGTAACACCTAAATAAAAATAAAAACCAGGCACCGTTCTTAGTTTTGAATTGTTCCAGCCATGGCACTGTGACTTTCACTGTTCTTAAATCCTACGCTGAAGCAGCTCAAATACTGGGTGCTAATAACATAGTGAACTTTCTTCAGAGACTAATCAGATTTTTGAAAGAGGGAAAGATTTTTGAAAGAAGGAAAACACATTAGGATATTGGTTAGCAAAGAAAGTAGCAACCTCAGGAGATAGAGAACAGTAACAAAGATAACTCCAGGGGACAGAGAAAACAGTAACAAGATTGAAAAATAAATGATAAACCAGGAAGTACACGCAGAATAACATGGGACAAGTCAATCAAAACGAAGCTAAATAACAGCTACCCACATAAAAATGCTTGGATTACATAAGCCGTATCAAGCTAGGAAACAATAGCCTTTTTCCAGCTACCCCGGCAGATAACAGCCTGATAGGAGTAGAATCATCTGTTACTGGACTCAGACCGGGCCGCGGGGGCGTTGACCCCCGAAACCCTCTCCAGGTACACCACATTCAAAGGAACATTGGTATCGTCCCCACTAGCAGTTTCAGGAATCTAAGTAAAGATGGGCGCTTCAGACTCTGTAGTTAAACTACCAAGGAGTGAATTCAGTACTCTGGAATGCATACACAGACCGACGCCTACTATAATTATTTCTTTAACTCTTGACAAGTGTGGCAGAAGTACTGCCAGCGTAAATCAGCCTGATGGTAATACAGTAGACAGATGTACCTGAAGTAATAACTAGGCTTATGCCTTACCAACTGAATAATTGGCTGTACCTATTGCTCTCATGCCTGGAGAAGCTAAAACTACAGACAGATATCGGAAATATAATAGGTTAGGTTAGGTAAGGTTCGTCAGGAAACAGGACAAGTGTTTCCTGACTCGGGTCTTAGTCAGATGATGACCCGACGTTGGAGCTTTTGGTCATCTGATCGAGGCCTTCCGCTGGCTTACCGGTCCACCCCTTTAAAAATTATGGTCAGTTATAACCATTTAGTTATTGTAATATAACAGAATAAAGATTGTGTATTCTTACGAATTGTGAAGGAAGGATGTGCTCGGTTTAAATTCCAAGTATACAAGCAGTGAAACTGACACACATAATGGACGATATTAAAATAAGTTAACTCTTGAGAAAGTACTTTGCACAGTCTCAAGCTTGGAGACACATAACATAAATCTTGAGAAAGTATTCCCACTTTTCACAGACTAGATGAGTGCAATGTTATTTGAGGAGATTGTAACCTAGTAAATAATTAGTGTCTGTAGTGATGATTACAGCATTTACGTATTTCTGAGTATTTACATGCTGCATTCTGTAGATGATTATGTAATAAGACTGTAATAATTTTTAAAAATGTATGTAACTACGCCCGGTGGGGTCTGACAAAGACCATTGTGAGCTGTGTAATGCTGTTTCTTGCGCTCCCGCTCACAGGATGAGCTGCGGGCGCACAATAAACGTGCCGCTCAGGCGGCTCACTGTAATAACAGGTCTTGAATATTGGCTAAGGAAAAGTCTTTCTTGGTGTTAAAACTGGCTAACCAGGTTAGCTATTATAGTCAGCACAACCCTCTTGATCACAATGTTTCTAAATAAACTCGTTCATGAAGAATTATGTACAAAAGATGAGGTAATCAGTCCCTCAGCCTTGGAGTTGAAGATCACAGTTGTCGTGAAGGAACTGAGTTCCTCAGTCCTTCAAGACTACTTCACCAACTCCAAGGCTGAGGACTGATTACCTCATCTTTTGCATATAATTCTTCACATTATGTCCTTGTATTGTACTGATAATCCACTGGTTGGCTAAACGTCTACAAATAAAGATACCCAAATGTTGCACGTGTCTAATCCTTCATCTTGTCGGTATTGTATACCATTTACGTACAATCTCGTTTATGTATTGTTTCAATACATTCTGCTGAGGTCCTTTTTCAAGTGTAGCCAATTTAACAAGTACCGCTGAAAAGCATTAGTATGCATAGTAACAAGTAATGAAACAAATTTAGGTGGAAAAAATGTGGGTGGGAATATATCGAATACGAAGCTGCTTTTGACACAACAGAAATAGCGAATGGAATTTAAATCCTTGCAAAAATTTCCAGCACTATTGTAAGTGCGCCATTAACTTATCAAATGTTGCTATGTTGCGCGAGTAATTTTACCTTGAGAAAGATCCTTTTAGTACAGGTAAAATAAGGAGCGATAATTTCCCATGCACAATACAAGCGCAAGGAGGAAAGTCGTGTAAATGAAACAATATCTGAGAAAAACTGTATCCTTTTCTTATTTCTGCATCATTTAGCCTTTTAGCAATGTCAGTGGAAAGTGATGCTGGTAACATTTCCTGGCCAGACCGCCTCCACACCCGCAAATGTCGAACCTCGATGAGAACACAGAACACACGTGCTTCATAGGTCGTTCTTCTGAACCTAAGTAACAGAATGCGAAGGTTCTTTCCGCAGATTTCACAAAATGACAAAAAAAAAATAAAGATCGCGGGAAAAAAAATGTATCTAGGGAAGGATGAATAAAAAGGGAATACGTGTAGAAAGCGAATATAAAACACCAGGAAAGTAAAAGTTGAAATTATCGAAAAAACAACAAATCAGGCTAAGGCAAACAACAAACACACACAAAAGCAAGTTTAAATTTGCAAGTGACGAGTTTAATAGACGTTACCGTACGTAGATAAGATCTAAGTAAACAAGGTATAAAATGGGTTCAAACTAGAGTTAGACAGAGATAAGATAAGATTTTGTTTGGATTTTTAACCCGAGGATTAGCCACCCAGGATAACCCAAGAAAGTTAGTGCGTCATCGAGGACTGTCTGTCTTTTTTCCATTGGGGTCCTCTATCTTATCCCCCAGGATGCGACCCACACCAGTCGACTAACACCCAGGTACCTATTTGCTGCTAGGTGAACAGGACAACAGGTGTAAAGAAACGCGTCGAAATGTTTCCACCCCGCCGGGAATCGAACCTGGGCTCTTCGTGCGTGAAGCGAGAGCTTTAGCCACCAGGCCATCGGGGCACTACCTTCCTTTACCTCATCCTCACTTGAGCAAGAAAGAAGACTCTTGGATGAGTGTTTCTCCAGTCCAGGCGCCTTGTTACAACTGAGTCACTGATCGATTATAAAAACATACCAGGATATTCCAGCCAAAAACATGGCGCCCTCTGTCAAGACTTAGCAGCAGATTTTCCAACATGAAAAAAAAAAAAAAATCCCGGAGCAGACGTTCTACCATACGGGTACCCGAACACAAATTCAGTATAAAATTTGTTTTATGACGTGAACGGCAGCAGTTTACAGGTGTAATCCAAGCAAGCCAGAGGAGCTGGTGAGTTTCTGCATGGAAATGTGGACAAATATCGCTCTTCAGATAACCTGAAGAAGCTGGAGGGATTCTTCATGGAGGAGAGGTCGAATATTCTACATTAAACAAACGTGAGGAACTGGAAAGATCTTCATGAAGATGGATATAAATATCCTTCCTAAGAAGTAGACAAACCTACTAAAAGACCACAAGAAGCACCTCCTTCATGTTGTTAAGGTCAAAGAAACTGCTACAAATTTGCATTTGCCAAGAACGAATAAATATAAACATACAATGTTTCCAAAATATCGTAAAAAAAAAAAAAACCTGACATGCTCTTGATATATCTTGAAAGTCATACAAGTTACTGCTGTTTTATCAGTACCGCAAGATAATGTAAGTCTCCATTTTCTTGCTAAATTAACTTTGAGAAACATGTGAGGTCGTGATGCATCTTGGAGCTACTGTATCTCCTGGCAGCGTCTATTTCCCAGTGTAAACAAGTTGTGATGAGATATTCCCTTTCAGAGTAACTTTAGAAAATCCTGTCAGCATACTGTATTACAGTTAAGATATTCCGTTTCATGCTTACTTTAAATATTCCCGGTGTACATTTAAAAAAAAATCAAGTTCACTTTAGTGACAGCTGGGAGGGACTTATTCTCAGCTGTCGTATCTGAGCGCCTCTGCAAAGACAGTGATTATGTATGAGTGAGGTGAAAGTGTTGAATGATGATGAAAGTATTTTCTTTTTGAGGATTTTCTTTCTTTTGGGTCACCCTGCCTCGGTGGGAGACGACCGACTTGAAAATATAATATATATATATATATATATATATATATATATATATATATATATATATATATATATATATATATATATATATATATATATATATATATATATATGGCCCAATGCCATCGATCTGGTCCTGGAAAAAAATCTCCGACCTCAGGACGATGGAAGGTAGGATGAAAGACATCGATACACATGATGCCTTCTACCTACTCACCAGGTGCCTGTCAATCCCAAAACTTACATACTTCCTGAGATGTTCCCAGCCTTCAACAGCCCGAAACTCGAGGAATACGACTCTCTCCTCAAGACCATGCTAGAGAGTGTATTGAATCTTTCCCTCGAAGATGGACAGTGGTTGCAAGCCTCACTTCCAGTCAGACGTGGGGGCTGGGAGTACGCAAATCCTCCCAGATTGCCCTACCAGCCTTCTTATCCTCTTCCATAGCATCAAATGAGCTAATAAAACAAATTCTTCCATACAACCTCAGTGATTCAGCAGGAATACAGGACCCTAGCTACACCAGTGCCATCACTGAATGGGAGACTCTTGCTGCTCCAACACCAAAACCTAGTGAAGAACTGGCCTACAAACAGTCAAGCTGGGACAGCCCCATTGTTGAAAAGATACTTGCCAATATGCTCAGGGCCGTAACATCAGACAGGAGACTGCCCGTCTCCTAGCCGTGAGTGCACTCACTCTGGGGACTTCCTCCAAACAGTTCCCATTTCGGCCATGGGAACACGCCTGGACCCTAAGACCCTTCGTATTGCAGTGGCTCTGCGCCTTGCTGCCCCTATTCACACGGAATATACGTGTATTTGCAGCGATGCGCAAGCCGACCAATATGGTCTACATGGTCTTAACTGTTCTAAAACCAAGGGTTGGCATGCAAGACACAATGAAGTCAACGACATCATAAAGAGAACCCTTGCTACAGCTGGATGCCCAGCCGAGAGAGAGCCTCGATCACTAGCAGCCAACAACGCCCACAACCCAGCAAACCGCCCCGACGGGATCACCATCTATCCTTGGAAGAATGGCAAGCTCTTAGCATGGGATTATACCTGCGTGTCGACACTGGCTGACACCTACATCCATCACAGTGTTGGGCGACAGGGAGGAGCTGCTGACCACAGAGAGGAGTACAAGATCGGCAAGTACAGGGACATAAGCCAACAGTATCAATTTGTCCCAGTGGGATCAGAGACCTTGGGAGCGTGGGGAAAAAATGCAACACGTTTCCTTAAAGAGCTGGGTTCCAGACTCATCGACACCACCAGGGACCCAAGGGCAGCCACGTTCATGTTCCAGCGTCTCAGCGTGGCCATCCAGAGGGGAAACGCATGCTGCATACTCGGCTCGCGTCCGGCTTCGGAGGAGCTGGAGGAGATTCATAATCTTTGACATATTGTACCATTGTATTCATGTTCATGTTTGTGTGTTTTATAAATGTATTCTGTCTATTAATAAAGCATTTATATGTATATATATATATATATGTGTATGTATATGTATATATATATATATATATATCTATGTGTATATATATATATATATATATATAAAAAAAAATAAATATATATATATATATATATATATATATATATATATATATATATATATATATATATATATATATATATATATATATATATATATATATATATATATATATATATATATATAAACCCAACAAGGGACGTGAAAGCATACGCACACACACACACCGAGGAGAAAGAATATTAATATAACTGAGCTTTTGCCAGGACAGCCAACTTGTGATAGCTATGTAGGCCTGAGAGTCATAGGCAGCAACAGCTTGCTTGATCAAGGACTCAACAAGGCAGTCTGGCTGAGGTGCGTGAATAGAAAAAAAACTTCAAACTGGCCACAGATTCTTGCAAATACCCTACAATCTACGGTGATTAAACTGAAAAGCGATACATTCCGGGTAATTTATAATTACCCACATGACTGTACTGAGTTAAACTACTTAACCGAAAATACGATGCTAAAGGAGAAAACTTAAAAAAAAAAAAAAAAGTTTTCGTCATTATTTTGGTCATTAAAGACCATGTTGGTCATTATACTGGTTACTATATTGGTCATCATACTGGTCACTATATTAGTCATCATACTGGTCACTATATTGGTCACCATACTGGTTACTATATTGGTCACCATACTGGCCACTATATTGGTCACCATACTCGTCACCATACTAGTCACTATGTTGGTCACGACACTGAGTGAGAGACGTTAAGTAAAAAAACATTTTATATTCATATAATAATAAAAATAATAGTAATTTTAATTATAAAAATAAAAATAATAAAATAAATAATAATAATAATAATAATAATAATAATAATAATAATAGAGATCATCTCTCACCACGCTCGATCACTTGCGAACACTGCCACACACAATGTAAAGCAGCAGAGAACACAAGCAGCAATTGCAAATCTGAGCGCATTCACGGGAGTTCCGACGCTCTGAATAAGGATTTGTGGTGGCGGCGGGCAAGGGAAGATAGGTACCTTCCTTCACAGAGAGGCAATCACAGCTTGTCCCAGCTGGCGTGAACGCTGCCTGGCTCACTCGCCCGAAATGGATGGCTGGGTGAGTGTGTGCTTATTAACCGGCAGGACACCTCCTGTAGCGCAACTCAATACATCGCACACACACACACTGCTTCACCATGTGTATGTATATATATATATATTGGTGGAGCCACATCTATCTGCAATTATTTCTGATATTTCCAAGTTGATACGTATAGACGCACGTTGTTTGTACACATTCTTCAAGTCAAACCCACAGTCAGACGCCGTCAGACGTCAAATGAATATTGCATTAAAAACTTATGTAGCGTTATACACTATTCCTAACGCGTGTATTGAGGTACCAGATGCGGGGGGGGGGGAAGAGTCTTTGAAATAAAAGGTTAACTTTATCTGATCAATACCTAAAAAATGGTTATAGTTATAACCTTAATTTTTAAAGGGGTGGAGGGGTAAGCCAGCTGAAGGCCTCGGTCAGATGACCAAAAGCTCCAGTGGCGGGTCATCATATGACTAAGACCCGCGTCAGGAAACACTTGTCCTGTTTCCTGGGAAATCTTACCTACGTTTCTCGGATCGTGCAACGACCTAAATATATCTACTTATTATTAAAATTATTAGATATAAGTAAGGAGGTGAACCCATGTAGGTCATCCAGCGAATACAATAGGTCAATATTAGGTCTCTTGGCTCCACTGAGTCATTATTTACACAAGAGGGTGCCAGTTCTACGCCATTTTGTGAAAACCTTTTAGTAGCTTCACTAAGCCCAATTGTAGAGATGAGGCCTGGCCACAGACCGAGCCGTGGGGGCGTTGACTCCCGAAACCCTCTCCAGGTATACTCCACGTAATGGAGTAGCGTAAGGCTCGAACCTCCGTCTAACTCTGCATAACCTTTCAAACTACACGAGCCTCATCCCCAGCAAAAAAGAAACTTACAAATAACCATGGCTGTTCATAATAGAATATCTATTGAAATGCGAAATATTAATCTTTATTAATGCATGAAAGTTAGCCCTTGTAAATGATAATGACACTGGGTATTTATGAACATGTTCAATTAAGTTACCACAATGGCAAACGCAGCTAAAATATTAGCCTGGTTTCACCACAATATATTTTGCTCGTGTGGATCACTACAATACTGGGATCAAAGCCTTTCCCGCTTTCTGCCTCTAATAACGAACTCTATTATGTAGGAATATATATATATATATATATATATATATATAATATATATATATATATATATATATATATATATATATATATATATATATATATATATATATATATATATATATATATATGAACTTCTGGTTTGGCACCTTTATCTAGGCCTGGTATTAAGATGTGAGGATATCTTCGTATCCTAAAGGATGGTAATGGACCTCCATATATCGTAAAGTTACACGCTCCGAGATGGGTATGTGTGCTATGACTGAAGTAGTGGGCTTTATTCTTGTCTTGCGTGTCAATAAATTTGTAAATATAGTTACAGATTACATGTGTGATTATTATTTGAGTTTTGTTGTTATTCGAGTAGTTAGGTAGTTATGTTTATGGATTGTGAGATAATGTAGAAGTAACATAAGAACTTACAATGTGTCTATTAATTACTGTGAAGTGTAAAGTTTATTACAATTATAAATAAAAACTGTAAGCTGTGGATTTTCATTTCTCCCCATTGTGAGCAGTATTGCAGGATCATTATTAACAGTGGCTACTATTTATTAAGTACTATATGTGGTCAGCAGGATTCTTAGCAAAATATATCTCTTCTCCATTCGCCATTCATTCCCCATCTCAGACTTTTGAGTATTTGGCGAGTCATTTATCATCTCTCTTGTTCATTATTTGGTGGCATTATGACACTATCTGAGGAATAATTACAACCCTAAATATTTCTATTTTTCCATTCCGGACATATTCCATCTTCCTGACATTCTTTCAGTAGTAATTGAGTTATTATTAGTAATTATTGATCCTCTTTCCTCTATTACCGACAGCATGAGTAGTTGGGTGTGAGTAAGACCTACCTAGTATGGACCAGTAGGTCTAATCCGGTTATTTAATCACTAATACCCAGCACTGGAACACGCAAGTGATTACTTGATCATCACGTTATCATTTGACAAAAGACATTTTCCCGACGAACAAAACATGACCACCATCACATACCTAGTGAACCCATGACCTTGACTTGTGACCTTCCGCCCGAGGCCGTCAGTGGCTCCAGATTATAAATCACATCAGTCGACGTCACCACTTACACACTGAAAAATCGTAGGAAATTATACATAAAAAAAAAATTACGCTCGTGAAATTCTGCCTGAAACTAATAGCAGACATACATTGTGAATTAATAACAAGGACAGGAAGCTTTCCCAGGAAATTTCTACGGAACAGCTGAATTTTATGGTGTATCCGATTAATTGACAACTTTTTTATGCAGCAGGGAACCGATAATAACGAGTGGTTCAAGTTATATACAAACTATTTAATGTTTCAGTTTACAGTTATGATGTATTTTAACCGTGTGTTGCTTATAATAATTACCATATAAGTCGTAGATGATTAAATTTCATTGCATTAAAGGTGACGACATTTTCTGACACTTGTCTTGTCTGTTAAACATACAGCACTGTTCTTTACATCTCAATCCCCATACTTTTCTCACCTCCTTATACCTGCTCAAACACTCACACCTGCTCCAATACTCACACCTGCTTCAACACTCACACCTGCTCTAACACTTACACCTGCTTCAATACTCACACCTGCTCTAACTCACACCTGCTCTAACACCTACACCTGTAATAATGTTGGTAGAATTACCGACAACATGTTAGGTAAAAGAACAGAAGTGCAACTAATGTGACATTTTGTTGTGGCAACGTTTCGCTTTCCAGGAGCTTTGTCAAGCGTAAAGGCTTGACAAAGCTCCTGGACAGCGAAACGTTGCCACAATAAAATGTCGCATTAGTTGCACTTCCTTCTGCCAAACCTACCAACTTGTTTACTGCCTGAAATGTCCAAGAGTTGAGCTGTTTCCTGTTTTGTGTGTAAATTTCTTCAATCGGTCTTGATACAACCTTGATGCTCTTAAAAAATGTCTTTATACACCTACAGCCGCTGTAATCCGAACAAACATGACGTTCAGCTGATACTCTTCCAAGCACAAACACACAAAACACTTGTAAACACATTTCCAGCTCGACCACAAGAAACAACTCACACAGTAACGTATTAGGCTCAATACGTTTGAATCCCTTTTTACTTACAGCATTTAAAATGGAAAATGAGAGGAGTGTGTGACGAACACGTTTATACTTGACGTGTATTATACGGGTCACGTGATACTGATACACACACACACACACACAATCGTTGTCTAACACTGAGGAAACTGTATTTCATGAAGTGGTTAACCCGTGTGGGCCATTCAGCTCAACGAATTGTGGAAGCTTGATCCTCCGTCTTTACACCAGAAAAACAAAAATATACGTCAGACATATAAACAATACATTAATATTTTACAAAATTTATTTTTTTTCAGAAAGGATAATTTAATAAGCACCATATCAGCCGTCTAAAACTCACGTTCGAAAATTATTTAAAAAACATGAATTAAATTATATTTTATAGAATAGATTTAAAATATTATATAACCTATAAGCTTTAAAAAGAAAATAGGTCATGCATATGACGCAGAACATTAGGAAAATGGGTCAACCAAGAAGATGTAACACTTACCTATTCTTGGGAGAAAATTAAGAAATCCCAGCCCATTCTAATCCAAAATTCATAAATGGTTTTTCCTTCCATCAGGGAGATTAATTTCCCCGTCCACAGTTTCCAACCATTAAGTCCATAAAGGTTTAGAGGCTATTAACTTATAATAGCAAATGAGCGCAAGTTGAGCCATTTTCGTAATCTAGAGAAAATTTCCTCGTTGTGTAAAATTACTACCGCCAAGATAATTGCCAAACTTGGAATTCCCCTGGGATTTATAAGACTTGTTTTGAGTCTATATTCTTAGCGGCCATGATATAGGTCAGGCGACTTCCTGGAGGAAGCCGGCGCCACAAGTGGCTAGCTACTGCTGCATCTGTATTACAGCTGCTACAAGTGGCTAACCTCCAATACACCAGTCTAGCCGCCATGCCTGCGCCTATGCCACTACAACACCTGCCTTACTGCCACACTTGGCCCGCCGCAGCCACACCCGCACCCCAGGATTTATGGAAGACCGTGAAATTCGTCATTCCTCCAGTCAGTCATGAACTATTTGTGTGGAACAACGAAAGCCCATCCTAGCTATGAACGTTCATTACTGTGCCCTCAGTGTTACCGAGAGTAGGCTAGTAGCCAGTAGGGAGGTACTACCTTCGTGTCATACGGGTGTGAAACATAGGTGGTAATATGATAGATAGCAACCACCCAGGGAGGTACTACCCTCCTGTCATATAAGTGTGAACATAGGTAGTGGTATATAGTAACCACCCAGGAAGGTACTACCCTCCTGTCATACGAGTGTAACACAAAGGTAGTAGATTGTAGATAGTAACCATCCACGAAGGTACTACTTTCCTGCCATACGAGTGTGAAACATAAGACAGTAGGTTAGTAGACAGCAACCACCCAGAGAGGTACTACCCTCCTGTCATACGAGCGTGGAACGGAATCATGATAAACAACTTGCACTCTGTAAGGATTGCTGATCTTATCCTTTTGTTTCATCTAGATGCAAGACCACAGGTAAATCTTACAAATTTATACCTACATTCAGAGTACACTTTATTTATTTCCATATGTGTTTCTCAATAGTTCTCATTCTTGGATTATTTGCCATTTCACTATACGAGGCCTGGTCTGAGACCGGAAGCAATGACCCTTTAAACCAGTTAACACATAAAACATTCCATTCAAAACTCTTATTTGCGTTTCCTATCATTATTTTTACTAAAATATTCAGGGAGAAGCGAGTAGCCCCTAGGAGACATAAAGCGCCTGTGGAAAGGGAGGTAATCAGGTGTCATCCAAGGAAGGAGAGGACAACTCCAATCCCCTGGAACAAGTTTTCTTCAGTAGCTTCAACCCATCAAGCGAACGTATTCTATCATTACCTCAATATGCATATATATATATATATATATATATATATATATATATATATATATATATATATATATATATATATATATAAATTACAAACATTAACACCAAAGCATAGTGAACCCTTTTCAGCAGGAGCCCCTACCTACCCTCCCCAGCCGCTCCCGCAGGACAGAGTTCCATGGACTTTCCACCATCACAGCTCTCTGATAATCAAGAATGATTTAAAACTGCAATTTTGTTTGTTCTCCAGAAGTTTGGAAATTGCAAATTGAAATGAAAATTACCCCTAGTTTTCTCAACTCTGGAGGGAAAAAGTTTTTTTTGGTAGTTGGCCAGTCCTGCCTCTGGCTGGGTTATCATATAATGATTCAGAGAGAGGGAGAATGTAGCATTTCACGAATGTGTATATATATATACATATAAATATATATATATATATATATATATATATATATATATATATATATATATATATATATATAACAACACTGTGCTAGCCAAGGACTCGAACCCATGTTGTACTGGCCCGTCCCATGGTGAGCGAGAACCACATGACGCTTTAACCCACAGGACCACCAAATCCTACAAGAATGACGCAGCCAGCAGGGCTAGTTGTTGGTTCGAGTCCTTGGCTAGCGCAGTGTTGTTATTGATCAATACCACTCGTTCGTGGTTACAATATATATATATATATATATATATATATATATATATATATATATATATATATATATATATATATATATATATCAATAACAACATAGGTGACTAGCAGAGGATTCGAACCCATGTTGTTTTAGCCCGCCTAACGGTGAGCGAAAATTCCATGACGCTCTAACCCACGGGACCACACAATCCTCCAAGAATAACGCACCCAGAGGAGCTAGGTGTTGTACTGTATTCCGATATATATGGGAAAGTGCTTGGGAAGCTTGGTGTCTGATGAGCTTTTCTGTGCCTTTTTCCGCATGTTGACCTCTTCAGTGCCTATTTTTTGTATTATGACCGCTGCTGTGTCTACATCAGTGTGGTGACTTGCTTCAACCTGAATGAGTACATTTTACAATGTTTACGTCGACTTAAAATCAAGCGCAATAAATCCTTAGACTTTTCTATGTGCGCACACTAGTGATGTATGGGATATCCGCATCCGCGGAACATCCGCACAATTCCTTACATCCGCACAATTCCTTACATCCGCATCCGCATTTTACTGTAAGCAGATATCCTCATATGTTTCCGCATCCGAAATCCGCAGAACATCCGCACAATTTCTTACATCCGCACAATTTCTTACATCAGCATCTGCATCTGCATCCGCAAAATAAGTAAGACATCCGTATACACATCCGCATCCACGGATATCTAAATTTTCACATCCAATACATCCCTTAGCGCACACGAACACACCCACACCATGCTCAGCCCTTCTAGGGCAGGGTAGGTGCCCGCGCCAGAGCTTGCTACCACCTGCAGCTCACAAGACTGCCATTCCCATTAGCTCCCTTGGGGCGGGGAAGATGGCAGACCAGAGAGGCCTAGCTTCTCCCTACGAGCCCCGTGAGGGTGGGGAATGTGGCTAGGCCTGGGGACAGTTGGTCCCAACGATGAGGAGATACTTGTACCTCCTCCCATGGGAGACATAGGTCTCAAGACACTCCCACGGCAGGGAGCCAAGGCCGGGTCACCCTCTGGACAAGACCCGGGACGGGAGAGTACCGGCGAATCAACAACAACAACAAACCCACACCGAAAGGCTTCTTTGTACGTTAAGTGTACTTACACCGATAAAGTGTATCAGTCGGTATATACACACCAATAAATGTGTATCTTCCAGTGTGCATCACTATATCACTGTATCTTCACTATAAGCACACTGAGAGCTAAGACATGGTTAGGAATTAGTATTCTTAAACCTTCGTGTAGAGGTCATATGCAGCCTTAATGACCCACGTGCGGTCGACAAGCTTTAAACCCAACAAACTAAGGTGGTGATAAAATTCTCTGTACATATTAACAAGCAAATAAATCTTTCTAACTGTTTAGGTACACAAGTAAATTGCTTTTTACTGCCTCCGGCTAAATGTCTGGTTAAAAATGCGTCTGTGCATAAATAATGCACTTGACTGGGAGGCAGTTCTGCCCGAGTATTTATACCGCTCTTACCTCTTCTCCCACCAGCATTTATTTTATTAAACAAACTGAGAATAATTCTAATGAAGTATTTATCCAGGAGACATGACGGAACTTTCCAAGGAAAAAATGCGTCAGTGGCATTTAGTGGATTGATGAGCTAATGATTGATTAATTAATAGGAAATTCTTCATTTGAAATCATTTTTATTTGCATTTTTATTCAGGAAAGCTTTTTTTTTTTTCTCAACACAAAATTTCAAGGATTTTTAATGCAGGATTTTCTGCGAGAGAGAGAGAGAGAGAGAGAGAGAGAGAGAGAGAGAGAGAGAGAGAGAGAGAGAGAGAGAGAGAGAGAGAGAGAGAGAGAGAGAGAGAGAGAGAGACGGAGGGTATTCACGACTGTCACACATTATAGATGATCATTTTTATTTATTTTTAGATATATTAGTTTGTTTGTTTTCGAAAATTTTGCAGTTTGCTATTTAAGATTTCTCCGTTTGCTTGCTAAGATATTCAAGGTTGTTTTCTAAATCATTCCAGTTTGTTTTACAAGACATTCCAGTTTGTTTTACAAGACATTCCAGTTTGTTTTACAAGACATTCCAGTTTGTTTTACAAGACATTCTAGTTTGTTTTACATATTTCTTCACATTTCCTGTGTGTCAGAAGAGTCACAAGGTCTCGTGATTTTAGAGTGATTCAGACATTGGGGGAAGCGCTAAATCCGTGAGGGTCATGCAGCGCCTGAAGGGTGGGAGGTAAACAGGTATGAGTAAAATATGGGGAGGGTTGTCTCCAATTCCTAGGATCAAGAATACTTCACCAGCATTAGGGAACCCCTACTTAAGGGTTCCCTTTCCTTCCTCGAATCAAGCCTAATTACCGTCAATTTCTTAAAATTACAATACGACGACCCATAGACAGATTTAATTGTAACACTTGTGTGTTAGTTACCATTCTGTCAAAGGCACTTGTCGATAAGACACTTGGCCTGTTGTGTGTGCGTGAGGGAGCGTTGTTATTGAAACAATAAAAGCAGTTATAACGCTCATAAATCAGCTAAACAAAGGGAGCCCAGTCTATGAGGCCGTCGTGGAAATTTGCAAACCATTCTAAGTAACTAGCTGAGTGACGAGGTCACTCCCCGCCCCGTGTAGCGACACACAGGTGATGGCAAGTAACCAACTGGGTGGCAAGGTCACTCCCCGCCCCATATAGCGACACACAGGTGATGACAAGTAACCAGCTGGGTGGCAAGGTCACTCCCCGCCCCGTGTACCGACACACAGGTGATGGCAAGTAACCAGCTGGGTGCAAGGTCACTCCCCGCCCCGTGTACCGACACACAGGTGATGGCAAGTAACCAGCTGGGTGGCAAGGTCAATCCCCGCCCCGTGTACCGACACACAGGTGATGGCAAGTAACCAGCTGGGTGGCAAGGTCACTCCCCGCCCCATATAGCGACACACAGGTGATGGCAAGTAACCAGCTGGGTGGCAAGGTCACTCCCCGCCCCATATAGCGACACACAGGTGATGGCAAGTAACCAGCTGGGTGGCAAGGTCACTCCCCGCCCCATATATCGACACACAGGTGATAGCAAGTAACCAGCTATATGCTGAGGTCACTCCCCGCCCCGTGTAGCAACACACAGGTGGTGGCAGTAATTACTTGACGTCGTGTGACCAGCACCCCTGTCTTTCCCCTCCTCCCTCCAATGATAATTTAGGTCGTTCCTTCAATACATCGTGTCTCGTACAAGTGAACTAAAACATACATAATCTAAGACTTCCTCCTTACCACGTCTTGAACCAGCTTGAGATCCATGTGTTCTTGGAGACGCTTGTCTCCAGGTCGTCTTCCTTTGGTCTCCTACTCACTCCCTTAATTCCCAAGTGATAGCAATTCCACCTATGCTGCAATGAAACCTTTGAAGCTCCCGAAGCAGATGAACCTTTACTGGAATGCTTGACGATATCCTTATTGGCCTGCTCAGACTGATTCATTTCAACGCTTTGTAGGAGCCCCATCCTACGTGATGGAATGTGACAGAGAAACAGTTAGCTTTTGCTTTAACTGCACAGCTATAATATAAAGTAGGGTAGCAGTACAGTACTGATGTACCTCATTTGTGACTATATCCGGTAATAATCACGTTTGTTGTGGTGATCACAGTAATCACCAGTTACAGTAAGGCGATGAGGTACGGCTCACAATTGGTGAACCTTTACACTGCGATATTCCTGGCTTACTCACTCGTTTCCAGACGCTAATATATTGTTTCCGACTCCGTCTTAATACTGACCGAAAACAGTGTATTGTTTAAAGTGGTACACTGCTTCTTATGGCAGCTTGTATCCCCTCCCTGGACAGCCCTAGTGTTTCGGAGAGAGCCATTGATAGCAACGGTGCCCACACAATCCAGCTAGGTGAACATTTGCTCAATTATGAGTAATCACCACCAAATTGCAACCAATTTTCATGTATTCCGGATAATTTGACGCCACAACTTCCAACTGTAAACGTTTCAGAAATTACGATGTCCCGGCCTTGGAAAATCCCATCGCGGCTCCCAAAATGATTACTGGTGATGGTAGTTGAGGGCTGATGGTTGGGTGGTGGTGGTGGTAGAAGGCTGATGGTAGGGTGGTGGTTTTGGTTACTGACATCATCTTTGGGGTGGTAGAGGGCAGATGGATGAGTGCTGATGGTGCGTGGATGATCCTGCGCTACTGACACAACTTTACAGCTGGCTGCTTCACCTCCGGAGGACACGGAGGGGGAAGAGGGAAGGAGGAAGCGGTACTCCCTCCCATCGTTACAGGCAATCCTACAGAAATAAAGCAGTATATAAATCACCATTAATAGTTACAGTAACTGCATATAGGTTCTTATTACACCCAGGATAATGCTTCATTAATATACTCAAGATAATGTTCCATCAGTTGAACGCCACTATATATGATTGTAGAACTCCGCTTAAAACAATCAACAAATTACTTTAATTTGTGGGGAAGCGCTAAACCCATGGGGTTAAATAGAATATGAAGAACGTGAGGCACTCAGGTTCGATCTGAAGTAGTAGAGAGTAGCTCCAGGATCAAGAGCCCTTCACCGGCATCAACGTACCGCCAACGAAGCGAGCGATCATACACAGCAAAATATGGAGTCCAAGCATCCTTTAGGCCTCAATGTTGAAGAAGTAAAAATGCAGGAGGCCGGAGGTCTAGCGGCCTCGCCTCTCCACAAGACGCCCAGAGAGGAGACAAAAATTCCCTCTCGTGAGAAGTTAGCATTTTTATTAAGAAAGTTTAAAATTACGGACTATAACTTCGAGCCAGACGATGACAGGGACTCACCCTTTTTTTTTCACCCCCGTCTCTTCAAATGCTCATATCACTTATCACTTAACAATCACATGTCATATTTGAGAGTCAGTGATGGACTGATTACATCGACTCTAGGTTGAGGGACTGACCACCTCAAACTCCATCTGATCTTCACCATTCTTCTTTGTATTGGACTGATGAAGCCAGTGTGTGGCGTTGAAACGTTTCCTTATTAAAGACACCCAAGTGTTGCACATGTTTCTAATTTATCAACTTAGTCGGTTCTCTGAACCATTTATCTACATTTCCATTATTTATATCCCCCAATAAAAACCCTTTCAGCTTTATGCAATCACCTGAACATACAATTAATAAGAAAGAAAAATATATAAAAAAATAATGCAAATTTTCATTAACCAAGTTGATGACGCAGAGAAGAAAAACATTATAAACCAAATTACTTGGAAGAGAAAAAAAAGTGTCGACGTGAATATTCCGGCAGGGGGAAAAAAAAAGTAGGAAAAATTCGGCGAATAAATGTAGGCGGAAATCTTGGTAAATAAAAGTGAAAATTGTGGTACAACATTTCTGCCAGATTGAGCGTTACTGGAGACAAGGTGAGCAGATGGTAGGAGATACTCCCATGATGGTAGGTCATGGTAGGAGATACACACACGATGGTAGGTCATAGCGCATGATACCCACACTCAAGTTCCGCAGGAAACTCTTAAACGACGTTTCGGCTCATCCTGGAGCATCATCAGGAAGGTTGTGCATGCGAGAGCAACTTTTCGACAAACATGTGAAGACGAACACCAGAAGACTTTCTTAACTTATGTTGTGGAAGTATTATTATCATTATTATTGTGGAGCAATTATTATAATTACATTCGTGGAGAAGCGCTAAACTCGTAGGGATCATACATAGCCTGTCATATTATTATTATTATTATTATTATTATAATCATAACTAAGCACTAAACCCAACCAACATAGTGGGATTAGCATCCGCTCACTACAGGAATTTAAATATTCGAGTGGCACAGGATGCTGAGGAAAGTGTGAAGGCAGACTCCCTGCACAGTTTCAGGAGTGGATATGTTAGAATCCAAGAGGTTAACGCACGAGAATCATTAAGGCAGCATGTCATCTGTTCGCCACCAGTCAAAAATACTAGTTTACAGCCTTAAAATAGGGACTGAGGTAAACTCAGCATATATGCACTGATATATATATATATATACCTCTCGGTGCATATATGCGGGAGGCTACAGAGGTCGAGTTAGAAGCTAGGATTTAACCCCTCCCCCTCTTTCCTCCCATCCCCAATATACAAACTGGCGAGTGCAGAATCATACACGCTACGACAAACATCTTGTGTATTACAAAAGTATATTTCAACTCTATCACAAGAAGTAATTAAACCCTCACAATAAAACGTTTAAGGAGAGTAATAAAAAAAACAGAGAGGGAAGCCAGGGGATCAGAGTTCACTATAACAGCCAAGCTTCCTCAGAGCGCAGATAAAACAAGAAGAAAAATAGCAATGCCTTCGTCAACAATCGACCGAGCATCGAACCGGTGAGAGGGGCCCAGATAACACGCAACCCAGCCCCCACCCACCCAACACTCCAACCAACACACACACCTCAGGGTTCACCCAACACGCAACCAGCGTATGGTTTACCACGAATTATGTTATCCAGCCCCCACACACCACAGCCCCACACACCACCCACACACCACAGCCCCACACACCACAGTCCCACACACCACAACCCCACACACCACAACCCAACACGCTACAATCCCACACACCACAGCCCCACACACCACAGCCCCACACCACAGCCCTACACACCACAGTCCCACACACCACAACCCCACACACCACAACCCAACACACCACAACCCAACACGCTACAATCCCACACACCACAGTCCCACACACCACAGTCCCACACACCACAGTCCCACCCACCCAACACTCCAACCAACACACACACCTCAGGGTTCACCCAACACGCAACCAGCGTATGGTTTACCACGAATTATGTTATCCAGCCCCCACACACCACAGCCCCACACACCACCCACACACCACAGCCCCACACACCACAGTCCCACACACCACAACCCCACACACCACAACCCAACACGCTACAATCCACACACCACAGCCCCACACACCACAGCCCCACACCACAGCCCTACACACCACAGTCCCACACACCACAACCCCACACACCACAACCCAACACACCACAACCCAACACGCTACAATCCCACACACCACAGTCCCACACACCACAGTCCCACCCACCCAACACTCCAACCAACACACACACCTCAGGGTTCACCCAACACGCAACCAGCGTATGGTTTACCACGAATTATGTTATCCAGCCCCCACACACCACAGCCCCACACCACAGCCCTACACACCACAGTCCCACACACCACAACCCCACACACCACAAACCCACACACCACAACCCAACACACCACAATACCACACACCACAGCCCCACACACCACAACCCAACACACCACAATCCCACACACCACAGCCCCACACATCTCAACCCAACACACCACAGCCCCACACCCACACACCACAATCCCACACACCACAACCCAACACGCTACAATCCCACACACCACAGCCTCACACACCACAACCCAACACACCACAATCCCACACACCACAGCCCCACACACCACAGCCCCACATACCACAGCCCCACACACCACAACCCAACACGCTACAATCCCACACACCACAGCCTCACACACCACAACCCAACACACCACAATCCCACACACCACAGCCCCACACACCACAGCCCCACACACCACAACCCAACACATCACAGCCCCACACACCACAAACCAACACACCACAATACCACACACCACAGCCCCACACACCACAACCCAACACACCACAATCCCACACACCACAGCCCCACACATCTCAACCCAACACACCACAGCCCCACACCCACACACCACAATCCCACACACCACAACCCAACACACCACAATCCCACACACCACAGCCCCACACACCACAGCCCCACATACCACAGCCCCACACACCACAACCCAACACGCTACAATCCCACACACCACAGCCTCCACACCACAACCCAACACACCACAATCCCCACACCACAGCCCACACACCACAGCCCCACACACCACAGCCCCACACACCACAACCCAACACATCACAGCCCCACACACCACAGCCCCACACACCACAACCCAACACGCCACAATCCCACACACCACAGCCCCACACACCACAACCCAACACACCACAACCCAACACGCTACAATCCCACACACCACAGCCTCACACACCACAACCCAACACACCACAATCCCACACACCACAGCCCCACACACCACAGCCCCACACACCACAGCCCCACACACAACAGTATTGATCACTAGAAATTTTGACTTCGTCTGTCATTAGAGATTTTGGGTGTGCACAAGGCACATAGGGGCCAGGAGCCATGACTCGACCCCTGCAACCATAAACAGATGAGTACCGTGCTCTCTGAAAACTAGTTTTTGTAATCAATGAAAATTTGTATCTAGCCTCCCGAATTATGTTGCTTTCGTTGTCTTCGGTCCAAGTCGGACCGAAACGTCGTCATGAGTTTGTATCTCCTGTGTTCGGGTTGTGTGTGTTGTTCCAGTCACGGTATTGTGCCTTTTTCTTTTTTTAGTTTGTTTTTATCTTGAGATTCAATGTTTAGATTTTTTTAAACCTTGGTCATGATTCAGTTAATGATTCATTTGTGGGGCATAGTTTTAAAGTTAGGTCATCTGGAAGGCGAGATGAAATGGTTATAACTATGATCATAATTTTTAAAGGGGTAGACCGGTAAGCCAGCGGAAGGCCTCGTTCAGATGACCAAAAGCTCCAGCTGTGGGTCATCATATGACTAAGACCCGTGTCAGGAAACACTTGTCCTGTTTCCTGACGAACCTTACCAAACCTGACCTGGACGGCGAGGGGGAGAGAGGTGGTTGTGATGTGTGCCGCTGAAGACATCGTCGAGCAAGGTCCTCACTGATCCACGCCGCTTACAACCTTACAATGACATTTAACTCAAGTTAACTGGATCCCGGGTTGTATCTAAATGATTAACAGTCCCTCATAGCCCCTCCTGGAGGCGATCCTGAGTCCGGAATAACACCACCACGATGAGATGGTGTTATTCCGGACTGGAATAACACCACCGTGTTACGGGTTATTTATGAAGAATACATAAATAACCAGTACATAGGAGAGAGGAGCTTACGACGACGTTTCAGTCCGACTTGGACCATTTACAAAGTCACACCACCATACAGAATCTTTGAGCCACCGATCTACGAAAAAATACTGGACGGTCCAGGGAACATTGGAGTATAACTGGAGGGCGTTCCGAGGGTCAACTCCCCGCGGCCAGGTCCATGATCAGGGCTCCCGGGGATCATGGCCTGATCAACCAGGCTGTTGTCGCTGGCCACAAGCAGACCGACTTACGATCCACAGCCCGGCTAGTCAGGTACTGACTTTACCAACCAAAACGTCGTTTAACATTTCCTCTCTTAAATGTGGGTCGTTTGGGAAGCGTTGTATCAACATTGTGACTTTTCCTTCCTGTACATTTCAACTAATTCATTTGTCTTCCTGTACATTTCAACTAATTCATTTGTCTTCCTGAACATTTCAACTAATTCAGTTGTCTTCCTGAACATTTCAACTAATTCAGTTGTCTCCCTGAACATTTAAGCTAATTCAGTTGTCTTCCTGAACATTTCAACTAATTCAGTTGTCTTCCTGTACATTTCAACTAATTCAGTTGTCTTCCTGAACATTTCAACTAATTCAGTTAGTTGTCTGAGTACCTCTGGGTGAAAGACGACGTTATCGACTCTTTACGAGGAGTCTTCAATTACAGGTCAAATGAGATATGTGACACGAGAGGACATGAACCTGATGTGAAGCGCTAAACCTGTAGAGTCTCGATTCTCCATCCGGTAATCGTGAGACAGATGAGCTTTCTGAATAGATTAAATTACACAGTGAAATGCTTGACGATATCACCACCGCATTACTGAAGCTTCCCAGCTCGTGTTGACATATTTCATTACCTTACGTACGAAACTCATCCTGTATGATGGAATGTGACAGGAAACTCATCCTGTATGATGGAATGTGACAGGAAACTCATCCTGTATGATGGAATGTGACAGGAAACTCATCTTGTATGATGGAATGTGACAGGAAACTCATCCTGTATGATGGAATGTGACAGGAAACTCATCCTGTATGATGGAATGTGACAGAAAAATAGAACTGGATTATATTCTCACAATGTAATTAACACTACCCACACTGATGATGAAACCCTTTTTGTTTACTAATACAAAATAAAAATGTTGAGGCATCGTGTTGGAGCATAAAGAGATCAGGAGCACCTTCAGTCTCCAGCATTTTCCTGATCCTCTCCCATTAAGAAAGTTGAAAAACAGAAGGCCACTTAAAACTGCATCAGCGGATCGTCTTACAAGCATCGCTGCACGCCATCCCGCCAAGCACTGCTCGCGTCTGCCCAACCTGCCGACCTGAACGCGTACAAACTGTATCTGCCGAACCCGAGGACTCGCACTTTAATATTTATGTGTCTGGCGACCAAGGGGATTCTAAAACCTGTTACAACCACCACTATAACTACTACATAGTGACAACCACCTCTATAACTACTACAGCCACAATGACAACCACTTCTATAACTACTACATAGTGACAACCACCTCTATAACTACTACAGCCACAATGACAACCACCTCTATAACTACTACAGCCACAATGACAACCACCTCTATAACTACTACAGCCACAATGACAACCACCACCACAATGACAACCACCACCCCAATGACAGCCACCTCCACAATGACAACCACCACCACAATGACAACCACCACCACAATGACAGCCACCTCCACAATGACAACCACCACCACAATGACAACCACCACCACAATGACAACCACCTCCCACAATGACAACCACCTACACTACAGCCACAATGACAACCACCTCTATAACTACTACAGCCACAATGACAACCACCTCTATAACTACTACAGCCACAAAGACAACCACCTCTATAACTACTACAGCCACAATGACAACCACCTCTATAACTACTACAGCCACAATGACAACCACCTCTATAACTACTACAGCCACAATGACAACCACCTCTATAACTACTACAGCCACAATGACAACCACCACCACAATGCAACCACCACCACAATGACAACCACCACCACCACTAAAAACCTAACTGCCAACACCTGCCCAACCCGTCAAACCACCACAACCCAATTTACATTACAAAAAATTCTTCAAACTCAGCATTATTTCAGAGATTTTACGTGACGTTTTCCTCAGAATGTTGATAATGTTGGTGGTGGTCTTCTTGGTGTCCCCGGGGGTGAAGGAGTTGCTTGGTAACTTTTCTTGAGCAAGTAAGGAGTTCTGGGTACAACGCATACACAACTTCACACACACACACACAGCCCTGCCAGACAATATTCCCCAGGAGAGCTTTCTTTTCTTCATGCTTAACTAAGCTTGAGCCTTCAACAGTTTCTTCGTCTTTTTTATTAAATGTAAGGCACTTCACCGCAATAAGAGAGTAAAAAAGAAAAACACTTGCATACAACAGCACTGGTGTGTGTGTGTGTGTGTGCGCGCGCACAAACATATTTGTGTTTACAAGGGTTGAGACACAGTTTCTAGCCCTCCCTCTCTAACTTACCGCTAGCCCCGTGATCTCTGTCATACATATTCTTTAATCTATATCTAGATCCTGCCTGCACAACATCCTCGGCCAGGTCATTCCACTTCCTCACCGCCCTCAACACTTCCTCACCGCCCTCAACACTTCCTCACCGCCCTCAACACTTCCTCACATCCCTGTGACTCGTCTGTGTTTCGCCACTGCCGATATAGATTCTACTTAAAATAGAGTTCGTAAAAATTATAAACGATTTGTTATTCAAAATCCTCCCGATAAAAGGGGATAAAAATTTATTAGGCCGGCCATAAAATTGCCAGATAACCTGTTTCCTTTCCTTAATCCCCCCCCCCCCGGGCCAACCCATTTTCTACTGCGAGTTTCTCTTCTTCCCCGGTGGGTAACTAAGCTCAATTTCGCGTAATCATGTCGCCGTGTATAATGTGGAATCTGCCGCTGAAAGGGAATTGGGAAAGATATGCAGGCTTGGTGGTGAAATTGGTGCCGCCCCCTAGTGATTTATAACACACTAGGGGCGCGCAGGGTGTTGGGAGATCACGGGGGTGCAGGCGAAATAACGAATGGATCACAGACGGTGTATGAAAGACTCCATTGTTATGTATGATGGAGCTGAGGGAGGCGTTGGATTATCACAGAAATGTGTGTTATTTACTTAATGTATCTTGGTAATAGTGACTCACGATTAAATATATGTATACACACACACACACACACACACATATATATATATATATATATATAATTAATAAAGCATTTATATGTATGTATGTGTGTATATAGGATGGGGTGGTAGGAGAAGTGGAATATTCAAATGGCTTCAGGAAGAAATCCAAATATTCTTCCTTGAAGCCTTTTTATCCACTTCTCCGAGGCTATGGGTCCCACAATTTGCACCAGAGGTGGACCCCATTCTATATATATATATATATATATATATATATATATATATATATATAGATGATCTTACACAGGTGATGACACGGGGACAGGAAATGGGTCTCATCCTGAATCCATCCAAATGTGAAATCATCTCAGTCAATCAACAAGTGATAGATGCAGTGATATCAAAACTACCAGGAGCAACAGTCATTGCCCCTACAAATAGTGTCTTGCTTAGAGCACCTCTGGGAAGCGATGCCATTGACACAATTCTCAGGACGAAACTGGAAGAATTGAGGAGAATGGAACAACAAATAGGCAATCTTGATACCCATGATGCCTTGTACCTTCTCAGAAAATGCTTGAGTCTTCCCAGGTTGACATATTTCCTAAGATGTGCTCCTTCATATGATAACCCTATACTGCACGAATATGACAGTATCCTGAGGCAGATCTTTACAAAAGTACTTAACATTATGCTAGAAGATGGGCAGTGGGACCAAGCTACACTCCCAGTCAGTCTAGGAGGCATTGGCGTCCGCAAGTCATCTCAGATTGCTCTACCTGCTTTCCTGTCTTCATGCATTGCATCCAGAGGGCTTGTAGCAGCGATTCTCCCTGAACATCTTAGGGACAAGATTGGAATCCATGACCAAAAGTTCGTCGACGGAGCCAGGATTTGGGATAATCTAACGAGCTCTGAAACCAGGCCTGCTCCTCCCAACAACTACAAACAGTCGCACTGGGATGACCCAATAGTAGAGAATAGCCTCAGCAATGCTTCAGAGTGTGTCAGGGAAGGATAGAGCCCGCCTCCTTGCAGTGAGAGCTCCTCATGCAGGGGACTTTCTTTTGGCTGTTCCCAACTCCAGCCTTGGCACACGCCTCGACCCACAGACCATCTGCACTGGTGTTGCCCTTCGCCTTGCCGCCCCTATTATCGCCGAACACAGGTGTATTTGTGGCAGTGAAGCAGCAGACCGATTCGGATACCATGGTCTTGTGTGTCGTAAATCCGAGGGAAAGATTGCAAGACAGGAAGAGGTTAATAGCATTATCAAGAGGAGCCTCACAACAGCCGGATGCCCAGCAGTAAGGGAGCCACCCTAACTATGCAGATCTGATGGCAGCCAAAAGCGTCCAGATGGTATCACCCTTCAAGCCTGGACAGACGGCAAGCAGGTGGTGTGGGACTACACATGTGCATCTACCTTGGCTGATACCTATCTCCGATACACAAGGGAGGAAGGAGGGGCAACTGCCACCTTCAGGGAGTCCCAAAAGTTGAGAAAATATGGAGAACTTGCCCATCATTATATGTTTGTTCCCATAGGCTCAGAGACCCTTGGCTCATGGGGAAAGAGTGCATCTACGTTCCTCAAGGAGCTGGGCAAAAGACTCAACAGGGTAACTAGGGATCCCAGGGGATCTAGTTTTCTGTTCCAGCGACTCAGCGCTGCTGTTTAAAGGGGTAATGCATGCTGTATTTTGGGCACGCGTCCCAGCTCTGAGGAGCTGGATGAGATTTTCGCATTATAATCAGTGACAAACATGTTACAATATGTACTAGACATGTATCTCTCACACCTCGTGTACTGTATATGCCATCTTTATAACAATGTATCTCTTAAATCTTTTGTACCATATTATGTAATAAAATATACCTATTGGTAAAAAAAAAAAAAGAATGAAGAGATGGGGTGGTAGGAGAAGTGGAATATTGAAATGGCTTCAGGAAGAAATCCAAATATTCTTCCTTGAAGCCTTTTTATCCACTTCTCCGAGGCTATGGGTCCCACAATTTGTACCAGAGGTGGACCCCATCCTATATATATATATATATATATATATATTGTGTGTGTGTGTGTGTGTGTGTGTGTGTGTGTGTGTGTGTGTGTGTGTGTGTGTGTGTGTGTGTGTGTGTTTTAACTAGGAATGAAAAGTTTTACAGTATATTTAGACTTCTTTAGAATCAAGAAACATTCTTATACGCATGGAAAGCGCTAAACCCCTGAGGATAATTGATAAGCGCGTATACAGCCGCAGCAGCAGCGAGGAACAAGAAATCCGAGTGACAGATATATGAAAGCAATGTGAGGTGCTTACTAGTTTGACTTTGCTAGGCCTTACTGATCGTTTAAGACTCTTATACAAGTCTTGACGAAACATGATTTAAATGACAGAGAAACAAATCTCGAGTTCATGTGACGCATGTCGGTAGTTTGCATTAGTTAATTCAATTAAATCTCAACACTGAGAGTTACTGCATCTTAACCTTAGAATATTTACCAGCTCTAGGTGAAAAGTGGGTAATACAATTGAAACTCTGGGAGGCAAGACGAGTGCTGAGGAAACCTTCTGTGAAGTGTTACACCAATGTTTAGCAAATATATTCTATGACGTGTAAAGTAAATGTTCAGTAAAATGTTTAAGGAATAATTGTTATGGGAGAGTAATATTGTAGAGTGCTGTGTGTGTGTGTGTGTGTGTGTGTGTGTGTGTGTGTGTGTGTGTGTGTGTGTGTGTGTGTATGTGTTTGTGTTAGTTACCATTTTTGTCCTAGGCACATGTCGATTAGACAGTGTGTGTATGTGTGTGTGTACTCACCTCACCTAGTTGTTGTTGCAGGGGTCGAGACATAGCTCCTGGAACCGCCTCTTCACTGGCCGCTACTGGGTCACTCTCCCTGCGCCATAAGCTTTATCATACCTCTTCTTAAAGCTATGTATGGAACCTGCCTCCACTACATCGCTTCCCAAGCTATTCCACTTCCCGACCACTCTGTGACTGAAGAAATACTTCCTAACATCTCTGTGATTCATCTGAGTCTTCAACTACCAACTGTGTCCCCTTGTTGCTGTGTCCCATCTCTGGAACATTCTGTCCCTGTCCACCTTGTCAATTCCTCTCAGTATTTTATATGTCGTTATCATGTCCCCCCTATCTCTCCTGTCCTCCAGTGTCGTCAGGTCGATTTCCCTTAACCTCTCCTCGGAGGACCTACCCCTTAGCTCCGGGACTAGTCTTGTTGCAAACCTTTGCACTTTCTCTAGTTTCTTTACGTGCTTTGCTAGATGTGGGTTCCAAACTGGTGCTGCATACTCCAGTATGGGCCTAACGTACACAGTGTACAGGGTCCTGAACGATTCCTTATTAAGATGTCGGAATGCTGTTCTTAGGTTTGCTAGGCGCCCGTATGCTAACAGTGATTTGGTTGATGTGCGCCTCAGGAGATGTGTGTGTGTGTGTGTGTGTGTGTGATATACATATAGTTATTTACATATTCTAAGAAGAATATTAATATAACAATATTCGTAATTCTGTAAGAGAAACTCTGTTAAACGAGCCGGATGGGACTGTAAATTAAAAATCATAGAAAAGAGGAGAGAAATATTCTGTTCCATCAACTCTGATGGCTTGTGTTGAGGCTGCAAATTAAAAGAATTCAATTTAAATGCTGAAAAACGGCGTATTTTTTTATGGGATACATGATAGAATATGCAGCCAGCGTAGAGAAAATAGATGAAACACGCGTTTTAGCTTTTTTTTTTTTTAATGCTGTAAAAATGTCTTCCGCCAGACAAATGGGTCAATCCGAGGGCAAAAATGCTAAAATTGTTAAAATCCGTTTTCTGGGTTAAGAATATTAATAAGTATTCCCTTCCCCCTTCATTTCGGGGGGATTCTTGGCACACTGAAAAAAAATGAAAATATCTGAAGAATTCGGATTTTCTCTAATAGACCTCTAGCTGCCTTCAAGAAGGCGCTGGACAGGCACCTAACTCAGTACCTGACCAGCCGGGCTGTGGTTTGTACGTCGGTTTGCGTGCAGCCAGGAGTAAGAGACCGGGCCGCGGGGGCGTGGACCCGCGAAACCCTCTTCAGGTATATTCCAGGTACAGATCGTAGTATATCTTTCAGCGAGAGAAATGGGAAAGTTTTTGCAGAGTTTGTCATCTCTCTAATGACCAACTCAGCGAAGCCTCTGGTCATGGAATGACTAAATGAACTGCTAATCCAACCAGTGAAAAGATTATTATCTCATTATAAGATGTGAAGGTTTGTCCTTGATGCCCACACAAATATATATATATATATATATATATATATATATATATATATATATATATATATATATATATATATATATATATAAAAAAGCTGGACAGAAGTCAGAAGTTCCGGGTGGTTTTTCTCGTCCATCTCGTGTTACTCTGTCTGGGTCACATCATTATTCCGCCTTGCATCACCTCCCTTCCTCAGTATGCTCCATGAAACTTGATGTTTCCTGCTTCCACCCACCCTACTGTGCTCACCTCCTTCCTCTCCGCCCACCTAAATCTGCCCTTCTACATCCCCTTCCGGCCTAATACTCTCTCTCTCTCTCTCTCTCTCTCTGCCCACTTTCACAAATCTTCAATAAATGAATGAAAACGAGAAAGATGCCTGGAAAACAGCAAAAAATATCCCAACATTCAAGGAAAGGGACAATCGAGAGAGAAGAAACATGATTGCAACATACAAAATCTTCAGACTGCGTAGCATAAGAGGAACTACGAAGAGGAGCGCACACAAATATATATATATATATATATATATATATATATATATATATATATATATATATATATAATATATATATATATAATATATATATAATATATATATATATATATATAATATATATATAATATATATATATTATATATAATATATATATATTATATATATATAAATATATATATTATATATATAACATATATATATATATATATATATATATATATATATATATATATATATATATATATATTTTTTTTTTTTTTTTTTTTCAGCAAGTCGGCCGTCTCCCACCGAGGCAGGGTGACCCAAAAAGAAAGAAAATCCCCAAAAAGAAAATACTTTCATCATCATTCAGCAACTTTCACCACACTCATACATAATCACCGTCTTTGCAGAGGAGCTCAGGTACGACAGCTGAGAATAGTCCCTCCCAGCTGTCACTATCTCAGACCCCTCCTTTAAAGTGCAGGCATTGTACTTCCCATTTCCAGGACTCAAGTCCAACTAAATCAATTAACTGGTTTCCCTGAATCCCTTCACAAAATGTTACCCTGCTCACACTCCAACAGATCGTCATGTCCCAAAAACCATTCGTCTCCATTCACTCCTATCTATCTATATATATATATATATATATATATATATATATATATATATATATATATATATATATGAATCACTGAGACATCAGGAAACACCTTACCAACATCACAGTAGAATTGTGGGGCAAAACAGATACACACAGTGGAAGCTAAAACAATCCACAGCTTTATAAACAGGTACGGCAATGAGATCAAATATCTCAAGAGAAAGCAAGCTGATGCTCAAAATCCTCAAAATGAACTAGGTAATTATAACACAAACACACCCTCACACACACACGAAGAGGCAGGGCCAGAAGCTATGACTCGACCCCTGCAACCACATACAAGTGAGTACAAAGGTAAACGGAGGACAACAATATCCTTAAGTGTGTGAAACGCACATCATTACGTGAGTGTAGTGTGGGTGACACTTATTGCATCAGCTCTTCAACCCTGTCACTCACACTCGTGCTCCCAGGCAGGTAGCTACCAGCCTCCTGCTGGCCCTACATGGACAGCCAGAAGCGTACATGGACAGGTAGAAGCGTACATGGACAGGTAGAAGCGTACATGGCAGGTAGAAGTATACATGGCAGGTAGAAGCGTACATGGCAGGTAGAAGTGTACTTGGACAGGTAGAAGCGTACATGAGAGGTAGAAGCGCACATGGACAGGTAGAAGTGTACGCACATGCAGGTGTACACATGCTAGTCCCTTCTTCCCATAAGTGCATATGCATACATGTACATTTAAGTACAAAGTATGTGCATACGGACTGGAAGGTGCACACAGTGAAGGAGGTGCACACGAACAGGTATGGACACAGCGATTAAGGTTACACAAATTAAAACCTGGTTTAACTTTAACTAACCTTATTGCTTTTATAAGATTTTATTGGTTGACATTAATAAATTTAATATTTATTATATATATATATATATATATATATATATATATATATATATATATATATATATTTTATATTTTTATATATATATATATATATATATATATATATATATATATATATATATATGTATATATATGTATATATATGTATATATATATATATATATATATATAATATATATAATATATATAATATATATATTATATATATATATATAATATTATAATATATATATATATATATATATATATATATATATATATATATATAATATATATATATATATCGTAAAAAAATATAAACTCAATTGTCGACTCTACAGATATTTCCATGACAAAATTGTTCGTTCATTGCGGAAAAGTTCGTCGTTCAGTGGAAGAAGGTTTGCGGCTCGACAAAGAGTAAGAGTTATCGTTCAATTTTACAGGTGCAGAAAGAGAGGTGACCAGACAATGCTTCAACTTGGGAACACATGATGGTCAGTATGGGGTTCCACCCTTCCCACTGCGGTGCACACACGGTGGAGGGTAACTGGAAAGCCACACCGCTTTACTAATGCTTCCAAAGCAAAGTAAAAATTTAATAACAGAACTACCACGATCAATAAAGAGGAAAAGGTAGTATTACGGCACCAGGTGCCATGACCCCTTCATCTGGAAGTAGGAAGATACACTGGTGGTGTTATGTTCCTCAGGGAACCAGCAACTGTCCCCTGACACGGGTGTTAAATCAGAGGATGGCCCGTTTAGGTGGACCAACATTGGCTGGCCCACCCCCGGTTAGCTTTAACACCCAGTTTATCACATGGTGCATCGTAAGAGTGCTAAACTCTTACGGATATCAACACAATTTTTACTCTTGTTAACCGTTGACATGACCACTCTCTGGAGCTGCAAGTTGACATGACCACTCTGGAGTTGCAAGTTGACATGACCACTCTCTGGAGCTGCAAGTTGACATGACCATTCTCTGGAGTTGCATGTTGACATGACCACTCTCTGGAGTTGCAAGTTGACATGACCACTCTCTGGAGTTGCAAGTTGACATGACCACTCTCTGGAGTTGCAAGTTGACATGACCACTCTCTGGAGTTGCAAGTTGACATGACCACTCTCTGGAGTTGCAAGTTGACATGACCACTCTCTGGAGTTGCAAGTTGACATGACCACTCTCTGGAGTTGCAAGTTGACATGACCACTCTCTGGAGTTGCAAATTGACATGACCACTCTCTGGAGTTTCAACTCGAGTTTGCTTAATTACTAAAAAAAAAAAAACACAGCAACCACTTAAACAATTCCTCATTATAAAGTTTTTAGTGTTCAAGACAGTAGTCATGTGTTTCATGTCAATGAAGTGCTTTATCTCTTCGTTAAGAATGCAGACACAGTTGATCACAGTTCTTCAAGAGAAAGCCAGTAAACACGAGCCAAGAGAAAGAGAAAAGTTCAAATGTTCTCGATAGATCCCACAACAAAGTTCTTTCAATACACGGGATTTCAGTGAGCGACCTTTGATATCATTTAAAATGTTAGTTGTGATATTGAAAAACCTCTGGAAGAGGCATTGGAAACCTCTTTTATGCAGGAGTCTCTCTCTCAATCATGCAGCACACAGCTGAGGCTTCAGCAGCCGCAACATTTACATCACTTAATTCATCATCTCCATTAAAAAAAAAAAAATGTTGACAATCTCGAGAGACGGAATCATCAACATTCTCCGTCTCCGTCTTCTTATCTACTTCCTTTTCTCTTCTTCATCTGCTTCCTCTCCTCTTCTTCCTGTAATGAGATAAATGCAGGATAATGCTAAACCCGCAGGGGGGTCATGCAGTGCCTTGGGGAATGGGAGGTAATCAGACTCGATTCAAGAGAAAAAAGCTCAGGTCCAATTCCTTGGATCAAAAGCCTCTCACCTCCGTCAGGAAACACCTCTCTCTTTTGGAGGTAAACACCACCAGGCTGGCTGCTCGAATCCCGGGTCGTAATTAGTCGACGGAGGATCGAGCCTCCACCACTACTAACACGCAGACACACGCACTATACACACACACACACACACACACACACACACACACACAGACACACACACACACACAGGGTCACATTGCTAGACTCGTCAAGCAGGAGAACAAAGAGTAGAGAATTATTGATTTCCTGAATAATTTCTTCTGCTACATCGCCTGACATATCAGTGAGGCGATCAAGTGTATCATGAGAGAGAGAGAGAGAGAGAGAGAGAGAGAGAGAGAGAGAGAGAGAGAGAGAGAGAGAGAGAGAGAGTGGCTCAACATCTTCCATACTTTGAGATCAGAGTACAGAACACGTAATTTTACACTCACATTATATTTCAATTTCTTCACCTATGAGGCTTTTGAATTATAGTGATCAGAAAAGTTACATTATAAGAAGCCACGAAAAGAAGGTTATTTTTTTTCGTTATTTTTCGTTAAGGTTGTAATTTTCGTCGATTCATCTTATTAGAGCCAGCTGGCCAAGTGGTTAACGCACTGGTCTGTGAGTTTTATCATTCACTTGCCATGGGTTCAACCCCTACCCGTTCCCTGATAGGTTAGGTTTTAACTTATTAGGCTTGGTGATGTTATGAGTGTAGGTTACGTTAGGTTTTAAGCTATGTTAGATTAGGCTATGTTAGCCAAGGTTATTTTAGGTTACAAAATGTAACCAACACCGATAAATGCAATGATACATAATAACGAGACTATGTATTAATAATCTGCCACTAATCTGGGAATGACGGGAATATACGAAGTGAATTTACTAGAAAAAACATTTTTCGTATTTCAGCGCCTCGTCATTTTTTCCGTTGTTTTGATTCACAAAAAAAAAAATTCTAAGGCAAAGAAAAAACAAAGGAACTACGCAAACAGCATGTGTAAAAAAAATGATGTGCTTTGTCATAATACAAACCATTTGTTGGTTCTCGAAAGAGATTAGATTTTGCCACCGAAATGGCTAGTTTATTGTGCCCCCCTATCCATCCTGTGAAAGGTTGCGCAAGAGCATATGGATACACAAAAGGTCTAGGAACTCGAAAGAAAAACAAATCAAATGGACTAAGAAAAGTCATCAACAGTCATCCTTAGACAACCGACGTCCCACATCTTGGTCTGTCAGACTACCTGCACAACTATCATACCACCATAATCACAATCCAACACCCTACACTATAAGGCTACCTCCACAACAACCATACCACAATACTCACCAACCAACCTCCTGGACAATCAAACTACCATCACAACTACCATATCACCATAATCATCTCCCAACACCTACACTATCAGACTACCATCACAGCCACAACCACCACCACCTCTACAACTCTAAATCTATATCACCACAAGAGCGATACATCACGGACGCAGCCGCACCCCCAAAGCCAATCAGAAATCCTGGTGTGGCCTCAGTAACGAAGGAAAATAACCCGAGTGGGATGCCTTGCCACCTGCTCCCCCGCCCCTATTCTCCTCCCCTACCTCTCTCTCTGAACACACACACACACACATTGTGTTAGTGACGACCCAAGAAAAGGAAATATACTTACCATACTCCTTTGCCTACTTTACTTATATCATGAATTAAGTGATCTGATGTTTAAACGTTTGTTAAGCTCCGAATTTTTGAGGGTATAGAATATTTGAATGTTTAGGAAAGGTTTGAGTGTTTAGACGTTTGAGTGTATTTAGAAACATGATGTTTGAATGTGTAGGAGAGACATGATGTATGAGTGTATGAAGAGACCTAATGTTTGAGTGTATGGAGAGACATGATGTTTGGGTGTATAGAGACATAATATTTGAATGTATAGGAGACACATGAAGTTTGAGTGTAGGGAGAAACATGATGTTTGAGTGAGAGACATGATGTCCGGGTGTATAGAGACATGATATTTGAATGCATAGGAGACACATGATGTTTGAATGTATAGAGAAACATGATGTTTGAGTGTATGGAGAGACATGATGTTTGAGTGCATGGAGAGACATGATGGTTGAGTGTATGGAGAGACATGATGTTTGGCTGTATGGAGAGACATGATGGTTGAGTGTATGGAGAGACATGATGTTTGGCTGTATGGAGAGACATGATGGTTGAATGCATGTTGTTGTCTGACTACACGATCTTCCCCTTCAGACGGAGGAAAAACAAAAATCACCTGACACGAGCGTTTGTCAAAAGACTACTAGTCGAGTGGTGCCACCACCACAGCTGCTGGCCACAACACCAATGAAAATAAAAGTGACATCACCACTGGAGTGCCAGTGGTGATGTCACTTTAATTCAGAACCAGAGATGTGACCCCGCGTTCGTGATGTCCACTGTCACCTGACTCGACCGGACATGTCACACGACTCGTAATTTCAATTGTCAACTCATCTGTAATCTAAATTTGGACCCCACGCGTGATCTTATTCGTGAGATCGCACGTAACTGCATCGTATCAGTAGGATTTAGTGTCACGAACTGTATCTCCTGACAGTAGGATTCAGTGTGACGAACTATATCCCCGAGCCGGTGGGATTTACTGTCACGAACTATAACCTTTCTTCCTGTATCACAAACTATGACAGTAGTATTTAACGTGACTAATATATCCCCTGGAGTTTCGTATTTAGTGAGACGAACTATATCCCCGTAACAGTTTGAATGAGTTTAAATTATTGAGTATATTTCTCACTGCGATGAGAGAGAAATATCGCGATATTCCCTAAGTGCTCCACAGTTTGCTGTTACCATAAATTTAGTTGACAGGCATTCCGAGATGCTCAATGTGAAGATATGTTGATATCAACTCCTTGGTTGAAAGACACCGTGCATTTATCAATCAACGTTCCGCTCAAAGCTCACATTTATTCGAAACGTTATTATTCAGCCCCTGGCCATCTCTGCATGGGCCGCAATTAGAAAAAAAAATGAAAAATACTCTTCAGCCCACTATGGCCCTCCCCATGCAACTCCTTCCCCACCCAATGGGGTTAATAATATATATATATATATATATATATATATATATATATATATATATATATATATATATATATATATATATATATATATATTCAAATGGCTTCAGAAAGAAATCTAAATATTCTTCCTTGAAGTCTTTTTATCCACTTCTCATATATATATATATATATATATATATATTTATTTATTAGTGCTAAAAGTTATCTAGTATTCGCACCCAATTATAAAGGCATACATACTAAGCCACACGTAAACCCTTTAATTTGCCAACAAAGTCGTTTACGTTACGCATGTGTTTTATTTCCCTTTTATTCTCACTTGGAAACAAGAAAATTGCTAATTGCGTCATTACTGCGCTATTTTTTTTCTGCCAGCATGACGTTTATTCTGCGTGAGTCCGAAGCCTAAATTGTGAATCTATCTTTTGCGTTAATCCGACACCTATTTTTTTGCAGTTAGACGCTTATTTTGTGCCTTTTTCGATGCATAATTTGAAGAAATCCGACGTTTGATTTGGTGTTAAATTCGCCGGGGAAATTTCGCGGCTTTTCCCGTGGGTCGCCGACAACATCCTGGCTTGTCTGCGAGGATTTGAGGGGAAAATGTAAAAGGTAATGTGTGGCGAAGCGATAGATTTTGTTTCCTAGTTGTCATTCCTTGACCGGTGGCGGTATTCCCGAGGGAGACCTTAACGAGAACATGACGACCACCACAATTATCCTAGGGATGATAAAATACCATGACCTACTTGATGTGTATGGGGTGCATGATAAAGATATTAAACTAACACCTCAATTATCTTACTGTTAGGGATAGAAGAACACGGCGACCACCTCAATTATCCTACTGTTAAGGATAGAAAAATACGATTAGGTTCGGAGATATTAACAAGCTTTTAGTTGGACAGCGGCGTTTCGTACGCACAACCTCTTTGCCCGGAGATCTTACTTGGGTTATGAAAAAAAAAAAGGATATATTTCTGACATAAATTAAAAACTATTTTAAATCAAACTTGTTTTCTAAACTGCATTTTAAGGGGGATAAAATGAACGAAATCTTAAAAGATTTTACATATGAAAACCCTTGATATTTCACAATACTTTCACGTCGTTTTTCTTTCTTAAATTTCAATCATTTTTGGGAATTAACGAAGACCTGGTTTTATCAGTTCCCAATAAAAAACCTTTCGTTAACACACTGGTTCACTCGGGATTATAACACTGACTGCCACGTGTGCCGTTGGAAATATGCTGCTGTGTTGTGGTAGTGGTGATGAAGTTGTAGTGATGGTGTTTGGTGTTTGGTGGCGGTAATGAAGTGGTGGTGGGTTTGTAATGCGTGTCAGGTGGTGGTAGTGGCGCTACTTAAATGGTGGTGATAGTGGTGTTTCAAAGTATTAGAGCAACGCTGGCGTACCATGACAGGTGTTCCAGCACATTAAAGCAACACTGGTGTACCATGACAGGTGTTTCAACGTATTAAAGCAACACTGGTGTACAATGACAGGTGTTTCAACGTATTAAAGCAACACTGGTGTACCATGACAGGTGTTTCAACGTATTAAAGCAACACTGGTGTACCATGACAGGTGTTTCAACGTATTAAAGCAACACTGGTGTACCATAGAACTCACAGAGTTAATCTAAACAGAACAAACGATATCCTCAACCCGAAACGTGTGCACTACTTATTGACCACTAACTCAACCTTGAAAAGAAAACTATTAGATGTTTCGACCATATGCAAGTCCTGGCTTCATAATGGTCCAGGACGGACCGAAACGTCGTCCAGTTTTTCATTTCCAATTTCTGGATTAGTAATGAAAGGGCGCAGCCCTGGTATCATGACTTTTATTCTTCCTAACATATGTATTTTTGACAGAATATGAACTAATTATTCTGCAATAATACGATTAACAGTAATAAAAAAATGGAAAACTTAAATACAATTTTTTTCCTACAAAATATCAGCGTAACAATGTAACTTAATAATAACTCTCCTGGAATATTGCATATATTTTTTTCCTGTGAGGTAGTAAATGAAAGAGATTGTACTGTCTCTATTTTCTGATTTTGTTCATTAAACACTAGTGGAAACACGTATATATATATTGCGCTTCTGTTATTATCACATTAAAAAAAAGCTGACTCCTTTAGTGGCTCTGCTGCATCTAAAAAAAAAAAATATGAAACATTACGGAGTCAATTTCTATTTTTTCCAAATATCGAATTTAGTGGTAGACTTGCAAGAATATCTATATTTTTACATTAGGAATTTAAAAAAGAAATCCTTGTGCCTTCGTATGATTGTAATTGAAAAATTCCAGTGTGATAATACTTTTGATTTATATGCTGGGTAGGTCGTATACTGGACATGGGTGCAAACATGACCTCCATCAAGACTCACGCAGACAAAGTCAAATTGAAATAATTGCAATATAGCCAGAGTTTCGTGAGTCATGAAGCAACATTATCACATAAGGGAGAACACACGTTTAACAAGACACAAACGAGGTGACTAGGTCGTTGGCGAACCGGAAATGTTACATAAGTTAAGTTCTGACTCGGTGGATTATGTTAAGTTGGTACCAGGTTGGTAGACAGTAAACATCCAAGGAGGTACTACCATCCTGATACATGTGTATGAAGCATGGGTACTAGGCTGGTAGACAACGACCATCCAGTGAGGTACTACCATCCTGATACATGTGTATGAAGCATGGATACTAGGCTGGTAGACAACGACCATCCAGTGAGGTACTACCATCCTGATACATGTGTATGAAGCATGGGTACTAGGCTGGTAGACAACGACCATCCAGTGAGGTACTACCATCCTGATACATGTGTATGAAGCATGGGTACTAGGCTGGTAGACAACAACCATCCAGGGAGGTACTACCATCCTGATACATGTGTATGAAGCATGGGTACTAGGTTGGTAGCAACAACCATCCAGGGAGGTACTACCATCCTGATACATGTGTATGAAGCATGGGTACTAGGCTGGTAGACAACAACCATCCAGGGAGGTACTACCATCCTGATACATGTGTATGAAGCATGGGTACTAGGTTGGTAGACAACCATCCAGGGAGGTACTACCATCCTGATACATGTGTATGAAGCATGGGTACTAGGCTGGTAGACAACAACCATCCAGGGAGGTACTACCATCCTGATACATGTGTATGAAGCATGGGTACTAGGTTGGTAGACAACAACCATCCAGGGAGGTACTACCATCCTGATACATGTGTATGAAGCATGGGTACTAGGCTGGTAGACAACAACCATCCAGGGAGGTACTACCATCCTGATACATGTGTATGAAGCATGGGTACTAGGCTGGTAGACAACAACCATCCAGGGAGGTACTACCATCCTGATACATGTGTATGAAGCATGGGTACTAGGCTGGTAGACAACAACCATCCAGGGAGGTACTACCATCCTGATACATGTGTATGAAGCATGGGTACTAGGCTGGTAGACAACAACCATCCAGGGAGGTACTACCATCCTGATACATGTGTATGAAGCATGGGTACTAGGCTGGTAGACAACCATCCAGGGAGGTACTACCATCCTGATACATGTGTATGAAGCATGGGTACTAGGCTGGTAGACAACAACCATCCAGGGAGGTACTACCATCCTGATACATGTTTATGAAGCATGGGTACTAGGCTGGTAGACAACAACCATCCAGGGAGGTACTACCATCCTGATACATGTGTATGAAGCATGGGTACTAGGCTGGTAGACAACCATCCAGGGAGGTACTACCATCCTGATACATGTGTATGAAGCATGGGTACTAGGTTGGTAGACAACGACCATCCAGGGAGGTACTACCATCCTGATACATGTGTATGAAGCATGGGTACTAGGTTGGTAGACAACAACCATCCAGGGAGGTACTACCATCCTGATACATGTGTATGAAGCATGGGTACTAGGCTGGTAGACAACCATCCAGGGAGGTACTACCATCCTGATACATGTGTATGAAGCATGGGTACTAGGCTGGTAGACAACAACCATCCAGGGAGGTACTACCATCCTGATACATGTGTATGAAGCATGGGTACTAGGCTGGTAGACAACCATCCAGGGAGGTACTACCATCCTGATACATGTGTATGAAGCATGGGTACTAGGCTGGTAGACAACAGACCATCCAGGGAGGTACTACCATCCTGATACATGTGTATGAAGCATGGGTATAGGCTGGTAGACAACAACCATCCAGGAGGTACTACCATCCTGATACATGTGTATGAAGCATGGGTACTAGGCTGGTAGCACAACCATCCAGGGAGGTACTACCATCCTGATACATGTGTATGAAGCATGGGTACTAGGCTGGTAGACAACAACCATCCAGGGAGGTACTACCATCCTGATACATGTGTATGAAGCATGGGTACTAGGCTGGTAGACAACAACCATCCAGGGAGGTACTACCATCCTGATACATGTGTATGAAGCATGGGTACTAGGCTGGTAGACAACGACCATCCAGGGAGGTACTACCATCCTGCCACAAGTGTGTGTAAGGTCGTAAAGTCTGTAGATAACAACCATCTATGGTGGTGTTACTCTCCTGCCAAAAGTGTAGAAAAAAAACAGAAGTCTGTTAAATGTTTCGTACTCTGGCAGGATTACTGATTTTTTTTGTCTTGTGAACACAAGCATGTCAAGAAAATACTTTGTTTTTAGTCTGAAGGACAGTTACGAGGTGGAAGAGGATACCATATATAGATTTAGGAGTGGGTATGTTAAGGTTCACGAGACCAGGAATAGTGTACGACGGTTCGTCAGTGTATGTCGAGCCAGGAGCAGAATTTCGACCCCTCACAGCCACAATTAGGTGAGCACACACTGTACACCTCTCCTCTTCTCTAGTTGACTGTCCTCTTGTACATCTCAGGACATTTAATCATCTTTAAAACCCGATCTTTGTTCAGCAATTTTCAAGAAGTGGATCACAGAGAAGAAAATTTTCCTGTAATTTCATCCCTAATCCCAACTTTTATGAGGAAGTTTTTAACATCCTGTCTCTATTTCGCAACAACAGCTATTAAATTTAAGTTTAACAGCATCGTGTAAAAATAAAAGGAAAAAAATACGTGTATTTTCCGTAATTTTGTTTTATATCCCCACAAATCTTTCGAAAAAAGTTTCCCATTCTCTCCGGTTTCTCCCTCAACTATGTGCCGTCGGTATTATATATATATATATATATATATGTCGTGCCGATTAGGTAAAATTTGTGATTTTGGCTTAAATAGCAACGCTCACCTTGCCATATAAGACAAGTGAAAATTTGTGTATGCAATAATTTCGCCAAAATCATTCTGAACATAACGAAAAAAATATTTTCAATGTGTTTGTTTATTATTAAATTAATGTTAACGTATCTAAAATATATTTAGTTGGGTTAGGCTAAATTAAATTGCGCTTGTTGTAATAAGGTTAGGTAGGTTTTCAAAGTTTCTATTGGTACAAAATTATAAATTCTTACATTAACAAAAATGCAAAAAATATATCTTTAAACGTATAAGAGAAAATTTTAGAAAGGACTTAATTTTAAATGAGTTCTTGCTAATTGACCAGTTTTACCTAATCGGCACGACATATATATATATATATATATATATATATATATATATATATATATATATATATATATATATATATTATATATATTATAACAAGGCAATTTAATTTAGCCTAACAACTAAATATATTTTAGATACGTTAACATTAATTTAATAATAAACAGACACAATTAAATATATTTTTCGTTATGTTCAGAATGATTTTGGCGAAATTATTGCATACACAAATTTTCACTTGTCTTATATGGCAAGGTGAGCGTTGCTATTTAAGCCAAAATCGCAAGTTTTACCTAATCGGCACGACATATATATATATATATATATATATATAATATATATATATATATATATATATATATATATATATATATATATATATATATACTATATTACCGACGGCACATAGTTGAGGGAGAAACCGAAGAGAATGGGAAACTTTTTTCGAAAGATTTGTGGGGATATAAAACAAAATTACGGAAAATACACGTATTTTTTTTTCCTTTTATTTTTACACGATGCTGTTAAACTTAAATTTAATAGCTGTTGTTGCGAAATAGAACTAGTAACATCATGTACGCACTTCATGCAGCTAACCCGGCTTCATGTACGCACTTCACGCAGACTCAAACACGTTGCTTCATGTACGCACTTCACGCAGACTCAAACACGTTGCTTCATCTATGAAAGCATGTAATTAACACACCACCATTAATCATACTCAACAAATCTACATCAAAGTACTAGTAACAATACCCTTCAAAGCACTAGTAACAATACCCTTCAAAACAATAGTAACAACACCCTTCAAAGCACTAGTAACAACACCCTTCAAAGCACTAGTAACAACACCCTTCAAATCACTAGTAACAACACTCTTCAAAGCACTAGTAACAACACCCTTCAAAGCACTAGCAACAACACCCTTCAAAGCCCTAGTAGCAACACCCTTCAAATCACTAGTAACAACACCCTTCAAAGCACTAGTAACAAGACAACACCCTTCAAAACATATTAACATAAACGAACACTCTTCAAAGCACAAAGACATCATTAAGATAATAACAAAAAAATATACCTTATAATTATACTACTATCGCTTAATAAACATTTTAGGGAATCTAAATAAGAATAATTTCCATAAAGACTGCAGTTTTCACTCCCAAGTGAGTAGAGTTCTTCCAGCAGCGAGAAATAATTTATTACGACTTGAGAACTTTTAATTAATTTCTTAAATTAATATTTGGCCATGACGAGGAGGGTCCACAAGGCAGACTCCATCATCTGTGTCATCATTAGCGCCACATCAAACATCGTCCTCTCTTTGAGTCTACTGCTTCATCAACCCTTCTGTCATTATCATCATCTTCGTCTCAACCACAGCGCCGTGTTTGACTCTTCCTGCTTTATCAACCCTTCCTTCCTTCTATACTCTCCGTCTCAACCACAGCGTCTTTGACTCTCCTGCTCTATCAACCCTTCCTTCTATTCTCTCCGTCTGTATTCAACTGATGAAGGCTGCTACGCAGGCGAAATGCTTTCTCAATAAAGTTAATTACGTGTTGCAAGTGTGTCTTGCTCATCAACTCATGGAACATACAGGATTCGAATTCATGGCAAGCAAGTCTTGAAACTAGTATGCAAGTGCTCTAACCACAACACCATGTCACCCTAATAAGATTTATCTAAGTGTATTTCTACACACTGGCGAAGTTAACATTGGCATGCTAATTTTATGACTGGCTTGTCTTGCTTTTGGTCGTTCAGTGAGTTAATGCAAGACACTTCAATAAAACATTCCTAATTCATATATTGATTACGGAAAGAACAGCAGGAAGGATACGAAAAAAGAGGCGGAAGATGAAGAAAATGCGAAGGAAGAGGAGAAAGGGATAGAGGAATAAAAGTCGAAGGAAGAAGAGGAAGACAGATGAAAAATGGGGAAGAATAAGAAGAAATGTGTAAAGGAGGTAGCCGTAGAGGAATGAGAAAATAAGAGGAAGCATAGAAAGAGGATAAGAAAGAGAAGGAGACGTCTGAGTAGAGCCTCGATCACTTAGACAACGTCAACAAGACGATCAAAATCCCCTCCACGACTCCATCATATCCTTACTCAGCCCAATCCCTCTTAAGTAGCTCCACTGCCAATCCCATCGACTTTGATTTCATCTGAGATGCGCTTCATCTGCTCTCAGAGCCATCGCCCCATCCTTCACCACCTTTACATGATAAAGAAGTCCATCAGGCAGACCTTAACTGAAGGGGCATCACAATCTGTCCTGGAAAAGCTTCTCAAATACGAGTCGTGGTGCTGATCCGCTGCCTCCGAGGCCTTCCCGTATGCATATTTTACCTTAAAACCTTTATATACATTACCATTTATCTTCCTAATGTTCAAAATATTATATAATTCTATTTACATGATTACTGATCAAACAATTCACTCATGGTTTTGCTGTCGAGTTGTACTGGTTGAAAATATGAATATTTGTAAGGCTAGTTTAATGGGTTCTCAACGAATATGGTCTAGCCCAACTCTAATTGAATTCTGATCATCAAAGACTTCTTTTTTTTTTTTGAAGCGGAGGAAAGGCTTTAGAGTTTACTGTGAAATGAAATATTAGTGAGAGGATTCCGTAGTGGAGCAGAGAGAGGGTGAACATCTGGAGCTCAACCCAAGACGGTGTGAGGGTCATCTCAACCCTCGACACTGGTCCCTCAGCTTGGTCTCCTGGTAGATGATCGAATTTAGTTATTTGTTCTAGCAGCAAGGAGTCCAAAGTAAGCACCACAACCCTGCTGAACCGAGAGGGTTTCGGGGGTCAACGCCCCCGCGGCCCGGTCTGTGACCAGGCCTCAATGCTCCTATTAATGCTCCGCATGTGATATACCAACCCATCCTAATACTTAAACACAATACATAATGCAATGGCTGAGGTAGTAGTTTAACATTGCACCTAAAGTATGGGAGCAAATAATCGAAGTGCTTGTTCAGTAAAATCTGTCTGCCAGTTTGCTTGTTTAACTCGTTCAAATTTCCTGTTAGTTTCTTAGTTCAATATGGTATAAAAAACAACAACTTCCAGTTTGAGTGTTCAACACGAGCAGACTGTCTTCAAGTCTGTCTTGTCGGCTTCTTAAACACAATCAAACTGATATTTGGCTGGTTAAAATGGTCATACTGTTTGCCAAAATAGTTACCTGGGAGTCAGCGTGTTTCCGCAGTGGAAACATATGCCTCACTACTTGTCTTTGCTGTGTCTTATTCCGAGATGAATGACGCCAAGAATTTGTTGTTGCTGCTGATCATCTTCCTCCTCTTCTCCTTCTTCTGCCCTTTATCAAAATTTCTCTGGGTTCACCCGCAGCTTGAAGCTCGCGCGTAACCACACACCACAAACTGTGCACGTTCAAGCGGCTAACTTTGTTTTCCTTTTTAACTCGGCTTAACCTCATTACTTAAACTTGCTCAAGTTCCCGTGACCCTTCTCCAAGTCACTAAGTCAGTACTGGTGAGAAAGACACCGTTGCAAGGGAAACCTTCATTACAACGCCTCCACCGGTCCTGAACGAAACGTCGTAATGAAGATTTCCCTTCAATATAGTTTCAGTCTCACCACATGTTGGCTTTCGCCAGTGTTCAATCACAAAGTCAGTATCATAAATTACCTTAAAATTCAAGGCCCTCCATCAGTGACGGCGCAGAGGAGGGGGCGTCAGGCCCTTGAATAATAATAATAATAATGTTTCAAGACAAGTCCTCTAACTCATGTCACCTAGAATTCCACCTCTTAGCTCCTATAAACAAACTCTGGAGTCGCCCCCTGCCCTCCATCTTCAGTTACCTTGATATCAAGTGTTTTTTACTTATAATGAAGTGATAGAACTTTACAACAGATATCCGATGCATCCGCAAAAAGTGCATAAAGCAAGTCACTTTACGTCTGGTTGTACAGACGTAATGCTAACAGCTATGTGTATGAAGACAGAATATGCCAACACGCTTTTACTAGGACAACGTTTCGCTCCCTACAGAGCTTTATCAAGTCGTAACTTTATATAATTCTGTCCAGAGCGAAATACTGACCAAATAAAAAGCTTGCTCGAACATACTAACGGGAGAAGCGGAACGACGATCAGGGACAGGAGAAACGGAGAGGCACGCAAAGATGGACAGGGAATGATTGGCACGATAAAAACGAACAGGGACCGAAAGGTATGGAAAGATGAACAGGGAACGAGAGGAACGTAATGAAGACGTGGAACACTGCTAACAGAGTAGAAACAAGCAAAGATCACTGCAGAATCAGGATGATTGTAGTTACAATGAAAGGCAACATCTGTACAAGATAAATAAGCGTAAAGTAAGTCGAATGGCACAAAAGAATACTGAAAGAATGAATAAAGTGTGAGAGTAGTTACATTAAGTAAAGGTTCTATTCAAATGTAATTTAATATATACCAACAGGGAAAATGTGAGCCCAGCACAACACTGAAAATTTGAGGAGAATGGTGAAGAGCAAAGTAACTGTTGCAACATTTCGCTCTGTGTTGAACTCTACACAAAACGATTTACTGTCACAATAAAACTTTGTATTGGTAGTTTTTTTTTTTTTTTTAATATCCTAATTGGGTCAGTTACAATTTCCAATCATCATGTCACCTGTACACCACCAGTTAAGGATACTCTCCAAATACAAGGGTTTCAACCATCTTTAAGCGTGAGATGGTCACCCCTCCAAGTGTATACACACTGCTGTTCTCACTTCATATACGTGAAGAAGGAGATACTTATCAGAACTATACATAAACAAAGTTGTTTTTATCTTGCCAGTTCTTCATTACTGTCCCAGCAAAACCTTAGACTCACGAAATAGTAATGAGACGATTGTAATACACTATTTTAACCTCACCTCCATACGTCAGGAATTACAATGAGTGTGCTTGTGGGTAGGCCTCTGACAGAGTCAAATTTATAAGCCCTTTGTAGGAAGACGATTCTTTAATGTTGGTGAAGAATTCTTTGCTCGAAATAAATGGAACTACCCACCTTTACCTTGGATCAAATATGATTAACTAAATTTCCACTGACGCTATGGTGTACATGTTGGGCTGCGGGCGGCGGGCACCAAGAGCTTGAGGGATCATGTCATTAACCAAGAAACCTAGTCTGGGACCAGGAGAAAGTTCATCCAAGTGATGTGTACTCACAGCTATGACGCGAGCTCTCTCTCTCTCTTGCTGAACCAGCACTTACTAACATATCCGCAGTAATCTTTTCCACGATGGAGTTGTCCCAACATTGTCTGGATTCAGATCAGGTCACTTGGATGATGGCCGGATCAGTCAGGCTGTTCGTAATAGGTGCTTCTTTCTTAGATATTCCGCCATTTATTTAAGTCTTCATGGAGAAACTTGAGTTTGTCCAGGTGGTTCCTGATCAGCTGGGCTGACGTGTTTATGTTGGAATACGTACTGCTAGCACCAGTAGCCTGACTGATCAGGCCATCAACTAGCCGGTCTGTTTTGAAACTGGACAGCGGAAGCGATGTTTCCCCCACAAGCATCACGAAGAAAATAAGGTTATGAAGAAGAAAGAGAGAGAGAGAGAGAGAGAGAGAGAGAGAGAGAGAGAGAGAGAGAGATGCTAGCAGCACGGACTACGAGCATGCACAACCTTCACCTGTCTTGACAATCACCACTAACTACTGAACTACTCACAGTGAACAAAACAAAAACAATGCAATAACTGCCTTAAAAACTGGCGTTGCTTGTACTGCTTTAATATCCCGGATGAAGACAATGGTTTGCGGTGGCTTTAAGGAGGACGCCCCAGGAATGTTGTCCCTGACATGAGCCATCAATATCCCGAGGAGAGGAATCTGGGGTATGCATATTCGCTTCCCATGGAATGGGATCACCCTTGTGACGAGGGGGACGGGGGAGTGGGGGGAGAAGAAATTTTATATATAAAAAAAAGGGTCAATAATCGTTGAGGAAGGCGTGACCTGAAAATATGACCCGCTTTCGAAAAAAAAAACCAAAAAAGGGTTTATTTCTGCAATATGATTAATATCATATTTATTGTATTTGTGTATTGTTCCACTTTCGTTGTGTCTTTTTTTTTTCTATTAATATCATATTGACGGAGAAGCGCTAAACCAATGCGTCATGCAGCACCTTGGGGAATTGGGAGGAGGTGACCAAGTTTGATTCGAGGAGGGGAAAGGAGAGGGGTAACTCCACTTCACTGGATCACGAGCCCTAAACCAGCTTCCAGCCACCACCCCGCAGGCTGCATTTTCTAATGTTCTCAAGAGAAGCAAAGTTCATACACATTTTTCTTGCCTAGATCCCTCAAAGGAAAAACTCTCGATCCGAGGAACTGTATTTGTCTTCCCTTTCCTTGGGTCGAACCTGACTGCATTCCGCTCCCTGGGCGCTATAGGACCTCCTACGTATTTAGCGCTTTGCCCTGATTAAAATAAAAATTCAAGTCTACAATCTAAACGAGTAATATCTAGGCGTCTAGAATAGACATTTAAAATCTTAGCGGCTATAATTTACACGTCTAGACAAGAATAACGAAGAGTAAAATCTAGACAATGAGAATCTAGACTTCTTCAAGGACATTCTTCGAAGACAGTAGAACAATATACAAAAGATGAGGTAATCTTTTGTATATGGGTCCACTGTCTTCCAACTGGAAAATGAGTTGTATTTACCACCTCCAGGACTCAAGTCCGGCTACTCGTTTCTCTGAATCCCTTCATAAATGCTACTTTGATCACACTCAACAGCCCGTCAAGTCATATTGATTAAAAAAAAATGTATGTTCCTGCGTAGTCACTTAAGCATATTTGTATTTTGGGGCCAAATAAATGTTAACTTTGCATATATATTTATTTTTGTATGTGTGCCACGCATTTGAAAAATCTTACTACTCTATTATTTACAATAGCAAAAAAAAAATATGAATTGAAAAAGGCAGTTGAAAACAATATAAATTGAAAAAGGTAGTTATAAAAACAATATAAATTGAAAAATGCAGTTAAAAAATACAGACTGAACAAGGCAGTTAAAAAACATTAGAAACTATAAAAGGCAGTTAAAAAAAAATTATAGACTGAACAAGACAGTTCGTATTAAGCGGAACTCTTATTAATGAACGCACACCCGTTCAACCCGGACACTTGAAACAATTTTCTAAGACTGTGCACAGGTGGAAAATAAGTGAAGGAGGAGGAATTAGAGAGGAAGTGAAGAGGAAAGAGCAGAGGCACGCTGGCTTTATTCCTGCCCAGGCTACACCCAACCTCCACCTGCCCTGGGAAAACTAGAAATTTATTTACAAACTGTGTACACTACTGCTGAGAAATATCGAGAAAAAAATGTAACAGTATGACTGTAGTATTTTTCCCCTTGACGCCTGAGCTCGTTACAATATAATGCACAAGACTATCGTGCATTTGTGCAGGACTATCGTGCATTTGTGCAGGACTATCGTGCATTTGTGTAGGACTATCGTGCATTTGTGCAGGACTATCGTGCATTTGTGCAGGACTATCGTGCATTTGTAGGACTATCGTGCATTTGTGTAGGACTATCGTGCATTTGTGTAGGACTATCGGGCATTTGTGCAGGACTATCGTGCGTTTGTGTAGGACTATCGTGCATTTGTGTAGGACTATCGTGCATTTGTGTAGGACTATCGTGCGTTTGTGTAGGACTATCGTGCATTTGTGTAGGACTATCGTGCGTTTGTGCAGGACTATCGTGCGTTTGTGTAGGACTATCGTGCATTTGTGTAGGACTATCGGGCATTTGTGTAGGACTATCGTGCGTTTGTGTAGGACTATCGTGCATTTGTGTAGGACTATCGTGCATTTGTGTAGGACTATCGTGCATTTGTGTAGGACTATCGGGCATTTGTGCAGGACTATCGTGCGTTTGTGCAGGACTATCGTGAAGGACTATCATACATTCTAAATTGTCCGGAAACTGTGAAAGGAATAAGATCAAATTTCTGGCATCAATCTCATAACAGTTCTTGACTAATCAAAATCTGTTGTTCTTGATTAATCAGTACCTATTCTTGATGAATACCTGTTGTTCTTAATTAATCAATACCTGTTCTTAATTAACCAGTACCTGTTGTTCTTGAACACCTGTTGCCCACGTCAGAATGCATGACGCGAGCTACAGAGTAGTTTAACTGACCACTGAACTAACTATCGTTAAGCAACCTGTTCACCATTTAGGTCAACCAGTTCGGAACTAATTGCTTGAAAGTTCAGGGCGGTTTGAAGCATTTAGCTAAAATTCGAACATTTTTCTCGGTTATGTTAGGTTAAGTTAAGTTACGTTAAGTTAGGCACTTGGGTTAGGTTAACATTTATTAATTTATATTTCCCTATAATTACCGGCAATAATGAAATTGCACAAAAAAAGGGTATGTCTGGCAGGGCTGGAAGAGCATCCAAATTTCGAGTCTGCATTTTCCCCACGATGGGATCTTTCAGGAGAGATCGTAGCGTGTTCCTGCAGATGGTTCCTGATTCACCGGACCTTGGCACCTGCGTTGAAACGCCTGCCGCCAGCACCAACAACCTAAAGAATAAAAAGTCACAATACCGTTACTGGAACAGTACACAAATAACCCGAACACAGGAGAAAAGAAAAGCTTATTGACGACATTTCGGACCGTCTTGGACGATTCACGAGTCACACTGACAGAAGAGAGTGAGTCAGTACGCATAAGCGAGGAGGACAGAGACGGGAAAAATTTCCAAAATTTACTATTCTACGATCCTTTGCGATTTGTTAGTAGTCGTCTCCAAATTAATTTCGTTCCGTTTCCGGTTACTCCGTCGCCAGCCGCTCAGCCATGTGCACAAGAGGCGGGGCCAAGAGCCGAATCTCAACCCGCAGCACACACATCAGTGTACCTTCCCTCTGCTACACGCTCTCAGCCGAAAAAAATAGAGCAAAATTATCGCTCGATCCGTATTCTCTATGCCCTTGATGCTGTATCGTATTGTATGACCTAGATGCTTTATTGTATGACATTGATACTGTATTGTATAAACTTGATGCTGTATTGTATATCCTTTTATACTATATGACCTTCATAATGCATTATGTTTATGTCCTTGATAATGTATTGTGTATGTCCTTGATGCTGCATTCTGAGTATGTCCTTGATGCTGCATTCTGAGTATGTCCTTGGTACTGCATTCTGAGTATGTCCTTGGTACTGCATTCTGAGTATGTCCTTGATACTGCATTCTGCGAATGTCTTTGATACTATATTTTGTGTATGTCCTTGATACTGTATAAGTCCTTGATAATGTATTCTGTATGTCCTCCTTGATAATGTATTGTATAACCTTGTTATGTAGTGCATGTCCTTGATACTGCATTCTGTATGTCCTCGATACGTATTTCATGTCCTTGATATAATGTATGTCCTTGATCCTGAAGACTAACGAAAACTCTTAAGTATTTCAAGAGACAGAATCACAGACCTGAGTATTAACTGGTACATAGAATTGTACATGTACACAGAAAATGTACATGTGTACAGGGCAATGATGTACGTGTGCACATAAAAATAACGTACATCCACAAAGAACAAGGCCTTACAGGTGCACAGAAAAAGGACACACAAGCGCACGGAATTATCACGTACACGCACACTGGCAGACAAAAGCCTGCTGTTGGGTATTCACGAGTCACAGACGCAGCATATACCAACAAAACAAAATGATATATATTTCTATTCCAATTCGTCGAGGGGAAAAAAATCTGGAAACAATTTTGCAAGGTATTTGCCCCCCTAGCGCGGACTGTAACAAAATTTCAGCTAAACCTGGCGTAGGGGGGAAGAGAGAGCTAACAGAAATTTCTTTATCAGACGAATAGCTGTGTGCGTGCTGGGTTGAGAGCAGTGAGTAAATTATGAAGCCAGAAGAATTCTCTTCATCACGAAGTGAGGCTGTTTAACAGCCCTTAACCGAGATGGAGGTCAAGGGAATGTCCCTTAGGAACACTGAGCCCTGAACTACTGCGGTGGGTGCCACATACAAACCCCGAACTAGTGGGGTGCATGTCACTTAGAACTCCTCAGTTATTAGGAAGATCTGGCGTGTGCATTAATCAACGTGTTAATACGCATGCAGAGCGACGACAGGTCTGAATACCCTCATACTACTGTAAAGGAAGGAACTACTTGGGATACTGGGCAGTTGCAACCACACCTGTCAAGAATACAATCGCGTACCTGCAACTACAGCTGTTAACTCTGCAAGATCCTCATGACACAGGTGTGAAACCCGCCTCTTAGTACTACGATAACATTCACTAAATGAAACTAGAACGCTCACCAGGGCACAACATCACCAGGACTTGACATCAACGGTGCTCAACATCAATAGGGCTTGACATCACCAGGGCTCAACATCAGTAGAGCTCAACTTCACCAGGGCTCAGCATCAGTAGGATTCAACATCGCCAAGGCTCAAGATCAGTAGGGCTCAACATCACCAGGATTTGACATCACCAGAACTCAACATCACGAGGACTTAACATCACCAGGGCTCAACATCACCAGGACTCAACATCACCAGGACTCAACATCACCAGGACTTGACATTCACTCACGAACTCGTAAAGAATTTCTGTAATGTTGAGTTTTTAACGTCAGTTTTATTGCTTTTCTTTGATGACGTTTATGTCTCTCAGAAGACGATGAAGACGTTGTACCACCTGAGTAAGATCACCCAAGATCTTCTTAATCTTCATTATTATATTTAGAATTATTATTATTATTATTATTATTATTATTATTATCATGAATGCTTTTGTTTTATAAGTATGATTATCATTATTATTATTATTATTATTATTATTATTATTATTATTATTTTATAACATCTGTTCCTAGGGGTGTTTCACCATCGCATTATAGTCATATTTTATAACATATTTTAACATTTATTACTTTCAATAGATGTTAATAAATTGTATTTATTTTGAGTACATTTAGTCACAAATCAATATTTTTTTTTTCATGTTTCACTAAGTTTAATAATTTGCATTAAATATGCAAGGTTATTATAGATCTGTGAAGGAACCAAGTAGCTTCTTGCTTTGAGCACAAGAATGAATATCTAAACATTTGCAGGCAAAACGTCGATGCTAATAGGCGATATAATCAGAAAACTCTCAAAAGTACAACTCCGTTCCCCAGTTACAAATATCAACACTAGGACTCGTGTAGCCACGTGAGTGAGGATGATTGAACATTTATGCAGGAATCGTATTGTCACGTGGAAGAGTAAACATTCAACATTAAGCAACCACACTCCAGTACCATTAGTAATGAAAGAAAATACTGACTATTTTCCCCAGGTTTTAGTAAGTGACCTCTGCTGGGCACTCGCTGTCTCCGATATATACGTTAATGGTAATACATACATACATATATATATATATATATATATATATATATATATATATATATATATATATATATATATATATATATATATATATATATATATATATACTTGAGGGAGAGAAGTAGAGAGAGAGAGAAATAAGAGATAAAGAAACAACGGAGATGAAATCGAGACGTAGAAAGATGAAAGATGCACGAAGTCTACAATGCTAACCTATCACACAAATTATTTACAAGAGTGTTGCAGACGGCTTGATGTTGTGTTGCAGACGGCTTGATGTTGTGTTGCAAACGGGTTGATGTCCAAGCTGAGTCGCCCAGGCACCAGCCTGTTCCACCTGTTTTATATAATAAATAATTTTTTTTAAAAACCCTCCGAAAAAAAAACTTTGAAGGCAGCTTATTATTACTTCTTGGTGAGGTGTTTCTCGCCTGAGAGTGTCGACGCGCTGCTCCTCTCCCAGCAACCTCACACGGCATCTAATTAACCTCTAACTACATAATGTATAACGTAAGATTGTTTTTTCTCCCCTCCCTATTTTCCAGTAACCTTCTGATCAGCCAGGCTGTGCTGCCTATGTTGGACATCTCGCTGCCAACATTATTTTTGTTGCTAATATTTTATTTACTTTATCACATTAATTTGTTTGTTCAGTGGCACTCAATAATATGGCACCCACACTGTTTTAATACAGTTAAACTCTTCGTTACATAACTGCTATGTAGGAATGAGGGCTGCTGCCACCAACAATCTGAGTGATCAACGAAGAATTTTGACCTCTGACTGGGCTGTGAAGGGACAAAAAAAAAAAAACATTCAAAACTGGTCCGAGGTACGTTCGATTCGCTCCTCAAACCTTTCGTACTGACAGCAACAGCCTGGCTGACCAGGCTATCAATAATGAGTCTCGGCAGGTCTTGGATAGCAGAATTTTTTAACCAGTCACAGGCACGTTACGGGTAACTATCCAGCCTGCAACTCAATTCTCTATTTGGCTGCCACGCAACGGAAGAAATTAATATAATGCTGAGAGCTATCCACCCACATCAATCTTAAATCAGCTTAGTGTAGACGTTAAGTGCCACAAAACTCTGACAAATAATTTAACAGACAAAAATATCTGAATAAAATGTCTAAACTATCTTGTGTGTTTCTTAAAAACGTTTATTGAAATATTATTTCTCTTCAAGTCTCGTATTTTGTAAGGCTTGAACAAAAGTCTACGGAGTTAACGAGACTGATTTCACTATGTGATTGGCCATATTGATCTCTTCTCCAACCCTAGAGATATCAGAGACAGCAACAAGGTAAAGACTGTGGTAATGGTTCTGCCAGTCGAAACACAGTGATTACTGATTTTATTATTCACAAGATGAGGTAAACCAGTGTGTGTGTGTGTACTCACCCAATTGTGGTTGCAAAGGTCGAGTCACAGCTCTTGGCCCCGCTCCTTCACTGGTAGTTACTAGGTCACTCACTGCCTGCTCCGTAAGCATATCTCGTTAGTTAGTTACCATTTTGTCCTAGGCACATGTCGATTAGACACTAGGCCTGTTGTAATTATACTTTCTGAATGCTAATAAATACAAGGAAAAAAAGTGTTTTGTTGCTGGAACTCAATAAAATGGAGGAGGTGAACGCGTCTTGAAGACAACCAAGACTCGACAAGTCAAAACACAAGAAACTTCTACATGATTGTAACACTGTCTGGTGAAGATCTCAGAGCTCGAAACATTTTTGTTGTCCACGTCTTCCTGCGAGTTATATCCGTTATAGCCGTTTGTAACGGCTTGACAAAGCTCCTGGAGAGCGAAACGTTGCCACAATAAAATGTCACATTAGTTGCACTTGTGTCCTTTTACTTAACAAGTACCACTATTCCTCATAATGTCTCATAAAGAAAATGAGGCTTAATTTACATTGAAGAAATTGAATGATTACCTGCATTATCATAATTATTTTTGGGTACCACGAAGGTTTACCTGAAAGTGGTTGACAATCTTTTTTTTCCCTTTTTACTCCCGAGTTTTAGTTTATAACTTGAGAATAATCCATCTGATATGGTTTAAAGTTTTAACGATGGTGTATTGTAACTATTGAAAGGTTCAAGCAACTATTTACGCTAGTACATGCCCTTAGATTATTTGTAGAGGCCTAAAAGCAATTTGGCTTCCTAAACTTGTGTGCATGCACTGATTTTATATATATATATATATATATATATATATATATATATATATATATATGTTTAATTATATAATTCTTGATGTATAAGTGTTTATTTTATATGTACAAAAGCAGACACGTTGAGATTAATAGTGTTTGTGCGAGTATAAGAGAAGCGAGGAACAACATATGCTGCCGGGCATATTTATGTGTAAGATAAACGTTTTAATCTTCATGAAAGACATCTCTGCTGTACACAATCTTATGAGAGCATCAGAAGCGAGGTCATGCAGGCGTGTCGCAAGAAATCTGCTGCCCACCATCTAATTCCTGTCCCTGAGGCAATGGGTAGGGGAGGGGAGCAGGGATATTTAAATAGCGCCAGTGAAGGGCTCTTGATCTAGGCAATTGGAGATACCCTTCACGTCCTTAGACCAGACCTGATTGCCTCCCAAGCGAGGTATAATCGGTTACCGGCTTAGATTTTTTCCATATCTATAACAGTTTATATTATCGTAGGACGGAGAGTCGACGGACCGATAAATGGACCTCAAAGAAATATGCAATAATATAAGTTTTTTATTTTATGAGAAGTTTTAGATATATTTTCTGAATATCTCAAAAGCCTCTTTGAGCGAAACCTCGCTATAATAAAGTCTTAACACTGTTTCTCATGTCTCTGTTGTCATCTTATCAGCAGTTGCCGAGGCACAAAATAATAAAATAGTCGCGAGGCAGTAGCGGACGGCTTTATAGTTCACTACGAAGATTGGAAACTATTCCGGTCTTGTTCTCGAGTCAAGATAACAGGAAGTGAGCTCTCTCAGACACCGCACTGGTCTCTTAGAGACATTCTCTCTTGCGGAAACACCACGAGTAATAACTGCGTGAGAAACAATTGCAGCAGATTCTTCATTTATTAAAGGAAAATATGATTGTATTGTTTGTATCTTACGGCTTTATCCTCCTGAAATGCTCTTCATAACACTTGTTTTTCTTGGTTACACCCTGTCTCGTAGTTTGCAGCGTGATCATCCATACTGTTGGTGCTTGCAGCTCGCCCTCCGTAATAAGCTTTTTGGTAAGTCTCTACTCTCTTCTGGTAATATTTTCTACTACTGTGACTCCTGTTCTCGTAAGGAGTTATTTCTGAGTGCAAGTTTGCATTTGATTCGGCGAGGACTTGATGAATTTTCCAATGTTTGGGGAACTTATAAATGCGCAAAACTGAATATTCTAGTATTGTGTTTTTAATGGGATTTCATTAATATACTTTTTCTTTGATGATTGTCCTGCATACTTCAAAAATATAATTAACATATTCAAGTGAAAACTAGGCTCTGAATTTTTCTTTGAAGTCCATAGCCGATTAATTCCTATTGATATAAATATTTTTTTCCAATTGTACATTTTTATTAAAAAAAAAAGCACACTTTTTTTTTTACTCCAAATTGAAAATTTGATGAGCCGTCAACCTGCAGCTACTGTGGAATTGCGAGACAGCACTGCAAAACGCATTCGCGGCATTTCTCAGTGTCCCAACATACAATACACACGTATACACACCACCTAACACCAACGGTCAGGACAAGAAACCATAAATTCTGACTTAACAAGGTTTCTCTCCTAAGAGCGGGTTATTTGTGAACTGTTCCAGCCACGGTACTCTGACCTTTTTATTCTTCAAGAAATTGTAAATAAACACTAAGGAAGAAGAGCTGCAAAAGGAGGCTAGAAAAATTTCCTTCGTAAGAAAAATTGAAGAAAAAATGTGTTGGATTATCAAGACACAAGAAAACGTTTTTTTCCTCAGTGGCAGAACAGATACTAGAAAGATTTTCTTCGCAAATATTGGTCGAAGATGAGCGTTTTACTTGACAAACAAGAGTGGTGGAATAAGTGAATCGTTTACAAGAGCAGATAGTAAATACTACAATCACAATAGACTAGATACTGAAGACAGGACATCACGAGATTAGCCCCACCTGCTGTAGCAGGTGGGGCTAATCTCACTAACATCTAGAATACTTTACTACATAAAATGGAATTAAACTCTTGTTATATATACAACGAGATACACACCTCTTGGTTCTTGGTGTGTGTATATATCTATATATATATTGTGCCGAATAGGTAAAAACTTGCGATTTTGACTCATATAGCAACGCTCTTCTTGCCAAATAAGGCAAGCGAAAATTTGTGTATGCAGTAATTTTGCAAAAATCACTCTGAACCTAACGAAAAAAAATATATTCTTTATGTCTGTTTATTAAATTATTGTAAACTTATCTAAAATATAAGGTTAGGTAAGTTTTCTAAGGTCCTTTTGGTACAAAATAATTAAGTTTTACATTAACATAAATGAAAAATATATCTTTAAACGTATAAAATTTTAGAAAATACTTAATTTTAAATGAGTTATTGCTAATTGACCAGTTTTACCTATTCGGCACGACACATTGTATATATATATATATATATATATATATATATATATATATATATATATATATATATATATATATTTTTTTTTTTTATATAGGATGGGGTCCACTCTGGTGCAAATTGTGGGACCTATAGCCTGAGAAGTGGATAAAAGGCATCAAGTTTCTTCCGAAGCCGTTTGAATATTCCACTTCTCCTACCACCATCCTATATACACATACATACATATAATGCTTTTATATATATATATATATATATATATATATATATTGTATATTTCGTTGTACATACACTGTAATGAAGGTTACTATTTTAGTTTCTAAGTTTTATCTGATAACTGGACTAAAAGCCACCTATCAAAACTTCAGGGCAAGAGATCACCCAATCAGAACTTCAGGACAAGCGGCCACCTATCAGAACTTCAGGACAACAGAACTACAAAAAAAAAATGTGAAATATAGATCTTTCATCTGCTGAAATTTCTCATAAGCGTCAGTTGTAAAAAAAAAAAAATCCAGCTGAATCGCGCATCCGATTTTTTTTTATCTGTTTTTAATTTTAAATGGACATGATTAGTCTCAAACATAAAAATTAATAAAATTATAAAACTGAAACCCCCAAATAAAGACGAAAAAGTTTTTTTTATTACGGTTCTAATTACGCTAAAATATTTTTTTTTATTGAATAAGCTTCACGAGAACAATAATCAACACACGGAAGGAAGGATGTATAGCAGATAAACACTCACTGCGGCCGTAGAGAATATACGCTAAGAGGTATGTACCTCTCGGTATATATACAGCGAGAGGTGTATATGTCTCTCGGTGTGTATACACCAAGAGCTGTGTATCCCTTGTTGACACCGTTGTTTATTCTGTTGTTGATTCTGTTCTTCTGTTGTTGCTACTGCCCGCGTTCTGAGACCCCTTCCCCTTCTCCTCCTCGCCAGCAAACATTTCGTTAATTTAAACACACACACACACTTATTGCAGCCGACGTTTCGCTCTGCGTACAGCCTGGTGGAGCTCTCCCTGAGTAAAAGATCATTATAATACTTACGACGTTTCGTGTCTCTTAATTCACTTGAGTCGACATTTCACCAAGGAGTAAATGTTCTTGATGAATTCTATCAGTGTTACCTCCTCACGTGATGCTCTCGTTCTGTCCGTCTTCCTTCTATGACTATCCCTTTTATATCCTCTTCTTCGCCTCTTCCCTCCATCTATATATCTACCTACCTGCTTTTTTTTTTTTACACAGTCTCCAGTACTCGACTCTTCCTCCTCTTCAAGGCTGATTTAAGTTAGGTAAGGTTAGTTAGGTCTCATAAACCAATGACAAAGTATATTAAATAAGCAGATTAGAAAAACACGCCGTTATACGTCTGGCAAACTAACCTATACACACAAGGAGGTGTATATCTCCTCACTGTGTATACAATGAAAGTTTCAGGACTAAATTACCCCTGGCAGGTGGTAAGCAGCTTACCTGTAGCCTTAATGACCCTCGTCTGGTAGATAAGCGTTCAACCCAACTAACCACCTGGTAAGGTTAAAAAATAATGAACGTTAGATAGGTTGCATGCATCATTATTAGTGTAAGAATGTGCTATCCACGTAAGTGACACGAAGAGTATACATGACATCACACTACCTGCACATATGTGAAACACCTAGGTATCTTTATGATGTCATAAAGATACCACCCAGGTGTTGCTCATTTGTCTTATTTATCTATTTGTCGGTACTGAACACCATTAATAAAATGTTATTCTGAAGAAGAAACTTTTACTTTTCACAACTTTCTTTTTTGTAGTTTTTTCTCTGAGCCGTTTCGTAAGGACATCAATGAGAAAATTTAATTTAGCCAGCAGGAATTACCCAGCTGCGTCTAATCTGTGTCAAAAAATTCCATTACCTCCTTCCATTAGAGAATAATGAGGCGTGTTAAGGAGCCACGTGTAATAGACAAGGTTCACTTCCCGTGCGCTCTTGTGGAATGAACCTGCAACTGAAACCCTCCCGCAGATTCCACCAGCCTCATTGCACTTGTGGAATGAACCTGCTACTGAAACCCTCCCGCAGATTCCACCAGCCTCATTACACTTGTGGAATGAACCTGCTACTGAAACCTCCCTCGGCACCCACCAGCCTCATATACTCATACCCTTTGTATTCGTGACGTTTGTCATATAGAATGACGTTAAAAATATGTATGTGCAATGCCACACTTGTAAATCACACTGAAAGTCAACGTGTTTATAAAAAAAGGCAGAAAATATACACTGTGTATTTATATTTTTAAAATGGGAATTTTCTGAATGATAAATTTCCCTGCTTATAGACAAACTGGTATAAATATTAACACTATGTCTATCAGCATTTGTTTTCCATCACTAGCCGTGTCTAGTTCTCCCATAAATGTCTAATCACATACAACTCTTGAGATTTTATTTATTTAATAAAATTACAAAGTTAGTAGAGCGACTTACATTAAAAACATTAATTCCACTACTGAAGCAATGTTACCATGTTTGCTGTTTGTGTGTGTACTCACCTATATGTAGTTGCAGGGGTCGATTCACAGCTCTTGTGTGTGTGTAAAACAAAAACATGTTAAGCCCGTCAGTGAATGCAAGGGTGTGGTTGGAACCCTCATACCCACCATACTAACAAGTCAAAATTAGTTAAATTAACAAGTTAAAGTAACTAACCAGTTAAAATAAGGCAACATACCGCACACAACAAAAAACACAATTTACACGTGTCAACAAATGACGTAAATCTACTGACAAATAAAACCATCATACGGCGTCCATAGAGTTATCCGACTACTGTTGTAGCTCATTAAGTTATAAACCCGTGAAAGACCTCCAGCACATGTAGCATAAGAAAGGAGCACAACAGCAGGCCTACTGGCCCAAGCTAGGAAGCTCCACAAGTCACACCCGCTCAAGAAGGAAGGACCACTGCTGCAGGCCTACTGGCCCAAGATAGTCAGGTCCAACTCACACCCACTCATGTATCTGTCTAACCAGGAGACTCGGTCTCCCGGTCAATTACCACGGCCCGGTCCTCGACCAGTGATAATATTGAACAGTGAATACGAAACTGGTACATAATACCGACAAGCTGATAAGTGTTGCAGTACCACCGGTGAAAAGACACCATCTGATAAACCATACCACGAGTGGGGATAGAACCCGCGGTCAGAGAGTCATATAACTCCAGACCGACGCGTTAGCCACTGGGCCAGCTGGCTACAATAAGATTTATCCAACTAGGTATATTTATACACCATAGGAAGGTTAGCATAGGCACCACTGTGACCACAAATGCAAGTTTTTACCGACGAATCTGCCGCCAGCGTGGCCATGACGAACTCTAGTTCGTTGCGGGAGATTCGTCTGTAAAAACTCTCTGATCGCGGGTTCTAGCCCGCCCATGGTATGGTTTGTTTGAAATCGTGTCATTACGATTTCGTGAGCCACTATCTGATAGCACTATTGTCAGTTATATAATAGACACCAGAGGGTGAAACTGTTGCCAGGTGCTATCAACGTTAAGACATACACCCGGCACTTGCACTGTTCCCAGTAATAAAACATACACAAGCTACTAACACTGTTACCAACATGAAAACAGACAGTAGGTGCTAGCACTGTTTCTAGTTATAAAAGACCACCCACGTTCTAACAGAGTTGCCAGCAATAAGAAAGGCATCAAGTACCAACACTGTTACCAGCAATACGAGAGGCACCAGGTACCAACAATGTTGCCAGTAATACGAGGCACCAGATACCAACATTGTTACCAGCAATAACAGAGGCACCAAGTACCAACACTGTTGCCAGCAATAAGAGAGGCACCAAGTATCAACACTGTTCAACAATACGAGAGGCACCAGGTACCAACATTGTTGCCAGCAATAAAAGACACCAGGTGCTATACAGTGTTGCCAGAAACATATGGTAGCGTGCTGGGCTTGCGTGAATATGGAACATTAATATTAGTAATAATGCAAGAGTATGTATGTTTATGTGTGTGTGTGTGTGTGCGTGTGGTGTGCTTGTGCTTGTATGTATGTATATACATGTACGTGTGTATATATATGCATGCATGTATGTATGCACGTATGTTTGTTTTTATACAAAGATGAGGTTATCCCATGCATAGTAACGAAAATATTGTGACACTAATGCTGCAACTTAACTTCTACTACTATTAGTGAAACTACTTTACTAGTACTACCACTATTACGACAATTACTGTACTATTACCACTATTATATTATTACTGGCAATATACTTCCACTGTAATTATTACAACTACTACTAAGACTACTACTGCTCCTGCTACAACTACTACTATTACTGCTGCTGCTACTACTATCACTAATACTACTTCTGTTACTGCTCCTGCTGCCACTATTACTACTGCTGCTCCTGCTATCACTAATACTACTACTGTTACTGTTCCTGCTGCTACAACTACTTCTTCTACTACTAGTACTACTACTGCTACTATTCCTGCTGCTACAACTACTACTATTGCCACTACTATAATACCACTTATAACTTTATCACAGTAAATAATATTACTGTGTAGCAAGTGAAGTTTTAGGTGACCTGTTTTTCCTTACTTTCATTCAAATCTTGACGTTTTCTCGCAATTTTCTTGGTAGTGATTTACCGTTTGTGCGTGCGAGCGGTGCGCATTCTTGTGCGTCCGCATGCGTGCGCTCAGTACCTATACTTGTGTATTTGTGTGTTTGCGTGAGCGCGCAGGCTTTTAAGTGCCGGAGTGCGTGCACGCAAAAGACCTTGGTTCCCGTTAATATTTTATGTCAAATTAATTATTTAATACTAATAATTAAAAATATATTTCGAACACAGACGAAGAGAAGGTATATTAAAGGACAAATAAATCACATGGACTGCCCAAGTAAAGTTTGTATTGCACAGCTGGAAGCTTAATTAGAAGTCTCAGTTTCTTCAAGACCACGGTGCTCTTCACCAACCCTCAAGGCTGAGGGACTCATTATCTCATCTTTTTTTTATATAACTCTACTTTCCTCACATTATGTCCTTGTAATGTATTGATAAAGCCACTGGATGGCGAAACGTCTACAAATAAAGATACTCAGATGTTGCACATGTGTCTAATTCATCAGGGGTGTCAGGTGAGAGAGAGAGAGAGAGAGAGAGAGAGAGAGAGAGAGAGAGAGAGAGAGAGAGAGAGAGAGAGAGAGAGAGAGAGAGAGAGAGAGAGAGAAATAGGTTGCTAAACTCCAAAGTTTTAAATTAATATTCAAAGTAGTCACTGTTATTTTCAGTTTCCAGGATCAAGGCACACACAGAACTTCCTCTGTTACATATCAGACTTATCAAGGTCATCATGAGAGGTTTTTCCCCTCTTGGTGTCCTCAATATACCACCATCAGCCCTTCGTTATGGCCTCAGCGTCCTCACCATTTATTCCCTAGATCCTCTTCTAGATCTCTGACGAAGACTGCAAACAACAAAGGGGAACCCCACACTGATCCCTGCGGAACACCGTTTGTGTCAGGTCCCAATTTTGACATTCTTCCCGTTTTTGCAACACCCTTATTTGTATTTAAGTAAAGACAAATACTAAGCTCTTTTATAAAGTGCATTTTTTTAATGCGATTAAAAAAGTTAATTAAAAATTAAACAGTGCGTGGAAAGGCCTTCATAATGCGCGTAATTCAATTTGGGGCACAATCTTTCAATCGCATTTACAAAAAACTAGACAAAGCAACTTGATAAGAGAACTTACTATAGACTATTTAGACTATATTTCACACATCGTTTCAGACAGTTTCCAGTAACTACAAATAGTGACCATTACACATAAGTTGTGGGTATTCCAATACTATCACCTGATATTAACCCTGACTCCCATCCGTCAGCTGTGACTCAGGGAGAAAATAATTCCTCCATTACAATTTTGAAAACCTTCGTGAAAGACTGAATAACATCGTAGCCTTTATCCTAGTCTACCTTCTCAAATGTCTCAGTGAAAACCAGTCTTCAAGTACTTTTTGCTTTAGATTACGAAACGATAAAGAAAAGTTGAAAACGAATGGAACAAACTTCAAAGTAGTAAATGCCAAAAAAATTATATTTTCTCTTATTCACATACTTGTCCATATGTTTTACCTTCACGTTTCAACACTCGAATTTGAAGCCCGGACCTTCAGTAGCGAGGTGAACACGTTACCACTGAGGAAGATGGAGGGAGTAATGTGTGATAATGGCTGGCATTACCACTGGGTTGAGAAGATGGGGAATAATGAGTAATAACAGGGGGGAATGTGGGTGACGTACGTGTGTTGGGGGAGAGGGAAGGGAAGGCCAGGGAGAGAGAGAGCTGGGGTTAAAGGTAGAAGGAGAATAAGAGGTCTCGCATCAGCTTGCCTGAGTGCATCTATTCTGTGCTGGCGTGTCTCAAGCTGGTTGTCTGTCTGACGGCCTGCCACCACCAGTTACCGGCTCGTGTGTCTGACTGTGGGTATACCAAAGCCGTCAGGAGTGATTCAGCCATCAGCCATCAGCCACACACACACACACACACACACACACACACACACACACACACACACACACCACACACACACACACCAGGTCTCCCAACAACATTTCTGCCTCAGATATTCAACTCTATTGTGCAAGCAGCTCACCGCCCTCCACCGCTAAGCCTTCATTAGCGATAATAGGCAAGACATATGCGAAATAGAGAAAAACTTGCAAAAGCAGCTCATTTTCATATCATCCCCGAGTTTTTTCAATACGCTGTGGTGTATTTTGTGATTCAACTAATAACATAGTGGAAGCAGGAAAACTTTATTCCCTTCAGCTCAAAAATCCTTCAATTTTCCAAGAAAACGAGAAATAATCAAGGGGTGAATGAGGAAGCCTGGCGCAGGTCGGTGCAAAAGGAGACAGGATGTAAAATAGGATTACAGCAGAGAAATGTGATATTGGGTTTGGTTAGCATGAATGGGATTACGGGGCCACAGCCACGCCACCCGGACCTGTCTTTGTGGCTGCCCACAGCTCCTCTCACCAGAGGTGTCTCAGGTTTTACACAACAGGGGGTGATGGGAGTGTGTGTGTGTGTGTGTGTGTGTGTGTGTGTGTGTGTGTGTGTGTGTGTGTGTGTGCAATAAGATTACAGTAAACAGGTGATGTCACAATGTGCAAAATAATCACTATGAAAAAATAATGAAATTCCAAGCACTTTCCTGATTTCTCACATTACCAAGAAACGGTTCCTTGATAATGTGAGAAAATACGAAAGCGGTTGGTATTTCACTATTTTTCCCAGTGGCTGTTTTGAATATATATATAATAACAACAGGGCGACTATCCAAGGAGTCGAACCCATGCTGCTTTGGCCCGCCTCATGGTGAGCGAAACGCATGACGCTCTTGTCCACGGGACCACACAGTCCTCAAGAATGAGGCACCCAGCCAAGCTAGGTGCTGTACCCGTCATCCGAGGACATACGATGGTGTGGATACCCTGTTTGGTGTACTAGCCCAACGAGCAGTATTTTTTATTATTGTACCCACGAACGAGTGGTAGTGATCAATAACAACACTGCGACTAGCCAAGGAGTCGAACCCATGCTGCTTTGGCCTCACCATGAGGCCGGCCTAAGCAGCATGGGTTCGACTCCTTGGTTAGTCGCACTGTTGTTATTGATCAATACTACTCGTTCGGTACAATAATTATATATATATATATATATATATATATATATATATATATATATATATATATATATATATATATATATATATATTATATATATATATATATATATATATATATATATATATATATATTATTTATAGTGCATGTGTTTAACACTGAAAATTCGTACTGAACAAATGGAACAATTCAAATAAAAGCCGGGACCAAATCCGTGGTCCAATCTCACACTTAAATTAGAAAGTAAAAATTACAGTAAGAAGAACAAGTAAGAAACGCGGGAAATAAGAGAATGATGTAACTAAAAGTTTGCAACACTTACTTCTCATCTAACGTTTCCACGAAACAAAACTAAGATATCCTGCCAGTGTAATAATTTGAACAAGCTTACATTAACACTCTAGATGGCCCTCCAGTAGTACCTCCCTGGAAGGCTGCTATCAACAAACTACTGCCGAGCTTAAAGCTGCCTTTCTATGAACAAAAACTCACTCGGCTAGAAACAAAATCAACATTACAAGCTACACTAGTTCAATTTTCCGCCTCTCTACCGTATTGACATTAACACTATCATCTGCCTTCTTATTCCCCCTCCTCTCTCACCACAAGCAAACCATCGCTTGCCGTCTCACAGCCATCAACAGAAATAATTTAATTTTGACAGGTAAAAATAGTGCGAGGCTCCGAGCAGTTGGCCTGGAAGGAATCTCTTATTGTGTCCCCAAACGCGAGAGGAAAAAAAAAAGTTCTTGTTGAAGGTTAAAGTGTGTTTCTGGGTGAGTTGGTTGTTAGCGGCGCGTGTCAGCCTCGTAGCACCAGCAAGGCCGCCGTGCACCAGGCAAGATTGGGCGCTACCAGTGCACTTCCGGGGAGGGGGGATAAGGAGGAGAGACCTAGTGGAGGTGTGGATGGTGCAGGGTGTGTGAAGGCTGTGGATGATCAGATGGCATGTGGAGGGTGTGTGGATAGTGTATGGAGGATGTGTGGACTGTGTGGGTATTGTGTGATTTGTGAGAGTGTAAATGCTGTGTAGAGGGGGTGTGGACAACGAGTGGAGGGAGTGTGTAGAAAGTGGAGGATATGTGGATCATGAGGTGGATGTGGATGATGTGTGAAGAGCAGGCGAAGGGTGTCTGTGTGATTCAGCAAAAGAGGGTTCGACCCACCGTCAGCTAACAGCGAGGCAGACACGCTTCTTTACTGCCTTTTGATTTTTTAGCTCAAACCCGCTGGTACCTAAAGCAAAAAAAAAATTAATCTTTACCCAAAGTCTTCCAGAACTTTATTATTAAATTTACAACTCATTCACAGACGTCATATAAGAAAACATTTTCTTTAATTAACAATAAAGTAACATACAAAGTTAGTTATAATAATAATAATAATAATAACAGAGTATATATATAAAATAAGGAATAATTGTTTTATGGGATGAAGGCTCGATCCTCTCTCCCAACGACAACGTCAGGTGAGACACTACACACGGGCAGAAATAAAAGAAAACTTGAGATATATCTGCGGGGAAAACCCAACAGTAAACAAGGAATATAAAACAAGGGAATAGCAAGAGCTGCAGTAATAACAGAAGGATAAAAGGGGGAAAAACCAATATAGAAAAGATTTGAGAGAGAAACAGCAGGAAGAGGAGGAGGAGGTGAGATATCGCGAGTAAAAGAAAAGTTAGAGTAGAGACGACTCCGTCTATGAGGTGTGAGAATAAACAATTGAAATACATATAGAGAAGAGCTCGCTATATAAGAAGAGGGGGAGTGGAGTGAGGGGAAGGTAATAGTTCTAATGTAAATAATTAAACGAAAAAGAGGGTACGGATGACGAGGTTGTTTGTCATAAGCAAAGATATGAAACACACACACACACACACACACACACACACACACAGAAACAAGGGGTCACAATTGGAAGTTGAAGACTCAGATGAGTTAATGGGATTTTAGGAAGTATTTCTTCAGTCACAGAGTTGTCAGGAAGTGGAATAGTCTGGAAAGTGAGGTAGTGTAGGCAGGAACCATACATAGCTTTAAGACGAGATATGATAAAGCTCATGGAGCAGGGAGAGAGAGGACCTAGTAGCGATCAGTGAAGAGGCGGGGCCAGGAGCTGAGTCTCGACCCCTGCAACCACAAATAGGTGAGTAGAAATAGGTGAGTACACACACACACTCACACTCACACACATACACACCGAAGAAACCAAACGAGACATACAGAAAATTAACGTTCATGTAACTGCACAAATTAACAAGTGGCTAATCCATAGCAGATATCAAACCGCAGTTAAATACAAACCCCCAACTCAATTTGCATACCAGTTACACGCAAGGTTTAACAGGAACCGTTAGGTGGCCGCCAGAGACCCGTCAAAGACTCGTCAAAGGTATGTCACACACACCCGTCAAAGGCCCGTCAAAGGTCTGTCGCAGACCCGTCAAAGAAGTATCCGAGACTCCCCAAAGGTGAGCAAAGGATCCCTCAAATATCCGTCAAAAACCTATCAAAGGATCGCTAAAGACCCGTCAGAAACCTATTAAAGGATCGCTAAAGACCCGTCGGAAACCAGCCAAAGGTCCTCCACAGAGACCTCCAGGAACCCTAGCCTGTTCCCTAGCTACCCACCAGGGAATTGAAGCCATAGGCTTAAAGTGTATGGAAATGATTTCACTTGGTGTCCCGGGAAGAGACGAGTTCCGGAGGACTGGAGAGGGGAAATTGGTGTGTGTGAGAGGGCCGGAAGTGCGATTAAGTAAATTGGTATGATCGCTTGGCTTAGTCTTCCGCTGAGTCGTTAGTGTGGCTTTGAAGTTTTCCAGCTGAGGGGAGGCCACCCCAAGAGAGTACTCCCAGATAGGAAACTCCCAAAGGGGTAAAGGGGAACGTGGACACACACACATAGAGGAACCTTGGTCTAGAGGATTCTGGGAGGGTAGGGGAAGGGTCACTCCATGGAGAAAAACATCAGGGAAATTCAGCCATGAAAGGCAATGTCCTGAGTGACACTATGGAACATTACCATTAAGGTGGTAGATATCATAGCATCAGAAATAGATGCAATGTGAATACACATGTTATTCCTATTAAAATGAGTGAAATAAGAGACAAGGAGGACCAGAGAACCATACCGGAAAAGAAGAAACCAAACCATAAGATTGAGAGTAGAAGCCAAATAATGGGAATGACAGGAAAAATCAATGTGAACTACATTATAGAGGAGAATACCAAGAAGTAGGCATCCGAAAAAAAGAGAAAGAGAGAGAGAGAGAGAGAGAGAGAGAGAGAGAGAGAGAGAGAGAGAGAGAGAGAGAGAGAGAGAGAGAGAAAGCGGAAAGATGGAGAGAAAGAGATAAAGGAGTGAGAGGCAGAGGAAGTCCGGAGGGGAGAGTGGAACGCCACAGTAAAAGGGTGAGAGAGCAGAAGTAAGGGGAATAAGGTAAAACGAGGAGTTAAACATGTTGAATAAGGGTAAAAATGGGTCACCGGGAGAGGAAGAGGCGGGGACGGACGAAGATAAATTAAGGCCAGAAAAAGGAAAATGCACAGAGAATGAGAGAAACAGAGAGAGAGAATATGGAAAAACTAAAGATTTTAAAGGTTAACTGGTGAGAAAGAAACCAGTGAGGAACAAATCAGTGAGTAGTAAACCAGTGAAAAGTAAACTATTAAAGAATAAACCAGTGAAGAGTAAACCAGTGAGGAGTAAATTAGGTAATGGACTGACCTTCGGACACCAGTAGCCACAATTGACTGGGACTTCACACTGCTACTACTTTCCTTCAATCATGCTGATGCCTTGGGTAGTACAAGGACCAACCCTCAGACAGTCCAGTAAACAACGCAAAACATAATGCTAAAAAGACGAACCATCATAAGATATTTGTAACACAAGCAGACTTCTGTACTGTGTGTTGTTGTGTACGATATTTGCAACAAAGGCGGCAGTCCCTCGTCCGCTAAACACATGCTGTGATTAGCGAACGGAGGACTGAGCCTCCACCACTTATTGTGAGGAATAACACATGGATTAGGATCTTCACGAAATGCAACACAACATAATCCGTGTGCCAAAAAAAATATACTCACGTTTGTGTTGCATCTACCTTAAGAGCTTTCCTGTATCGAATTACTTTTCAACTCAAAATATATTTTCTTATGTGTGCCAATATGTTTAGTATATTTAGAGATTTGAACGACATCTCAGTCCCAGACTGTGAAGGTGAAACACTTTGTGCTTCGAATCTTTCAAAGGGTTCTTTTTTTTTTTTTTTTTTTTAGGAATTTACGAGCTCTGTTCATGTTCTCTGCGCCGTCTACTGTTTATGTTCTCTGCGCCGTCTACTGTTCATGTTCTCTGCGCCGTCTACTGTTCATGTTCTCTGCGCCACCGACTGTTCACTTTCTCTGCGCCACCGACTGTTCATCCTGTCTACACCACCGACTGCTCATTTCCTCCGCGCCACGGTCTAAGACCCTCTGAAAAGGGCCTCAGACCGTGGTCAAAATACATACATAACTCTCCCGTCTTTTTCTCCATTGAGTCCTCATTATTTTTTAGGCACTACGCATTCAAAACTTTTGACTATTAGTTTTAGCATTAAGTTTATTCAGGTGCAGGTACAAATAAATATAGTTACATAAATGATCATACATAGCAGCATATGTGTATATATTTCCCACCAGAATAACCCCAAAAAAGTCAGACAAAGTGGCTTATTTCCATTGTGGTCCTTCACTGGTGCTCGAGTATTATCTGGTGAACTTCAAGTCATTGTTAATGACGACTCTGAGGTCCTGCTCCACTGTTACCCCAACTATTGTGTTTACAAACATTGTAAATTCGTGTTTAACTTTGTTTCATCCCAAAACTCGTAACTTTACATTTATCAGCGGTGAAATAGAGGGAGAGGGAAAAGAGAGAAGAGAGAGAGAGAGAGAGAGAGAGAGAGAGAGAAGGGGGTAAGATAATAAGGCATTAAGCAGGTAGGAAACAAGGACATCACATAAGAACGAGCGCTAAACCCTGTTGTGAGAGTGAAGAAAAAACGAAGAGGGGAAGAGAAGTGGCGGAAAACACGCAGAGGGCGAAGAAACAGGGACTGAAAGAATAAACAGAGCCAAATCTAGTTTGAGTAGAAACGAAGTTAGGAAGAGAAGTGTGAAAACGAGGGCGAAGTGTGGAGTAAGAGTGTTGTAGAAGAAAAGGTGTTGTGGTAGGTGTGTGGGTGAGTGTGAATGGGTGAGTGTGTGGTATGGTGTGTGTGTGTGTGTGTGTGTGTGTGTGTGTGTGTGTGTGTGTGTGTGTGTGTGTGTGTGTGTGTGTGTATCATGATGTAAGTCCTCTCTCTCCCTTGCACCTCCCTTCCTTACGAGCTGTTCTCCCTTTTCCTACCCCCTCCCTTCCTGTCCCCCTCTTCCTCTTCCTCTCTCCTTTCCTGTCTCCCTTTCTCCCTTCTGGTCCTGTCACAGTTACCAGCGCTGAATGACAACCAAGGGATCAGGGGAAGAAGGAAGCTGAAGGGACGGAAACTAGGGGTAATGAAGCAACAAGGACAGGGAAAAGGGGAGCTGATGAAAGAAAGAGGTACAGAGGGGGGATAAAGAGGAGGAAGAGAGGAGGATAAAGAAATACATAACTAAAGAGACAGGAACATTTATCACACACAAAAAAAAACTCGCCATGAGTTTAAACCCGCCCGTTCCGTGGTTTATAACAATAACACATAGACTGAAAAACCTTACCTCGAAAAACTCAAGTGACTGCTTTGATGTTGACTATTTCCTTGATCCAAGGAAATGGAGCCAATCTCTCTCTCTTCCCTTCCTCGACTAATTACACAAAGAGGGTTTAGCGCTTCCCCGTGCACATAATTACCAGTCATTTCCCAGAAGATAAATATGCGAGCATCCTTCTGCACAAACAGTGGTGGAGGCTCGATCCTCCGTTCCTACAGAGTCCAGACTATCAACCTATATAGTGAGTCCAGACTATCAACTCAGATGAAAGCCTACGCCACAAGGCCAACAACACCAGTAAATACAGCTGTTAACATACCAGGTAAACGAGCAGGCAAACTAGAAAGAAACTGACCAGGAAAACAACCAGGAGACGGGTAAACGAGTAGGGAAAAAACAAGAAGGCAAATTTACCAGAAAAACGACAAGTTAAAAGCGCAGCTAAACGATGACGCGCAACCTACCAACAGAACGGCGGGGTAGGCAGGTCCCCAAGGGTGCCAGAGGTTGTCAGGTCCTCCGCCAATTAGAGTTAGTCAAGGGTGCCGTCAACAGTGCCACGCGGAGTGGGGGTGGGGGAGGCCACCAGTGCCACATTATTCATATCCTGGGAATTACCATTGTCACTTCACCTCCACCACACTCCGTGAAACACGGGAGTGTGGGGGTGGGGGAGCGACCTCCCCACACTCTTGTAGTGGACAGCGACAATCCCTCCTCCAAATAGCAAGTACGTTTTGCAACGACGTACAGAGCGTCAATTACTTTACGGTCGAAACAGATACTAATATTAAATATTAGTTATACTAATAAGAAGACATGTGAAAAATGGTATGGAAAAGAACACTGATGAACACTTCAGGACATTTGTTACGGGGAAACATTTCGCCACTCGTGGCGAAACGTTTCCTTTAACGAATGTCCGGAACTGTACATGTCTTTTTCTAGGTAGACACAGCTTAGGTATGCTTACCTTTGTTGAGGGTAAATTTTGTATTTGCGTAGATTTATCAGCTAAAAACAACGAAATTACGTTAACGGGTTGCTTACATCTCGCAGTGGGGGAAACGTCTTCGCTGCCTAAATACATAGTTGGCAACTACACGCTCTTTAAGTTGGAAAACGGGTTGACAAATGACCTCCCACAGTAATAGCAACACCACACCTGCTGGGAGGAAACTGTAGGAGCTACTGATCCTGTCACACAGTACTGAAGTCTCCCACCTCAGGTTGATGCATTTCATTACTTCACAAGTGAAACCCATCCTGTGTGGTGGTATATAACGGGAAAACAGTAACTAGCTTCTGTTCTCACGAAGTAAATATGGCCACATACAGCGGGTGTTTCCACCATTTAACTATCATAGTCATATTCCTTCACTCCACACACTCACTGATATTCTCACTCCTTACACTCACTGATATTCTCACTCCTTACACTCACTGATATACTCACCCCTTCACTACTCACAGCCACTGACATACCCCTCACACACAAATTTTACTCACTCCTCAGTCACTGACAGTCCTTCAATCATCACACCCTCACACTCCTCACAGCCACTGATATACTCAATCCTCACAAAGTTATACTCACTCCTTACCCCCGCTCTGTATAGAGCCTTATCATTTTAGTGATAAAGCTCTACACAGAGCGGAACGCTGTTCCAATAAAAGTTCCTTTTTCAACGTGTGTCTTTGTTCTCAAGGGTTGTCCTATTGTATTACCACCATCATTGTTACGAAACATTGAAAGAAAATCTACTTCTTATCATTTATTTTCCCCTCACAGTTACTGATTTACCCATCCCCCTGATGCCAGCCTCCTTTGTTATGGGCTGAAGTTTTCCAGTGGGAATTATGATAAGCTGTTCCTCCAGTGTGAGATTCTCCCAGCTACGACACTGGTTATTGACGACCTCCTCCTCCTCCATGCTAGCTTCTCCAGCAGTCCCAGCTCAGCTCAGCAGCCGCCCACCTCCACAACCCACACACTCGTCATTCCCACAACGTTCCTATAAACTTACTTCCTTCATTCTTAATTTCTACGAACATTTCAACCCTTTCACTCGCGAGCCGACACTCTTTAGCTAATCTTCTCTACACATCTCTCTCTCATCTTCCTTCCCCACCCCAAACAGCCTTCCCACTTCCCAAAACTTTCCCATTTTCCTACAGAATTCAAGATATCCTCCATACATCTCCCATCCCATCTTCCTTCAGCATCCCAAACATCCTCCCCATAACAACTCACTTCATTTTTGTACAGCATCCCCAACATCCTCCCACCAAAGTTCTCCCCACAACTCTCTTCATCTTCTTGCAGCATCCCAAACATACTCCCCACCAAAGTTCTCCCCACAACTCCCTTCATCTTCCTGCAGCATCCCAGACACCCTCTCCTCCCCATGTTTCTGGTGGGCCTCACATCTACTGGCGCTGGTACTGCCTCAGCTACCAGCTTATCTGCAATCAGCGCAGCCAGACGTGAAGCTCACTGTAGCACCCAGCACCTGACACACAGCAAGAGGCCAGAGGCAGGAGACTGACAGTGATGTGGGAGTGGGGACGAGTGTGGGGGTGTGAGAGGAGAGTGTGGGTGTGAGAGAAGTGAGGTAGAGGTGGTGTGGGGTACTGAGCAGGAGAACCACTTCTTAAGGAGTAAAAAAAAGTCAGCAAGCATATTTATCGCATGTTTACCATAATACCTGCTGGTGAAGTGGTTTCTCCCTTTATTATAGAGCTTTATCAAGTCAATGACATGATAAAGCTCTACAAAGAGCGAAACGTTGCCTCTATACAAGCTGGTTATAAAACTTTAAAGCTTGGCTTCCTTCGGGGATATTTGCAATATTATTTTTGTGTGTGCTCCAGGATGCTTGTGACGAGATAACTACTGGTTGTTGGGCCCAGGCAGAGAGACACATTGTTTCATTAGTTTAGTGAGGGCGGTGAGTGAGGAGCAACTAGCAATTAGCACTCAAATGGCTGGCTGTTGGCTCGCTAACTGCTGTTGCTGCTTCAATCCTCAACGCCATCCAGCCGTTGAACGGCCCTTTGCTCTCGGCGCTCCGTAAATTGTGCAATTTCCTTCTATCGCTAACCCACAATTTGCAAAGATAACTTTTAGCCAACGTTTCGAGCCAAGACAGACCGGGACGTCGCCTAAAGGTTTTTTTTTTTTTTTTTATTCTGAGCTTGTTGTGAACTGCGCCAGCTGTGGGATTGTGGGTTAGTTGTGATTTTTTTTTATCAGTTAAGGTATTGTGGGTTAGTTGTAGTAATTTCTTCCTGTTACGCTATTGTGATTTGTTCCAATTACGGTATTGTGGGCTAGTTGGGATTTGTTCCAGTGACAGCATTGTGAGTTAGTTGTGATTTATTCCAGTTACGGTACCGTGGGTTAGTTGGGAACTGTTCCAGTTAAGGTATTGTAACTTTCATTCTCGCTTCGTTCATCAAGACAAACCTCTCTTATACCCAATGCTCGATGTCTACCCCGTACGTTATGTCGGGTTACGTCGGCGTCTTACCCTGGGTAACCAGAGGAACATATATTGCCTATCGTGAGGCAGAGTTAATGTTGCATTACGCTGGTGGGGAATGATGCACCTAGACTGCACGTGCAAGATCTGCAACAATCAAGAGTTGCAGACGAAGTAGCTTCCTGGCAGTGATAACGTGAACACCCCAGTGTCTGCAACACTGACTGTTGTACCCCAGCAACACTGCAGTGGCTGCAATATATATATATATATATATTGGCTATAAAATTTATAAATTTATAACGCTAGCAAGATTCTTACACATAGAAAAGACTACTGATTTATTTACATTATTTCAAAATAACTGAGGTGGGAGACGCACGCGATGCGTGGCGCACTACTTTTATCACATGCTCGCACCTGGAAACTCACACACACACACGATAAAGCTCATAGAGCAGGGAGGAGAGAGTGGACCTAGTAGCGACCAGCGAAGAGGCGGGGCCCAGGAGCTGTGAATCGACCCCTACAACCACAAAGAGGTGAGTGCACGAGTGATCGCTGATGCACAGTACTGGGATCCACACAATATACAATTAATAATCACTTTTAACTTGCGTGAACAACTTTTCATTACCAGCTCGATTATTCTGCTGTTTGTGCTAAATTATCATATAGAATTAGTTGAAAAAACGTCCGCTTTTATTCAAGCATTAGTTAAAATGCTTCGCTTCACATTCGAAAGTGGATAATACAGACAAAACAGCTGTGGCAATGATGTAATAACTTCGAAAAGAGTTGTATCTGCAATGGTTTTAAAATAGTTGTACCTGCAATATAACAATTCCACAATAGTTGTGCCTACAATATAATTCCACAATAGTTGTACCTACAATATAATAATTCCACAATAGTTGTACCTACAATATAATAATTCCACAATAGTTGTATCTACAATATAATAATTCCACGAGAGTTGTACCTACAATATAATAATTCCACAATAGTTGTATCTACAATATAATAATTCCACGAGAGTTGTACCTACAATATAATAATTCCACAATAGTTGTACCTACAATATAATAATTCCACAATAGTTGTACCTACAATATAATAATTCCACAATAGTTGTATCTACAATATAATAATTCCACGAGAGTTGTACCTACAATATAATAATTCCACAATAGTTGTACCTACAATATAATAATTCCACAATAGTTGTACCTACAATATAATAATTCCACAATAGTTGTACCTACAATATAATAATTCCACAATAGTTGTACCTACAATATAATAATTCCACAATAGTTGTACCTACAACGGTATTAATAATACATCTGTGCGTGCAATGAGATAATATTAAAATAATTGTACCTACAGTGATACAATATTTTCACAATACTTGTAGCTGCAATTAAATGACATTAATATAGATGTACCTGAAATGAGATATTAAAATTATTGCCCCTGCAATGAGAAAATATTAAAAATTGTTGCACCTACAATGATATATTAAAAATTGTTGCACCTGCAATTAAATAATTTTAAAATGGATGCACTTGCAATGAGTTAAAATTGATGTACCTGTAATTAGATGATAATTTCAAAATAGTCGCACCTGCAAATATCCTATTACTTTTTCTCAAGTTTGGGAGATGATTTACTTTGTGCAGAGCCACCTGAGTCGCATGTGGAGATTAAGTTTAGCTTGTGAATATGAAACACGGTGCCACTTCCGGCTGAGTGGGCTCAAGTTGGTCCAAGTGTGTTAGTTCACTCACTCATTCAGTAAAAAAAAAATAAAAAGATGTGTGTGTGTGTACACAGGGCTGAGACTACAGGAAGAACTGATTACTTGAAGTAATGATGCAGGAGCAGCCTAGCCTAGGCTAGGCCTTAGGCCTCCTCCTCCTCCTCCTCCATCGTCGCTCAATAGCCCTTTACTCCCTCAAACCTCCCCCCCCCCCCTCAAAAGACACAGGAAGGCAGAGTGTTTATCGATATTTTTAATTCACAACTCCCAGAAATGAAAAGAATTTGAAATTTGAAACTATGAGGCATTAGCCAATCCTGCGACTGTGATTGTTTAAACGCTGCGATTGTTGACACACTGTGACTGTTGAAGCTCTTTGATTGTTGACACACTGTGATTGTTGACACTGTGATTGACACACTGTGATTGTTGACACTGCGATTGTTGACACACTGTGATTGTTGACACACTGTGATTGTTAACACACTGTGATTGTTGACACACTGTGATTGTTGACACACTGCGATTGTTGACACACTGTGATTGTTGACACACTGTAATTGTTGACACACTGTGATTGTTGACACACTGTGATTGTTAACACACTGTGATTGTTGACACAGTGTGATAATTCTTATCTCGCATCCCTAAACATATTTGTTCAATTTAATATATTGCACTTAGCTGTAAATAGTATTTAAATGTATATTTTGTGTTTAACTACAAACTGCATTGTAATTTATCTGTAAGAAGATCCCAGTGTGGAATATAGAAGTGACTATCAGTTATTGCAAGTGGATCGACCATTATAACTACAATGAAACAAGATTACGAAATTATAAGTATTCAAGTGACAATTTCTGATGTCGAGAGGTACAACACTAATGTATAATTCCGTGTATGTCTGTATAATATATATATATATATATATATATATATATATATATATATATATATATATAAATATATATATATATATACGTATGTGTGTGTGTGTGTGTGTGTGTGTGTGTGTGTGTGTGTGTGTGTGTGTGTGTTGTGTGTGTGTGTGTTGTGTGTGTGTGTGCGCAGAACAACCTTGGGTTCTTTACCCCAAGTTGTAACTAAAATTCTTTCATTCCTTAAGTAATGATCAAGAATTCGATGTATATTTTAGTTATTAATCCAAAATATGACAAATATCTAAGTTATAATTCCTGGGACTGAATTGTACCTTATTTAATATGTATTGAAAATTGATGAGAGAGGTGTTAACATTGGCTGGTAGACGCGTGTTTCAGAGAGAGGCCTCCAGGTGCACTTACCATGACGCAACGAGTATTTCTCTCAACGAGTATTCCCCTCAACGAGTATTCCCCTCAACGAGTATTCCTTCAAAGCGTCGACAGTAACACCAAGTATTCAACGTGTGTATCCATCCTGTATTTATACTGTAGAATAATACTGCACCAACACTAATAATCTCTTTAATTTCCTCCACTAAAGATATTTTTCCTTCTTCATTTCTATTCTCTTCTTGCGTGTAAAACGATATTGCAACAAAAACAAAAATTACACTAAAACATTTGAAGCACCTATTCATTTTACATTTAGGTCTGTAAATAAGTAAATGAATGGTGCGAGTGTGTAAATTAGTCAAGACACTGCAACAAGACAGAAATATTGAGTAAAATCATTTATGGAAATAAATGGTATAAAATACCGACACAATGGAAAAATAAACACATAAGCAGTATAATGTGATCCTATATTGACAACGTTTCGCCCACGCAGTGGGCTTTATCGAGTCACGATGATGATAATGATGGATATGATGATGATAGAGCACTAGAAGCAGGGAGAGAACTGCCTGGACGGTCACCCTGGCAGCACTAGAGGCAGGGAGAGAACTACCTGGACGGTCACCCTGGCAGCACTAGAGGCAGGGAGAGAACTGCCTGGACGGTCACCCTGGCAGCACTAGAGGCAGGGAGAGAACTACCTGGACGGTCACCCTGGCAGCACTAGAGGCAGGGAGAGAACTACCTGGACGGTCACCCTGGCAGCACTAGAGGCAGGGAGAGAACTACCTGGACGGTCACCCTGGCAGCACTAGAAGCAGGGAGAGAACTCCCTGGACGGTCACCCTGGCAGCACTAGAAGCAGTGAGAGAACTCCCTGGACGGTCACCCTGGCAGCACTAGAAGCAGTGAGAGAACTACCTGGACGGTCACCCTGGCCGCACTAGAAGCAGTGAGAGAACTCCCTGGACGGTCACCCTGGCAGCACGAGAAGCAGTGAGAGAACTACCTGGACGGTCACCCTGGCAGCACTAGAAGCAGGGAGAGAACTCCCTGGACGGTCACCCTGGCAGCACTAGAAGCAGGGAGAGAACTCCCTGGACGGTCACCCTGGCAGCACTAGAAGCAGGGAGAGAACTCCCTGGACGGTCACCCTGGCAGCACTAGAAGCAGGGAGAGAACTCCCTGGACAGTCACCCTGGCAGCACTAGAAGCAGGGAGAGAACTCCCTGGACGGTCACCCTGGCAGCACTAGAAGCAGGGAGAGAACTCCTGGACGGTCACCCTGGCAGCACTAGAAGCAGGGAGAGAACTCCTGGACGGTCACCCTGGCAGCACTAGAAGCGGAGAGAACTCCTGGACAGTCACCCTGGCAGCACTAGAAGCAGGGAGAGAACTCCCTGGACGGTCACCCTGGCAGCACTAGAAGCAGGGAGAGAACTCCCTGGACGGTCACCCTGGCAGCACTAGACACAGCGCCGCTGAAGAACCACAATCATAAGTTAAACTTATGATTGTAGATCTGCGCTGTCTTGCAGTAAGGACAGTGGGTCTACTTGCCAAGGGCCAACTTGGCCATCCCTCCGAAACCCCCCACATGGCCACCTCCTCCACATGGCCACCGCCCCCCACAATATAGCCAGCTGAATTCTTATCTTAAGCTCTACCGCCATTATTGTAATTACAATGCTCTCTCCTAATGTCATTGTTGTGCAATTTCCTGCATACACAATTATCTAATTTGTTTCATAAGTGCGCGCAGTAAGTATGTGGGTGAGTTATAAGTGCTTGTTAGATATGGGCGAGTTGTGTGTGTGGTGAGTTGTGTGTGGTTGGTGTGTTGTGGGTGAATTGTGTTGTGTGTGTGGTGTGTTGTGGGTGAGTTGTGTTGTGTGTGTGGTGTGTTGTGGGTGAGTTGTGTTGTGTGTGGTGTGTTGTGGTGGTGTGTTGTGGGTGGTTGTGTGTGTGGTGTGTTGTGGGTGAGTTGTGTTGTGTGGTGTGTTGTGGGTGAGTTGTGTGTGGTGTGTTGTGGTGTTGTGTGTGGGTGAGTTGTGTTGTGTGGTGTGTTGTGGGTGAGTTGTGTTGTGTGGTGTGTTGTGCGTGAGTTGTGTGTGGGTGAGTTGTGTTGTGTGTGCGGTGTTGTGGGTGAGTTGTGTTGTGTGGGGTGTGTTGTGGGTGAGTTGTGTTGTGTGTGGTGTGTTGTGGGTGAGTTGTGTTGTGGGTGAGTTGTGTTGTGGATGAGTTGTGTTGTGTGTGTGTTTCATGTTCCTGGTGGTCAGGAGGTTTGTATTACGCAGAACTGAACGAAGTTATTATTATTTCCATTATTATTATTATTATTATTATTATTATTATTATTATTATTTTATTATATACGTGGAAGTGTTAAACCCGTGGGGGCTATACAGCGCCTGGGATATGAAAAGTAATCAGCTTTGATCTAGAGAAGGGAAAAACGGCTACAATTCCCTGGATCAAGAGCCTTTCATCTCGAAGAGAAACAGTAAGGAAAATGGTGCATTCCTTGGGTGGTGCGTTCACTCTCACACTCGTAAAACGCACACAGACACACGCACACGCACGCACACACACACACACACACACACACACACACTAAAACATGCATGGCAGACACATAAAACTGCTCTAACATAAGTATAAAATACAAAGCACATTTATATGACAAAATATCTCACGTACACATGTACGCATGAGATTACTACAAATCACACACACACACACACATACATACATATATATGTGTGATCAGTTTGAATTTTGTAATATATTTGTTTAACGCTCTGATTGATTTTAGCAACTGTTTAAGCAAATTTTCACTCTGCTTATTCGGCAGAAATGACCCTTGGTTTATAGCTCAAACTCTCCGGTATATACTGTAGGTATATATCATATGTGTACGTGTGTTGTTATCCCATGCGTACATGTGTACGTGAGATACTTTGTTCCTGGAGTTTTGTTTGCCATCCATATTTTAGTGCGTGTGCGTGTGCATGTGTGTGTGTGTGTGTGTGTGTGTGTGTGTGTGTGTGTGTGTGTGTTACCATTTTGTCCTACCTAGGCACATGTCGATTAGACACTAAGGCCTGTTGTATGTGTGTGTGTGTGTGTAAGGAAACACTTCGAAATGTTTCCGCCCCACCGGGAATCGAACCCGGGACCTCCGTGCATGTGTGTGTGTGTACTCATTTAGTTGTGGCTGCAGGGCTCGAGTCATAGCTCCTGGCTATGTGTGCACTAAAAACCTAAAAAAAATATAATTAATTAACATCCATAAAAAACTGAAAACATTAACCAAAACATCAACTTTAGACTGTAAAACTAATACCATAACAACACCACAACAACTCAACTAACAACACAACTAACACCATAATAATTAACACAACACCATAACAACTACGACCACAACAACTAACAATAACACTATCATCACCATCATTACAAAAAATTACAAATAACCGAAAAATAAAACAAAAGGAGAGGAGACAAAAGAAAACAAATACTGGACAAATATTAAAAAAAGGAAAGACAAAAATCCCACAAAACAACCCGTAAACAATAGCAAAACAAGCAGATAATGACAGAGCTAACAAAACAAGTTTCAACAATGAAGACATAAGGGACCAAGGGACCCTACAGTATACATAATTAATAAACCCATCAAAGCACCATATTCCCTAGGTAAGGGCAGCCCTGGTTAATTATGTGGGATTTTATCAACCAAGCTTCCCCAAGCTCGGTATAAAAAAAAAATCCTCGTCTATCGACCATTAATTAATCAACTCTGTTGATCGTCGCAGCAGCCATCGATCTGCAACTGGGTCATCGCATCCACAAGACGCGTGTCACGGGATTTTTACTGTAAATACAAGATGATGATTTCCAGTCTATGTTAGAAGTTGGGGAAAGGAGTGTCAGGAAAAAAAAAAAGAAGGCACAGGGAAAAAAAAGTCACAGAAAATAAGCCACAATTTTGGCTAGGAAACAGTCACATTTTATTTAAATACAATAGGTTAGGTTAGGTTGTGCCTTTTGTCTGTGCCCTCCCCCCCCTGGATCCGGGCAGAGGAAGCCGAAATAGTGACATTGTCTGCTATGTAAATGTTTCTTTTTTTTTCCCCGTCGGGAATGATCTTCTTTTATTATCCTTTGATATCGAATTTGCATTTGTTACATGGATGCACTCGGCCGTTAGCTGCATGGAGATGAAGTATGACGG
>WNWK01000132.1:387500-457500 GCA_009830355.1 Cherax destructor
CTCTCCCTGCTCCATGAGCTTTATCATACCTCGTCTTAAAACTGTGTATGGTTCCTGCCTCCACTATATCTTTCTCTATACTATTCCACTTCCTGACTACTCTGTGGCTGAAGAAATGCTTCCTAACATCCTTTTGACTCATCTGAGTTTTCAGCTTCCAGTTGTGTCCCCTTGTTTCTGTGTTCCCTCTCTGGAACATCCTGTCACTGTCTACCTTGTCGATTCCCCGCAGTATTTTGTATGTCGTTATCATGTCTCCTCTGACCCTTCTTTCCTCCAGTGTTATTAGTCCTATTTCCCTCAACCTTTCTTCATAGGACAGACCCCTGAGTTGTGGAACTAACCTTGTCGCAAACCTTTGCACTTTCTCTAGTTTCTTTACGTGCTTGACCAGGTGTGGGGTCCAGAGTGGTGCTGCATATTCTAGTATGGGCCTGATGTACACGGTGTACAGTGTCTTGAACGATTCCTTGTGTGTGTGTGTGTGTGTGTGTGTGTGTGTGTGTGTGATGTGTGTGTGTGTATGTGTGTGTGTATGTGTGTGTGTGCTTGTGTATGCGGGCAAAAGTGTAGTGGAGGGAGAGGGGGGTTGACGCCCCCCGCGCGCGAGCGCGCCACAACATTAATTAACTAGCGATTTTTAGCTGACTTCATTAGCAAAATATAATTCAATCCCCAGTGCTCCCAGTTAACACAATTTGTGAGTTTTATTTTTCATTTACTAATGGTTAACGCCGCACCTTCACAAGTGTGTTAACGAAAGAGGCTTCACGCTGAATAACGTATCAAAAACAACGTTGGCTTAACTCATCGTAAGGAGTTTGAAACGCCATTTCAAGTTTGCCTTAAAAAAGAAATCATTATTATTAAAAAAGTCGGTGCGTCGCTAAGCAAGACTAAAATATAAAAATACGAAAAAAACTATTAGGTACAATCAGTAAAAATAGATATATTATCCGTAAATAAGTCTATCCAAGTGGTCCTCAAAACATAGGAGATTATCAACAAATCTCTTTCATTTATTCGCACATTTAATATGTCAAGTTTAGTAATACATTCCCTAATTCTAAGTCTTTTAAGAGAGTGAAGGTGTGTTATCCCTCCCAAGTTATCTTCACAGCAAAAATTCCTGATAACTGGGATTAACTCTCATCTTCCCCTGAATGTAATATGGAGACCAGAATTGCGTCGCATAATCTAAATAGGATCTCACCAACGATATACAGAATTGTGGTATAATCTTGCCGCTTCTATTACTTATACTTTTTGATATGCAGCCAAGAAGTCTGTTAGATTTATTGCGGGAACTTGCGCGCTGTTATCATGGATCTGTCCTCAGCAGGACACAGTTTATAGCACACCATTCGAGTTCTTAATTATTTACTTTACAAAGGTTACAGTTATCTTGTTTTTGTATCAATAAACGGTTTACAAAACTGACAAGTTGATAAATGAGACGTTTGTGCGACATTTGTGTATCTCTATTCAGGAAACGTTTCGCCCCACAGTGGATTCTTCAGTCCACTGCGGAGAAAGGTGGATGAGGAGGAGAGTAGTTTGAGGTAATCAGTTCCTCACTTTGGAGTCGATATGTTCAATCAATCATTTTTTTTTACCAAGAATCACAACTTAACGCTTGTCAACAAATATAGATGTCTGAGTGTTATGTTTTGTACAGCTAATGTATCCGGGGATTGTCTTTGACTTGAAATTGATGCAGAGTTCATTGATGAGTGTATCGTCTTGATTGATGCTGTCTTCACTAGGTTGGGTGTTGATCGGTAAGTTCAGTCTGATGACTAAGCAGCTGTCTTGCTGGTGCTCTAGTCACCTCTAGAGCTAGAGTCTGCTAGACGGATCTGTCAGGAAACGTTCGTGTAATCCGTTTATCAATATATATATATATATATATATATATATATATATATATATATATATATATATATATATATATATATATATACTACCTGCCATACACACGGTGTAGGGGCCACACCTTCACTACCTACCATACACACGGTGTAGAGGCCACACCTGTCCTACCTGTCTGCCTGCCGTACTTACGGGAGAGTGGCCATCACACCTGCACTACTTACCTCAATTTACTAATGGCCATTTAATGAGTGTTTGGACACCAATAGTTAAAACAGCCAGTACTTTGAAAATGTTTAATCTTACAATTTCACGAATAAGAAGGAAGTGAGTGTGTGTGTGTGTGTGTGTGTCTGTATACTCACCTATATGTGGTGTCTGTGTGCCTGTGGGTGCGTGCGTGTGTGCGTGAATGCATGCGTGTGTGTGTGGTGTGCGTGCGTGTGTGGTGTGCGTGCGTGTGGTGTGCGTGCGTGCGTGTGGTGTGCGTGCGTGCGTGTGGTGTGCGTACGTGCGTGTGTGCGTGTGTGTGTGTGTGTGTGTGTGTGTTCACCTATTTGTGGTTGAAGGGGTCGAATCACAGCTCCTGGTCTCGTATGTGTGTGTTTTATGTAAGAAATCTATCCTTATCAACCGCACTATTTTTAATCAAAAGCTTAAAACTCTCTTTTTTCCTTCATTGTCTCAACTCCACAACTCATTCCTTGTCAATAAAGATACCAATCAGGATCCAAGCCTTCAAACTTGCACTTTGTTTTAGAACAGGTTCAGCATTCTCAAGAACAGACTGACCCTACCACATAAAATGCATTCCGAACCCTTCCGTGTGCTACTCTTAAATGCTTGCTAGCTTGATCTGTTCTGTTGTTGTGTAATTCCGGGAAACCGGTTTCGGGGTCTATGTTATTCCGAAGTATCTTTCTTTAATTGTTTCCAGTAATGTTCTTTTCTTCCCATCCAGATGGCACTATGACGAAAAAAGACAAAAACTCTTGTAAGCATTTACTCGACTGTTACTGTACAGGTCTTCCTGCATCTTCCTTCTCTCTTCTTCAGTTCGAATGCTCTCCTCATTATTCAGTTTGCATTCTCTTCTCATTCAGTTTGCATTCTCTCCTCATTATTTGAGCATCATCCACAACAGGAGAGTTTGTTCCTGCTGCTCAGGTCATTAATATGAACCAGGAATAATAAGAGGTTCAATACTGATTCTTGTGGGACCCTTCAATCCAATTTAGGATGTCTGTATAACTTGTTTAAGTATTTCCTTTTCTGACAAAAAAGACAGAGAGGAATAAACAGAGAGAAGAGGAAGGAGAGAGAGAGAAAAAAAAGTAAGAGAGAATACGGATAAAGAGCTCTACCATTATCAGGATGGTGACCACAGACACACACACACACCCTCCTGGCTGGTCCTGTTCCCGACGCACTCTCCCAACAAGTTAGCCCCAACTCAAGACCCAATTATAATATGAATGGCTCCAGCCACCCAAAGTTGTGATTAGTTCAGCCAAGTATTTCTGCGTATTCACAGAAACTTTCCGAGAAGTTCCTTTGACTGCTCCAGTGATCATAGGCCGAGGGGAAAAAAAAAATCTTATAAGGAATAGTCCATTTCCTCCCCCCCCCCCACACTAACTTCTGATCCCATTAATATTTAGTTCTTTAAGGTGTGGGAGAAGTTTTCACCCACTTAGCGAATAAGTTACATATTTACCTTGCCACTGATCAAATATCATTACCATCTGTGTTGCTACCTGGTGCGAACCTCAGTCGTACACACCATGATAGGAGATGTGGGGGGAGATGGGAGAGAAGAGAAAAAGATAAGATAAAACTAGGAGGTAGGAGAGAGAGAGAGAGAGAGAGAGAGAGAGAGAGAGAGAGAGAGAGAGAGAGAGAATAAGAGCTATATCAGCTTGTGGAAATCGATGGCAGGTAACATTTGCACCTGAGAAAACACAAATGATGATTAAATAACTAAATAAATAATGGTCTCTAGGCACCATGTTGGTAACGCCGGAGCAGTAGTAAGAATGAATGGGAGAGTGTTGGTACCTGGGGAAGAAGTTGATATCCTTCTGGTGAAATCTGAGTCCAAACTGACCATGAAGAACAACGTTGTAAATCTTGCAAACAAGGCAGCCAAGAAGCTTACAGCACTTCGATGCATCTCGCATCTGCTTGACAGTAAGGTTGCAAGATTCTTTATGAGGCACAAGTACGCTCACACTTTGAGTATGCTCCACTTTCTTGGTTTGCCTGCCCCACCTCTCATCTGCGATTGCTTGACAGAGAAGAGAACAGAGCAAGATGTCTCATCTCTCGCCTGGACCCATCCTGGATAGATCTATCATTTCAGAAGAGCCTTCAACACAGAAGGGATGTGGGCGGCCTTACTGTTATGTACAAGGCCAACATTGTCAAAGTACCACACTTGGCTCCACTTTGAGGACAGCGAGAAATAAGCTTCTATACCACAAGACGGGCAGAAAACAGCAACTTCATTCTGGCTGTAACCTTCTCCAGAACATCACTTCATCTGAGATCATTTATTCCCAGGATGACTCGAGTCTGGAACACATTCGTACAGCATTATGATGTCAACGAGATAAAGTCAGTTGATCAAATGAAAATGCTGGCCCACAGATGGTTCCAACTTCATCCTGTTCCCTAACTGTATGTTTCATAACAATAAAAATGCTTACAAATGAGCTGATGTAAGTAACAGCTCTTAGCTTGTCAATAAAGTAAGGAATCCTTAACGTGTCAATAGCTTGTCAATAAAGTTAGGGATCCTTAACTTAACCTTGTCAAACACTGTGTAAAAAAGAGAGAGAGAGAGAGAAAGAGAAGAAAAAACATATGAGAATTAGAGGAAGCAAAAGATATGATAATGAGAGAGAGAAAGAGAGGGAGGACGGTAGGGAAGGAGCGAGAGAGAGAGAAAGGTTAAACAACAGATGACAGAACTAGAAAGCAATATTGGTTGCAAAATACAAAGCGAATGCAGACTTATAAGAAAAAAAAAAGAACTGGCAATTTTTGACAATCTAAAGAAAAATGAACTGGCAGAATGAGAGCAAGCAAACATTATGCTATACATAAGAATAACCGAGGTAGAGAGAGTGAGAGAAGAAAGAAGGTAGGTAGCGGAACCAGTCAATAAAGGGCGGAGCTGAACACACGTTAATGAGATGGTGTATGAATAAACAATGATGGAAAGTGACAGTGAAGAGACGGAGACAGAAGGAAGAGGGAGAGGAAGAGGAGACTCTCATCTACTGCCATAGTCTAACCATTTGTGCTAATGCAAACCATTTGTTTACACCGTAAAGCTCAAATTAGGCCCATCTGTCAAGACCCCGAGTATATGGAAGACCGAGTGGTGGCCATGATGGTCAGAGGTGCGATATATCTTACAGCAACACTAACATTATTAAGATCAGATGTGCGAGATATCTTACAGCAACACTAACATTATTAAGATCAGAGGTGCGAGACACAAACATCTCTCTTACATCAACACTAACATCACTATGAACAAAGGTGGAAGATAGAAAGCTCTCTCTAACTTCAGCAAGCCAAACAAGAGCTACTCTGCTCTTCGCATCAAACCTCATTACTTCCCTTTCCCCACGACGCTATATGACCCCTGCAAGTTTAGTGCTTTCCCACTAATATGCATCGGGGCTTCCATAGCAATTACTGAGGGTAATATCTCACGTGAGGATAATATGGTTATTAACTAATTACGTGTACAAACGAACGCATTTTATGTGAACGATGCAAGTTCAAAATAAACAAACCGTAATGAAATCAGACAGCGTCTGAACGATTGGAAAACTGTATACTACATGTTTACTGCACCATCTGTGTGGGGGCAGCTGGTGCAGTCATCTTACCTGTGTGGCGTCAGCTGGTGCTGTCATCTTACCTGTGTGAGGTCAGCAGGTGCTGTCATCTTACCTGTGTGGCGTCAGCTGGTGCTGTCATCTTACCTGTGTGGGGGCAGCTGGTGCTGTCATCTTACCTGTGTGGCGTCAGCTGGTGCTGTCATCTTACCTGTGTGGGGGCAGCTGGTGCTGTCATCTTACCTGTGTCAGGGCAGCTGGTGTTGTCCACTTACCTGCGGGAGAAAAAACGAGGTGTCATATATTAGTATTAATAAATAATAAATGTAATTGACAGTAATGTAACCAGTTTATTTGCTGTCTTGAGAAATGTTTACGTCTCGCTGTAACAGTTACTGAGAAGCAGACATAGACCGATTCCTGGTGTCTCAATTTCTATCGTCCGTCTGCAACAATTTCTTCACAGATTCTCTAAATTTTTTCAGTAGATGCGATTCGATAATTTATTTCGTTCATTCTAAAAATTCAATCATTTTCACTGAATTTCAAAACCCCTTTTTATCCTCACTGATATTACTCACACCACGAAGGATAAAGACTCTCAATACCATGACTGGGGAAAATCCACAACCAACTCACAAGCTAGATATGTGCAGATGACGACGTTTCAATCAGCCGTAAAACATCACCGAGTAGAAAAAGGACACTTGGATACAGTTCCGTACACGTTTCTCCCCGAGTGGTTTCACCAGCGTCCATGATACCACTTAAAATTATCAAGCAAGCTCTTCCACTTCAGATTTGTAATGGAAGTCCGCATCAGTAGTAGTTCCCCAGTTCCATAATTATCTAGCGGGTTGGTGGTGTGTGGGTGTTGACAGCGGCAGACAGCGGGAACATGTAACCTTGTCAGTGCTGTCAGTCACTACACCGTGGCATTAGACTTTGTTTAAAAGACCTCTCTGGCTGGGTTCAGTGTCTCGACTACTACTACGTAAGGTCATTAAGCCTGTATATCACCTGTTCACCACCAGTCAAGTATACTTTAGTCCCTAATAATAGGAATTTACGTAATCTCAGCGTATGTACACCGAAAGACATACACCTCTGGGTGTGTTTGTAGTCTTTAACAAGAACACTGGACAAACACACCCAGAAGTTGACACTTGGCCTTTTTTTTTTGTGTGTGTAGTTAAGTGTATGTATCTAGGTGTACATATGCTAAGTTTACTTTAATTCCTATAATTAGAAATTAAAGTATACTTGCCTGGTGGTGAACAGGTGATATGCAGGCTTCATGACCCTACGTAGTAGTCGATAGGCTTTAAACCCTGTTAACCAACCTATAGCTGGGAAGATTCATTTTCATCCACTATGACTCACTGATGATGATGATGATAATGGTAACAATAATATTTATTATATAATAATAATAAAAATTTAATAGTAATAATTATAATAAAAATAATAGTAATAATAATAATAAAAATAATAGTAATAATAATAATTATTATCATTATTAGTATTATAATTTTCCTTGTCCTCGCGAGGACATCTTCTCTACTCTTGAAGCCCGGCCTGAGGACAGGCTTTCCTGCTGACCTCCTTGACCTGTACGCTCACGTATCACTCACAACCTGAGTGTTAAGACGCCTCCTGGTCTCTCGTCTTCGTCGCGGAAGACGTATCAAGACGCAGATCGCATTTAGTAAACAGATTAAGTCGCTCTGCGCAACTTGGCTCTTGTTCCACGCTCCCTGGAATCCTGGTCCCGTTTTGTCAGGCAAACAGCTGGCTTACCTGTCCAAACAGTGCAGAACTAAACAGTTTACCTGTCCACCCTGTTAAAAATCAAACTGATATCACATTACAAGAGAAATTCCTACGTAAACACAGTGTTTTGCTGCACACACTTGCTATCTACGACACCCTGATGCATCTTCACAACACACAAATGTATGTTGCTGGATACAAACGAGTACTACGAATAATAATAATAATAATAATAATAATAATAATAATATTAATCAATAATAATAAACAATAATAGTAAATAATAATAATCAATAATAATAAACAATAATAGTAAATAATAATAATAATAATAATAATCTATAATGATAATAATAATAATATTAATAATAATAATAATAATAATCAATAATAATAATAATCAATAATAATAATAATAATCAATAATAATAATTAATAATAATAATAATAATAATAATCAGAAGAAAAAGAAGTAGAAGAAACACTACTAATACTACTACTAATAATAATTTATTTCCACAAGGTACATAACTTTTGTCAAAATTAGATGACATTTAGTAATACATATGGAAAGCTCCTGGTTATGCAGAACATTTTCGCGCAGAAAACACCACGTTTCGCTCTTCGAAAGAGCTTTATAAAGTCAGTGATTTGATCACGATCTCCACTAAGCGAAATGTTGCCCCATTAAAAGCTTTCTCTTCAGTTGTGTCCCAGTGACTTCATCAGTCTAATACAGAGAAGAACGGTGGGAGATGAGAACGAGCTCGAGGTGATCGGTCCCTCAGCCCGGAGGGACTGATTCACTCAAAAAAAAAAAAAAAAAAAATCTCCCTTCAGCCACCATCTCCACATCATCTTCGTCTCATATTCGCTCATTTTTTCCTTCATACATTTGTAGAGAGAATGGAACGAGACAGAGTGACTTCGAGAGTGTATAAATCTGTAGTGGAGGGAAGGCGGGGTAGGGGTCGGCCTAGGAAAGGTTGGAGGGAGGGGGTAAAGGAAGTTTTGTGTGCGAGGGGCTTGGATTTCCAGCAAGCATGTGTGAGCGTATTTGATAGGAGTGAATGGAGGCATATGGTTTTTAATACTTGACGTGCTGTTGGAGTGTGAGCAAAGTAACATTTATGAAGGGATTCAGGGAAACCGGCAGGCCGGACTTGAGTTCTGGAGATGGGAAGTACAGTGCCGGCACTCTGAAGGAGGGGTGTAAATGTTGCAGTTTTATAACTGTAGTGTAAAGCACCCTTCTGGCAAGACAGTGATGGAGTGAATGATGATGAAAGTTTTTCTTTTTCGGGCCACCCTGCCTTGGTGGGAATCGGCCGATGTGTTAATAAAAAAATAACATTTGTTCTATGGTAGTTTCGGCGTGTTTGTCTTGAAACATTTATTTGGCTTGTTACTGTGATTTTGTTATCAACATTGTCTCCACACGGAGATTCCTCTGGATTTCCGTCCCAGCCTCCCGCCAGTGTCCTCTCGGCTGACAATCGATACTGAGCCCGTGTTCCTGTGACTCCATCATCCAGTTCTCTCTCTCTCTCTCTCTCTCTCTCTCTCTCTCTCTCTCTCTCTCTCTCTCTCTTCTTCTCTTCGTAGATAGACTCAGTGTGACTTCGTCCTCTGTAACTGTCTTTCCATGTACTCAGATGTGACTTCCCTCTCTCTTCTCTCTCGTCCTTTCCCTCTCGCTCTTCAAAACTCCACTAATTTTTATTCCTTTTTCTCCTCCATCTTTCCTATTGTTACTTTATCATATCCCGCCAACATTTCCACTCCACGTATTCCATTCCCACTTTTATTTATCCTCTACTATTCCTCTTTTCGGCGGTCTTTTCCACTTACCTTTTCCTCTTCCTCATTTTATTTATCCTTCATTCCTTCTTTCCTTTCTCTTTCCACTCTACTTTCCTCTTCCTCATTTAATTATTTTCTTCTCCCTCTCTCTTCCTCTCTCTCTCTCTCCTCTCTCTCTCTCTCTCTCTCTCTCTCTCTCTCTCTCTCTCTCTCTCTCTCTCTCTCTCTCTCTCAGGAGTTTTTATAGGGTTACGTTAAGAGTTTCTGTCTTTATTTACAAGCTAAGAGCTGTTATCTACCTCAGCTTGTTGGAAAGCCTTACCTAACATTACCATTATTAAAATTTTATCCTTATATTACATAAAAACATGGAACAGGATGAAGTTGGAGCCAGCTTTTGACCAGCTATTTCATTTGGTCAACTATCTCATCGCCATTATGGTGTACGAACATGTTCCAGACTAGAGGCTAGATGAATGATCTCAGATGAAGTGATGTTCTTGAGAGTGTGGGAGTTGTTTGCTGCCCGTCTTGTGGTAAAGAGAAGCTGTTTTATCGCTGTGTACCAAGACAATATGGGATTGGATATAACATTAAGACAACCCACATACTTCTTGTGTTTGAGGTTCTGCTGAAATGACAGATACATCCAGGCCGGGTTTAGGTGAGAAATTAATCTTCCTCGGTTCTCTATTCTCTCCAAAAGACGTAGATGAGACAGGGGGACAGGTAATCCAAGAAAATGGTGGATAAACAAGGTTTAAGCGTACTTGTGCCTAGTATAGAGTTTTGCTGCCTCTAATATCAAGCAGGTAAGAGATACTTCTTAGTAGTGCTAGTTTCTCGGCCGTCTTGCTTGCAAGATTGACAACGTGCACTTTACACCGATTAAGTGTCTTAAAGCAACTTTCTTGTGGAATACTGGCACCGATTAAGTGACTTGTAGACAGTCCCACTGGCAACTACTCTATGCTACACCTAATAGGTATAGCATAGAGCTCGAGACTCCTAGTGCTTACAGTTTTGCCAAGAGACCCTAGTACCAAGAGACCCTAGTACCAAGAGACCCTAGTACCAAGAGACCCTAGTGCCAAGAGAACCTAGTGCCATACTCAGTTGAAAACACCAGCACTGTCCTATGCTACTACACAGCTAATATTGGATTCATCCAATGACTGGTGCCATATAGTGGAGAGGTTTAACATATCAGCTGCACAACGATCTTTTTCTGAAGTCACATTGACGGTCACAGAGAAGCGAGTGATAATCAAAATATGTTGTTATTTGCCGTGAGATTATCGTCTCAGGAGTGACATTGGTCTGTAGTTGTTGATTACCACTCTGCTCTCTCCTTTTGTTTTGAACAGGGACTATATCTGCCTCTGCCTACAAGTCACTGACACTGTGATAGGCTCGCTCTATCTTTATGTCTCTCTCTCTCTCTCTTTCTCTCTCTCCCTTGGATATTCCACTCTTAATCTTTTCATTCCAGTCTCTGGGACATTGTTTCTTCTCCCAGTAATCCCTAAAGTCCACAATATCATTCTCATTTCCACACTTAATCTTGCGCTTTCCCACAAGCACTAGCGGGGTTAGAGAGCTCCTTCACCTTCATGGGACTGACTGCCCCTGTCCCCGCTGCTCTACTTTGATGGGACTGTTCCAGCTCCAGTGCCTCTCTTACAGTATGACGAGACTGAAACTGTAAATGCCAGGTTCCCACTGTCTCATGGATGTTAATGTGTACTGAAAGGCAGCGTGTTTATTTCGCGATTACCAGGAGGAGGATCGAGTGTCCAGTATGTTGATCTACCACGAGGCCTGGTCTCAGACCGGGCCGCGGGGGCGCTGACCCCCGAAACCCTCTCCATGTCTCCAGGTATACTGGAACTGAATGACCCATGCGGAATAAGCGGTTCACATAATGTATACCCTCCATATTGTTGATTGTATACCGCCAAGGTGATCGGTCACAGGTAAATTGCCGACTTTCCTCCAGTCCTATATTCTCTAATTGTAGTAGGTAGTCATTTCCCCAGTCCTTCCTGCTCATGGGACTGTTCTATTCCCATCTTCCAGTTTGCAGTAGTTTAAATGTAATTAGTCCCTCATCCTTGGAAGGAGGTAGTCAGTCCCCCCAGTCCTCCCTTCTCATGGCACTGTTCCATCAATATCTCCCAGTTTTCTGAAGTACTTCTGAGGCGATCAGTCCCTCAGTCCTTCCTTCTCGTAGGACTGTCCCATCCTTGTCTCTCAGTTTGCAGAGTAAGCACATGCAAAGTTGCCACAACAATAATACCATTCTGCTGCCAATCCCACGTAATGCAATATCCAGCATTACCTTCACAAAGTAAATATTATCCTTTCAGGTTGGAGAGGCTGGCAGGAATTACACAGCTCTCCACCCTCACTCTCCAGAGCTTCAAAAAGGGCACAAAAAGAGTTGCAAATACTTAACTCGCTGAGTAATTCTTGGTAAATTGGTTTGAAATTGAAAGTGCGAGTGTGTGTGTGTGTGTGTGTGTGTGTGTGTGTATGTGTGTGTGTATGTGTGTGTATGTGTGTGTGTATGTGTGTGTGTGTGTGTGTGTGTGTGTGTGTGTGTGTGATGTGTATGTGTGTGTATGTGTGTGTGTGTGAGAGAGAGAGAGAGAGAGAGAGAGAGAGAGAGAGAGAGAGAGAGAGAGAGAGAGAGAGAGAGAGAGAGAGAGAGAGAGAGAGAGAGAAAGAGAGAGAAATATGCGCACAGCTAGGAAATTTATTAAAACTGCGTATTCGTGGTTTTGGGACATAATTCGATTTTCAGCCGTACGAAACAGAGCAAATATTTTTCTTGCCTTTATCAAATTTCACAGCATAGGACGTCGGCGCCCAAAGTCAACAGCCGGGAAAATTTTCCATACAGAAAAGTAAGCAAGACACAATTCCTTAAAAGTGGAGTTTCAACGCTGCATAACTTATTCTGATCCCCCCCCGGCACTTATTGGCGAACAATAAGTACTGTGAGAACACCTTCCCCACCTTGGGTTCTGATCCCAAATGTTCTGCTGCTGAGCCACAGACCTGTACGAAACGTTTTAGACAAATGACGCCTTTTCTCAAAACTTGGGATTGGATTCTAAATGCTTTATTGTGGATACATACAGAGTTTTACAGGAGACAGGAAACAATTGGCAACTTTTCTCGAAACTTGGGACTAGATTCTGAATCATTAATTGCGACCTGTTGACATACGAAGATGGCGGCGAGTAGAGAAACGTACTTCAATTTCCTAGAACCGCACTTAAGTGCTCTAGAAGAAACACTAGCGCTCTGCAAAACTAATCCTAGTTTTGCAGAAAGCAAACATTAATCCTTCAGAGGACATACATTAGCTCTCTAGAATGCATAGCTCAGGAAAAAAACATTTTTAATGTTCTAAAACACAGAGCAATTTCCCAGAGAAGACTTTAGTTTTCCATACAAATAACCAGCACACTAAAGAGAGAAACTTATGAAGATGTTTCGGCCCGACTTGTTAATGGTTCAGTCACGGTACTGTGCCTCTCTGTTATTTACTTCTCTAGAAAACGGATTTCAGATCGAGAAAACATACATTAACACTCCAGAAAACAGACTTTCGTCCTCTAGAAGAAACACCTCAGTGCTCTAGAAAACAAGATTTTTTTCAGTTCTGTAGGAAAGAGAGCTGCGATGAGAGGAGGGCGCTAAAAGCAGAGAGCATGTTTGGAGTGTTAGAGTCAATACTGGTGTGTGTGTGCCTGGCGGACATTTACATACATAGTGACGCTGCCCTGGCAGATCCCTCTCCTTAAAACACACACAATGGGGCCAGGCCCACTGCTGTCCTGCTGGGGGGAGGGGGTAAGCCGAAGAAATATCCATTAAAGGATCAGAAGAAGGCGCATAAATAAAGAATGCAATGAAAGAGGGGGGTGGCGAGAGGACAGATGAAAAGACATTGAACAGTATACAGTGTTAAGAGAAAACGTTATCAACGGAAGTGGAAATAGAAATGTCACGGAGAAATAAGGAGACTAAGGAGAAGTATGAGAAACGTAAAGTGACACGGATAAAACAAAGGGAAAAAATAAACTTTTCAATAAATAGGATAACAAGAAGAGAGAAAAAAATACATGATGACTGAATATAAGGATAATTAATTTTTACAGACGTAAGAGTCGAAGACCGTTACGTCTGTAACAATTATATAATATATATATATATATATATATATATATATATATATATATATATATATAGGATGGGGTCCACCTCTGGTACAAATTGTGGGACCCATAGCCTCGGAGAAGTGGATAAAAAGGCTTCAAGGAAGAATATTTGGATTTCTTCCTGATGCCATTTGAATATTCCACTTCTCCTACCACCATCTTTTAATTTTTTTTTTACCAATAGGTATGTTTTATTACATATATATATATATATATATATATATATATATATATATATATATATATATATATATATATATATATATATATATATATATATATATATATGACGGATGTTTACAGACACATATACACGGGAACACAGTGTAAGTCTGACCACATTCCCACACGATTTTCACACCGCAGGCATTTCATCTCCACTTTTAAACCCCAAGTCCGGTTAATGTTTTTTTCCGCTGACTTCTGTTGCAAGTAATTACCATGCTCGTACTCCAACAGCACGGTAAATCCCTAAGACATCTCGTCTCCACTCCGATCCAATATGCTCACATGTGCCTCTTGGATGTTCAGTCCACTGTTTCTCAATACCCTCCATCACAACTTCTAATCCATTACTGGAAGATTCCTTCACCTCCTTCCATTTAGTCCAGGATTATAATTCACCTTAATTATCCCAACTTATAAAGTGAGATATACAGTAATGAACCCAAGTATCAAAGGAAAAAAAATCAGTCATGATAATGGCTCTGAACTCTTCTCCCGCACAACAACAACAACAATGCTTCTTTCAGAGTGAGTTTACTTACCTGTGTCACCCTGGTGAGTAAACACACACCCGTATACACCAAGTAGTGGACAACATCATCAATCCTGAGTGAACATACGCCTATCAAAACATTTTTACTTAAGTTTCACTCATCCTGTGAGTGACCATACTCTGTAGAGACACTATTAGGTAGTGTCACTCGTCCTATGAGTGAACATACGACCATAATAAGAGTGAAGAATTAAGACACATGTGAAACATCTGGGTATCTTTATTTGTAGACGTTTCGCCTTCCACTGGCTTTATCAATACAACACAAGGACTGTAGAACTGTATACAAAAAAAGAGAGACTGATTACCGCATTCTTTGTATATGGGTCTACAGTATTCACATAATGTCATTGAGTTGTACTGATAAAGCCACTGGATGGCTAAACGTCTACAAATAAAGACAGCCAGATGTTGCACATGTGTCTAATTATTCATGTTGTCGGTATTTGTATACCCTTCATGTACAACATAATAATAGTACATGTCAGCTCAAGCGGTAGACGTAATGGTCCTGAGAGCATTGCCATCTGTGATATCACTGCCATCTGTGATAGCATTGCCATCTGTGATATCACTGCCATCTGTGATAGCATTGCCATCTGTGATATCACTGAGATCTGTCATATCACTGCCATCTGTGACAGCACTGTCATCTGTGATAGCATTGCCATCTGTGATATCACTGCCATCTGCGATAGCATTCCCATCTGTGATATCACTGCCATCTGTGATATCATTGCCATCTGTGATATCATTGCCATCTGTGATTGTAGCAACACTGAGGTGTGAACTACTGTAGTCTAACAAGCTGCTGCTACTGTTACAACAGAGAAGCTTACCTGCTAAACTAAGATTTAGGTCTTGCGATTAGCACAAAGACAATCAATCCTTCAACACCCCTTGCACCGAGTGACCCCCACGGGTTTACAGTCCTACAGAAATATAAAAAAAATGTTTATGTTATATAAATGTTAAAGTGTAATCAAAGAGTTTTTTCAATTTTCCGTATTCAATGTCTCAGTATTCTCACGAGCAAATAATATAAAAGAAATAGAGAAGTAGATAGAGAGTGATAGACATAGAGCTATGTATAGTGAACAAAATAAATATATCACAGAATGTAATGGATGGGTGTTGGGCTGTGTTTGTCAGGGCCTAATTAATATGACGCCATGTTTGCTCTCTCTGTTGTGACATATGACCCTATGGACTGGTGCATGTATACATGTCAGTTTGTATATATATATATATATATATATATATATATATATATATATATATATATATATATATATATATATATATATATATATATATATATATATATATGTGTGTGTGTGTGTGTATTAATCTCTTTAAATTATTTAGCTTTACAATATGAATTAAGGACAAAAGACTGAAGAGACGTGTGAAGACGATCAGATACTTGCGCTCTTCCCAGTCTTACTTATTTTAGTATCTATGTTTTGGACAGTTTCGAGCTAACTCTTACGACTTTACTCCTGCCAGTTCACAGCCGTGAGAAATACTTTGTCTTGGAGGGACTCTACTCCTCCCAGTTCACTGTAGTGAGCAATACTTTGTCTTGGAGGGACTCTACCCCTCCCAGTTCACTGTAGTGAGCAATACTTTGTCTTGGAAGGACTCTAACCCTCCTAGGTCACTGTAGTGAGCTATACTTTGTCTTGGAGGGACTCTACCCCTCCTAGGTCACTGTAGTGAGCTATACTTTGTCTTGGAAGGACTCTAACCCTCTCAGGTCTATGAAGCGAGCTATACTTTGTCAAGGAAGCAGAGAGAGCGTTATAGATTAGTTCATAGAGGGTTATTTACTTCTCTAATCCTTAAAGTTCTTAGCAGTGAGCTCCACTCTAATGAAGTGCCAACTATATTACCTTCCATTCAACACTCTACTATTGTTTTCCCCATATTCATTCTCCCTCGACCATCACTTTCACATATCCAGTCTGCCTTCATCTCCCCTCTCACATGTCCATTTTGCCTTTACCCTTTTACATTTCCATTCTGCCTTCACCTCCCCTCTCACATGTTCTCATCTTCAAATTCACTCTCATCCCCCCTCCCTTTGTACCTCTAACATTTAACTCTCCCACTCGCCTCCAACACACTCTCGCATGTCCCACGCACATCCAACACTCCCTTACATGTCCCTCCCTCACCTTCGACACTCACATCTTCCTCTCACCTTCACTATCCATCTCTGTCTCTCTCTTGTCCCTCTCCCCTCCACCTCTCTTTTCCCCCTCGTCTCTTTCATTTCCCCTCAGCAGCAGAGCCTATCTTTGACCCGCCAACTTTGTTCATAAAGCCATCAACAACTTTATCTACCTTGGCCAGTCTGTAAAACTGTTTGTATTATCCCCTGGCATCCAACGCTCTGTCCCTTTGATGGGCCCACCGAATTAATTTAGCTTCATATAAAAAAATAACAGTTTATGGACGAAGTTTTAATCTAATGCTGGAACTTTTTGGGCGGAAGTTTAATGCGAAGATGGAAACAAGTTAGTGTGTTTAAGAGAATAATACAATGATGAACACAGGCTCACAAACATACGAGAACAATATCAATATAACGAAGATAGACGGAAGCATACATGGATAACAAAAATTAATATTTTAACATGTTAGTGATGCGCTGAACTTGTGTGGGTCATCCGTCTTATCGAGAAGTGGTTGGCTGGTTAATTGGGTTCAAAGCCTATCAACAACGCAAGGGTCATTAAGGCTGTATGTCGCTTGTTTACCACTCGTCAAGAATTCGTTAATTTCTATAAAAAGAATTAAAAGAAACTCTCAGTGCACATACTGTGCACTGAGAGATGTGCACCTGCTTTCTACAACAAGTACAAGACAGACGCCTTGTCTCTTTGTACTTACTCACCTTAAAGAATAGTAATATCAAACTGAAACACACAAGCGCGGGACAATAATAATGCAAAGGTGAACACAAACACACATATGTGAAAGCACAGTAATGTGAAAATTAACATAAACACACATACATGAGCGAACAATACAACGTAGATGGACACAAACACACACATACACGAGTGAACAATACAACGTAGATGGACACATACACAAGCGAACAATACAACGTAGATGGACACATACACAAGCGAACAATACAACGTAGATGAACGCAAACACATACACAAGAGAACAATAATGAATGCCTGTGGAAATAAGCAGATGCAAGGTGGAATACTGCTGGGATTAAACTCGTGAATAGGCAATACATACCAAACTTCATCCCTTAGTAATAATCAACTACCTAAACCCGTGGAGGCTGCTGAATGCAGATTGAACTTGTAAATGATATTTGACACAGGCGGCAGCCCAGGCTGATCAGCTTGCAATGAACGGTATACAGCTAGCTACCCTTCATCGGTGCAAGGGAAGGGTGGGAGTAGTTGGGGGAAGGGGAGGCTTGGAATCTTGTGACAAATTAGCACAGCAAGGTAGAAGCTGGCTTAAGCCTAGGCTGACGTAGCTGGTGGTGGCTTTACTGGCTTGAATGGGACTCTCCCCTCACTGGCTTACTCGTACAGAATTTGCAAAACCCGGGTCACTTAGCTGACCAGGAGATACTGTAGATATGTAGACTTCTTTGATGTAGGAGCTGGTAACGTGGTCGGTCTGGAGGCTGTTTGCTTGCTTGAAGTCTATCTCTCTATAACATCGTAATCGATAAAAATTACGGCACACCGCTGCTCACCACTTGTCGCGTGGGTCTTGGGAGAGATATATAGGAGGTCAAAGATACTCCTTGTTGGATGGTTACGGTATATTTACAGTAAGTGAAGGAGAGTCCAGCCACCCGTCTGTCTCGCCTGTAGGTCTAACGTTAGTGAGGAAGAGTGCCTATGAGAGGCTGTGCACATGCGCTGAGCCTCTGACGTCAGCGGGTACCGTGACGTCACACGCAAAGGGACCAGCTGTATAAAAGGGAAGATACACTACACAAGTGTATATATGATACTGACACGACAGGGATGGCTGACAGGAGGGAAGGGCTGGTGGTGTGGATGGGTACAGTTGGGATGGAAGGGGGTGTGCGTGAGAGTGCTGACTACCTGGAGTCTACCTGGAGGGTATTCCGGGGATCAACGCCCCCGCGACCCGGTCCATGACCAGACCTCCCGGTAGATCAGGGCCTGATCAACGAGGCTGTTACTGCTGGCCGCACGTAGTCCAACATACGAACCACAGCCCGGCTGATCCGGTATTGACTTTAGGTATCTGTCCAACTCCCTCTTGAAGACAACAAGGGGTCTATTGGTAATTCCCCTTATGGCTGGTGGGAGGCTGTTGAACAGTCTTGGGCCCCGGTCACTTACTGTGTTTTCTCTTAGTGTACTAATGGCGCCCCTACTTTCCATTGGGGTATGTTGCATCGCCTGCCAAGTCTTTTGCTTTCGTATAGAGTGATTTATGTGTGCAGATTAGGGTGGGGTTGTGTTAGCAATAACAGAATTACCTCTACTTCAGATTATTTAAGCATCAAGTATTAAAAACAAATCTATCAGAACATAAAATGTAAGTATATTAAAGCGCCAAACAGAATATCCTAAACATCTCCCACACATCAAAATATTTAACTGAGATCCTTACCAGCTGCCTGAGGGAAGGAATACCGAGCTGCCTTAGGGAGGGGGTACCAAACTGCCATAGGGAGGGGGTACCGAGCTGCCTTAGGGAGGGGGTACCGAGCTGCCTTAGGGAGGGGTATTGAGCTGCCTTAGGGAGGGAGTACCGAGCTGTCTTAGGGAGAGGGTACCGAGCTGCCTTAGGGAGGGGTATTGAGCTGCCTTAGGGAGGGGGTACCGAGCTGTCTTAGGGAGGGGGTACCGAGCTGCCTTAGGGAGGGGGTACCGAGCTAAAACTCTTGTTGTGATGCAGCACCAGACTAAATTATATACCGTGTGAGTCTTACTGTACCATGGGTCAAGCCAGGATAACATTGATGGACATTGTCAGGGAACTCGTGGGGAGATAGATAGTAACAATTTCTGCAGAATCGCTCAACTACCACAACCACAACCATTACGTCTGCCACCAACTCCAACTACCACCCCCACAAGTACCACCAGTAACACCCAAGAAATGCTGAACACACTAAAGATGCCCACGTTGGCTGACAGGAGGAAAAGAGGAGACATAATAACAACATACAAGGTTATTAAAGACTAGAGATCTTTTGTAGTACCTTCAAGAGGAACAACAAGAGGATACAGATATAAATTCAGAAATAAAAAAAATTAGAGGTGAAGGACAAAGGGGAAAATTTTCTTTATAGAGTGGCAGAAGAATGAAAGGAATTGAAAGAGGAAATAGTGAGTGATACGACTATAGGAATTTAGATAAAAACCTATGAACATATTACTGAAGACGAACACAGCTCTCTTTCTATACAAGTGTTTATCCAAAAGTGTCTTTGAAAAATGGTAGCTACTCAAAACCTCCGCCATCATTACCAGCCTTATTATCCTCCACCACAACTACCATTACCATCAACCACCAGTACCAGCATTGCCATCAACTATCAGTACCAGCATTACCATCAACCACCAGTACCAGTATTACCATCAACCAGCAGCACTACCTTCAACCACCAGTACCAGTATTACCATCAACCAGCAGCACTACCATCAACCAGCAGTACCAGTATTACCATCAACCAGCAGCACTACCTTCAACCACCAGTACCAGTATTACCATCAACCAGCAGCACTACCATCAACCACCAGTACCAGTATTATCATCAACCAGCAGCATTACCATCAACCACCAGTACCAGTATTACCATCAACCAGCAGCACTACCATCAACCACCACACGTTGCACTATTCACCACAACAACAGCACAATACTTAATGATCGTTCATTAGAGCCCTAATATTGGTAACGGCTGGACCCTTGTTAACGAACCCTTGTGTAGCGGGCACTGGTAACAAGCCGCCCAGGGGTTTGTTCCCCAGGGGCTGAAGGAATAGCACCAGGGGAAGAAAAAAAAGCCGCCCAATAATATCCTTTAAAACAGCAGACATTACGGCTATTTACCTTACGAAAACACTGTTACATTCTGACATTCATGGGAGGAGAGTGACAAATCCGTAGGGGTCACACTGATAGGTAGGTAAGCAGGTAGGCAGGCAGGTTGGTATTTAGGTAGGTAGGTAGGTAATTAGGTACGTAGATAGGTAGGTAGGCGAATAGGTAGGTAGGTTAATAAGTAGGCAGGTAAGTAGTTAGGCAGGCAGGTGAATAGGGAGGTAGGTAGGTAGGTAGGTAGATAGGTAGGTAAGCAGGCAGGTAGGCAGGCAGGCAGGCAGGTAAACAGAGAAAAGAAATGTGTGACAGGATTTACAATTTTAACGCAGGAGAAAAATATACCAAATGCTATTAAATCACTCAGTGGCAAATTTAGCGAAATGTTCTAGTCTCTATGGAACATCAACTGGGTTGAGGACTTGAACCGTGGTCCTGGGACCATCTGGTCTTGAGGGGCATGAGAATAAACGTACCATGAAAGCTTCTAGGGTTGTGGAATAAGATAGTAGGGGGTCACAGCTGGTGACGCTGATGCAAACAAGTCACGGTTATAGTGGTTGTAAAAATCCTTCTGTTGTAGGTTCGTGGCTGAGTAGTCACAGTGTTGGACCTGGTATGTACAAGAGCCACGTCTCTAGTCATTGCCCACCATTCTGTTTAGTCTACATATTCAATGCTTATGAGCTTCATATGCTGCAATATGCTGTCTGAATTTTCTGGCTTTTGGCACTCCGCCCGGCGAGCATTTCTGTTATTATTCTGGAGAGAGTCGTTTCCCTGAACGAATCTGCCTGGACTTCATACTCATTTTCATTTCTGCAACACCGCAAACTCCTGATGATGCGTTAATTGCAACACGAAAGGTCTAGATCTATCATTCAACTCCCTCTGTGGTTATCTCCATCTTTTATCGCTCGTTCGCGATTATTGCGATATATATATATATATATATATATATATATATATATATATATATATATATATATATATATATATATATATATATATATATATTCGTGCCGATTAGGTAAAACTGGTCAATTAGCAAGAACTCATCTAAAATTAAGTCCTTTCTAAAATTTTCTCTTAAACGTTTAAAGATATATTTTTTTCATTTATGTTAATGTAAGAATTTATAATTTTGTACTAAGAGAAACTTTGAAAACCTACCTAACCTTATTACAACAAGCGCAATTTAATTTAGCCTAACCCAACTGAATATATTTTAGATACGTTAACATTAATTTAATAATAAACAAACACAATGAAATATATTTTTTCGTTATGTTCAGAATTGTTTTGGCGAAATTATTGCATACACAAATTTTCACTTGTCTTATATGGCAAGATGAGCGCTGCTATTTAAGCCAAAATCGCAAGTTTTACCTAATCGGCACGACACACACACACACACACACACACACACACACACACATATATATATATATATATATATATATATATATATATATATATATATATATATATATATATATATATATATATATATATATACATATATATACATATATATAATATATATACATATATATACATATATATACATATATATATATATATATATATATATATATATATATATATATATATATATATATATATATATACATACATATATATATATATACATATATATATATATAAGTGTCAGGGGCCCAAGACTGTTCAACTGCCTCCCAGCATACATCAGGGGATTACCAACAAACCCCTGGCTGTCTTCAAGCAGGCACTGGACAGGCACCTAAAGTCGGTACCTGACCAGCCAGGCTGTGGTTCGTACGTTGGACTGCGTGCGGCCAGCAGTAACAGCCTGGTTGATCAGGCTCTGATCCAACATGAGGTCTGGTCACAGACCGGGCCGCAGGGCGTTGACCCCTGGAACTCTCTCAGGTATACTCAGGTATATATATATATATATATATATATATATATATATATATATATATATATATATATATATATATATATATATATATAGTACAGCTATTGGTACAGGATTTGAAGAGAAAAATATAATGAAGAAGAACAACCGGAACTTTGACAGGTAGTGGCAGGGCAGATGTGGCAGGACAGGTGTGGAAGGGCAGGTGTGGCAGGGTGGAGGTAGTAAAGCCTCGGGTCACAAATGGAAGATGGTCTCAGAGGAGATGGTGAGGACTGACCATCGTTACTCTAATGTCGCTGCTCCTTCTCCACCTGTCACCCCCTCCTACTCCCTCCTCCCCTTCCCCCCCTTACCCCTTCCTTATCACCACTTCCCTCCCTCCCTACTCTCCCACAAACATCTACCTGCTTTCTCTCAGATGACAGGTGCTCTAAGAGGGAGCTTAGCACACTGCCATTTGTCTCTAAGAGCACACTACTTTTTCTCATAATAAATAAATAAATAAATAAATAAATAAATAATATATATATATATATATATATATATATATATATATATATATATATATATATATATATATATATATATATATATATATATATATATTATATTATATATATATATATATATATATATATATGATATATATATATACACACACACATGTAAGCAGAAGAACGGAATAAAAGTTTGTGTAGATATTTCCACCCACTGAAGTCCTCATCAGCAGATCGAAATCGACAGATAGATTTTTACTCTATTTTCCCGTGTCTCTGTGTGGGTTCTAACCCCTAGTTAACAAGTGTTTATTTTTCGTTGTAACGCTGATAGCCACGATGTCAGTCACTACATTAAGTCCCTCTGTGCACCCTGCTGTTCACTGAAGGTAACTTGCACTCTCTGCCGAGCGTCTGGTTCTCCCAAAGAACAAATACAGAGAGCTAGTTTGGAAACAGACCCTCCCAGTATTTTCCATGCATGGGTTATGATGTATCTTTCTCGCCTGCAGTCCAATGAGCATACTTTAAAGAGTTTAAGTACAGTTTAAAGGAGCTTAATCACAGTTTAAGGGAGTATAAGCACACTTTAAGGGAGTTTAAGCACAGTTCATGGGAGTATAAGCACGATTTAAGGGAGCATAATCACAGTTTAAGGGAGCATAATCACATTTTAAGGAAGCTTAAGCACAGTTTAAGGGAGCTTAAGCACAGTTTAAGGAGCTTAAGCACAGCTTAAGGGAGCTTAACCACGGTTTAAGGAAGCTTAAGCATCTAAAACCAGATTTTTTTCGCCTCTGAGCAAATTTAACCAATTATAAGATCCCTTAAACTAAACTATATACAACGATACGAAGGATTATAAAAACGTTTGCTATTACTGGAGTGCATAGTACTATAGTCCTATTACAAACTATGGTATTACTATAGTGGTTAATATAGTCTTACCATTATACGGCAGTGCTATTATATATATACTGTTATGGTGTACATTATTATTTCAGAGTTATTACTACAGCTCTATTACCATAGTGCTATTTCTACTGATAAAGCTAGAGCAATAGCTCTATATCAATAGAAATTTAGTAATATCGGTATATGTAGTAGGTGAGCGCACACACACACACACACACACACACACACACACACACACACACACACACACAGCAAGAAGGGGACACAGTTGGATGTTAGGAAGTATTTCTTCAGTCACAGGGTGGTCAGGAAGTGAAATAGTTTGGGAAGAGATGTAGTGGAGGCAGGATCCATTCATAGCTTTAAGAAGAGGTATGATAAAGCTGATGGCGCAGGGAGAGTGACCAGTGCAGCCAGTGAAGTAGGCGGTCCAGGACTATGTCTGAGACCTGCCACAACTAGGTGAGTACAACTAGGTGAGTACACACACACACACACACAGCTGACACATCCCACTCTTATATTTCTTACTGTGGGTCCTAACTTTGGGGGATAATCCTTACTTTAAATTAAATTAGGGATTAAATTACTTCATCAATATTTATCAATTTATCCATATGAGTTATGTTATTTCGAAAAAAAAATTAAAGGCTTTTACTGCCGAGTAACTTGTATTGTTTTTTAAACAAATGAAATTTAGAACAAGCACTAATATAAAAGTTAAGAACTCTGCCAATGCTATCAGCTAAGGCCTCTCTCTCCCCACTGCTTTTATTAAAACATTCAACATTACTTGCGTCTCTCCCCATCTAAAAACCATTAACCTCTCACTCATTCCCTTGCTTGTTCAGACCCCTGTTGCGCTCTATAGAGTATCTCCGCCGCTTTTATCAGCTTCCCTTTGCCAAACCACTCAATACGTTTCACAACCCATTGCAATTCAGTCTACCATCAGTCTTTTCAAAATCTATAAAGGGAGTACGCACGCACGCGCACGCACACGCACACACACACACACCATATAGTCTATATATATTATATATATATATATATATATATATAAAATATAAATATATCTATATATATATATATATAATAAATCATTTCATATCCTTCGAATATTACCGAAAAAATTACCGGGAACCTAAAAAAATACCAAAGTACTTAATTCAAGGAACTTCCATAATACTAATAATGATAATAATAATAATAATAATAATAATAATAATAATAATAATAATAATAATAGCTTGCTCAATAACCTTTCGAACACTGGCTGGCCATTAAGCCCAGAAGTACAAACCCCCTCACCTACCTACCTGGAGGCATTTAAATATTTTTTGCAGTTCTCACACAAAAGGAAGCAATATTCGCATTTTACTTGAACAAAGACAACAATGCCTCGCTTGTATAAAAATCATTACAACATATAGCAACTAAAAGGATAGAACTGTATTCTTGATTTTTTTTCAAGCCGTTTAGAAAATGCGGTACGTTAATGGGGGGTAAAAAATGTTTCTTTTCTAGTACAGTATTTAACATCTGTTGCAATATTCAAAATGTTAAAATAAGCAGACTCCTACCAATATACATTATATATGCTTAGACTATTTTTTTTTTTAACCAGTTTTACCGATTCAGAGTTTGAAGAGGATATGGCCAGTTTCCTATCAGAATAATGCTTATTTCCGCTGCATCTACGATACAGTACAATACAAAGTATATAATACGAGGTGCTATCAATACAATACGCAGTGTACAATACAATACAGAACATACAGTATACAATACAATACACACCATACAGTAGAGTACACAATACAATACAATGCATAGTACAATGCACAATACATAGTACGATGTACAATACACAGTATAATGCAGTACACAGTACAATACGTAATACAGTACAATACACAGTACAATAGAGTAAAGTACACAGTACATAATACACAGTACACATTAATCCAGTCTTGCGATGTAGTAATCTTAATCATTAGTAATTTCCATCTCCAGGAATTTCAGTCTTCAAAAATCTCGGTCTCTAAAAATATCTAGTCTTAATCTCGGTCTCTAGAAATATCTAGTTTTAAATCTTGGTATCTAGGAATATCTAGTCTTGAATCTCGGTATCAAGAAATATCTATAGTCTTAAATCTCGGTCTCTAGGAATATCCGTAGTCAGAAATGTCGGTCTTTGTGACTCTCAGATGTCAGAAATCTCCGCTTCTAGGAATCTGTCTTTAGGAACCTCGATGCTCAAGAATGCTGGCCGTCAAGAATCTTGGTCTGCGGAAGTTGGGACCGCTTATGTTTCTCACATCTTGAACATCGAAACTAATAATTCAAAATATGAAAAGTGTTGAGGTTGACAAGTGGATTAGCGTCGGAGGAACAAGAAGACGGTTGCAACAAGGTCGGTTTTAATTGCATTTAAGTGAAGTGGTAGACCAGAATCGTTCACTCAGTGCAAGGAGTGGTGGAGGCTCGATTCTCCGTGCGCTAATAGCGTTAGACTCGCTACTATGGCAGCCAAGCTGGGTTCAAACCTGCCTGGTGTGTCAATTGACAAGGTGAATGACATAATGCTAATGAGCGAGAGAGCAGAAAATGTCCCATTCATTAAAGTATGAAGATAATACTGAGAGGGGAAAAAATATAAATAGTGAACACCGGATACAGCCTAAATTCTTTACTGGTATGGCAAAAAAAATTTACGTTTACATACTCTAACAGTGTTGACTGAAGACGCCATGTTTCATATATTTTAAGAATAATAGCAGCGACGATGTAATGATGGAAAAGACAGACACACACACACACAGACACACAGCCTGTATTGCCCATCCATGCAACACTAGCCTCTCTTATCAGCTCAGACTCGAGGAACAAGAACCCGGAGGAACTGGAATCTGCATAACACAAGAACGATTGTAATGCATGCGCACATGTGAATGCCTACTGCATTACAAACATTAATAACATCAGGGACAGAATGGTTGAAAGTACAGCAATATTATCAGAAAAATACAAACTTACAAAAAAATATCAAATGCAATATTCCTATAGAGGTACCGCATATTAAGTGAGAATCAATGGAGATTTGAGGAGGTGGAAATTCTAAAACTACAGAATATATATCAGGAGTGACAATACTTTTACTAAATGAATTAAGCTCAGTTTTAACTTAATGGCCATGATGAGATGCACATCCTACAACCCAATGGATATGTAACCATACCTTTGTGTGGCCATACTCTTGTGTAGCCATACTCTTTTGTGTGGCCATGCTCTCTTGTGTGTGGCCATACTCTTGTGTGTGGCCATACTCTCTTGTGTGGCCACTCTCTTTTGTGTGGCTATACTCTCTTGTGTGGCCATACTCTCTTGTGTGTGGCCATACTCTTTTGTGTGGCCATACTCTCTTGTGTGTGGACATACTCCCTTTTGTGTGGTCATACTCTCTTGTGTGGCCATACTCTCTTTTGTGTGGCCATACTCTCTTTTGTGTGGCCATACTCTCTTGTGTGTGGACATACTCCCTTTTGTGTGGCCATACTCTCTTGTGTGTGGCCATACTCTCTTGTGTGGCCATACTCTCTTTTGTGTAGCCATACTCTTTTTGTGTGGGTATATTCTCGTGTATGGCCATACTCTTGTGTGGCCATACTCTCTTGTGTAGCCTTACTCCTTTGTGTGGCCATACTCTTTTGTGTGGCCATACTCTTTTGTGGCCATGCTCTCTTGTGTGGCCATGCTCTCTTGTGTGTAGCCATACTCTCTTGTGTGTGGCCATACTCTCTTGTGTAGCCATACTCTTTTGTGTGGATATACACTCTTCTGTGTGGCCATACTCTCTTGTGTGGCCATACTCTCTTCTGTGTGGTCATACTCTCTTGTGTGGCCATACTCTCTTTTGTGTGGCCATACTCTCTTTTGTGTGGCCATACTCTCTTTTGTGTGGCCATACTCTCGTGTGTGGACATACTCCCTTTTGTGAGGCCATACTCTCTTGTGTGTGGCCAAAGCTTTGTCTGAGGGAGTGTTACAACATTCATCTTCAAGGTGTTCTAAAAACCTCTTGTTTATCTAGGCATCCAAGTGTTCAGTCATTTCCATTAATTCCTACTATGAACTCTCGTTTGTCTTTGTTTTCTTGTTAACGTGTTTGTTTTCTTGCCTGTTAGGCAATGTAAATTATTTCATCTGTTAGCCTGTGTCTGTCTAACATCTGTTAGACTGTGTCTCTCTAACATCTGTTAGCCTGTGTTTCTGTAATATCTGATAGCTTGTCTGTGTAACATTTGTTAGCCTGTGTTTGTGTAACATCTGTTAGCCTTTGCTCACCTTTGTCTTCTCTAAGACTGTGATTACCTGTGTCTTAGCCTGTGATCACCTGTGTCATTTCTAAACCTGTGATCGCCTGTTTCCGTGTCAATTTATGGATTCCAGCACCACCTCGACCAGGATCCAAATGAATAAACAGAAGGGTGGATGAGAGGCACAAACGCTCTACCGTCACGGACCGCGGTTAGAGCTCATCGTCCACCCTTCTGTTTACTCATCGACAGTTGTTTATTACAACTTAATTTGAGTTCCTAGATTCAGATGTCCTACCGGCGACAACACTCAAGAAAAGACACATTGCGGAACAAGCATTTACCAGGACAGCGTCTGGCCCTGCGCAGAGCATTCGCCAGTGCGAAATGCTGTGGCAATGCACACCTTTGCTGTGGGTCTCTACCTCAGAGAAGCAGCAGCTCAACTTGCTTCCTGGTCCTGGCAGCCCCACCAGCAAGTAATTATCATAATGTGCAACACCGTGTTAATAATTCACAATATAAATTTTATAAGCGCTGGCGAGAAGCAAAATAATCATATTCCTATATTTTGCGGTGGTCGTAATGGTTTAAAAAATTTATAGGAAATTATTTTAATTGAAATTTTAATTTAAATACGCCTTATATATATATATATATATATATATATATATATATATATATATATATATATATATATATATATATATATATATATATATATACATGTATATATATATATATATATATATATATATATATATATATATATATATACATGTATATATACATGTATATATATATATATATATATATATATATATATATATATATATAATATATATATATATATATATATATATATATATATATAACACACACACACACATTTTCTCTGCTTACTAAGTATAATTTTTTTTTTACATCACTTTACATGATAGTGAAACATAGATCGCTACACATTTAATGTATTCATTTTGTTTTGTTTTGCCTATTTTTATATAGGTTACCAACAATGTAAAAATTAATAGTTGACTTATTTTAAATGTTTATGTATATGTGCATGCGAACTTTTTTAGGGCTACATTGTAACGATTTTGTAAGTTGTACTGGGAAAACCTGAAGTCAGGTTGCTTTGCTCATTTAGAAAACCTGGGGCAAAACAGGTTGCCCAGGAGGGCATAAAAAAAAATCCTGGATAGACGGAAGGACGAATAGCGGTCGTCCCAGGAACGGATGGATGGAGGATCGAACCTCCATCATTTTTTTTGTGCTGGATGACCCACAGGGGTTTAGCACTACACAAGATTAAAAAAACAAGGGCCTAAGCATGCAGCAGACAAGCGTAAGCTTGTCAAAAAGTGCTTCTTTTTTTAGGGGAAGGGGATTTGACTGTTGGAGTGTAACAGTTGTGAAGGGACTTAGAGAAACCAGTTAACCGGACTTGAATCCTGGAGGTGATTTACAGCACTCTGAAGGAAGGGATGGGTTGCTAAAGATAGGATGGTCATTTGAATTAAGATATCTGCACATTTCTAACAAAATATCTACTGAATGAACAATGGCTGAATGTTTTTCATCCATTGGGTCAGATTGCCTTGGTGAGAAACGGCCTATGTAAATAATAATACCTGTGACCTGGATGACAATACTTACAACAATAAAGAATCACACACAAATTTATATATATATATATATATATATATATATATATATATATATATATATATATATATATATATATATATATATATATATATATATATATATAAAGTCGCCTAACGTAAATTAAGAAATTCAATTCATCGACATTTACTGAAGAGCCAAATAATTAAGTAGGTAATTCTTGCAGCAAACACAGACCAGGAAGAAATTAACAAATTTTCCTCACAGCAATAGTCGATAAATTGCAGCTGTAAACACTGCAAAAAAAGGGTCGCTAATTCGAAATATTTACGGTGAGAAAATCTTACTGTTTGTCTAGCTGATTTTGGTTAATTGGATGCTGATTTGTTCATTTTAGAGAGCACATCGCTTGTCTGCGAGTCTGATTCACCTCCAGGTATATTCTCTTTCTTGATGGGTAATACAGATGTGTTTAGTGTACGTTTAATGAGTTTCCTGACGGGAGTGGATTTCGAAAAGTGGATGAACAGGCATAGTGCCAATACGAATGGATGTGTGTGTCGTGCTAAATAGGTAAAACTGGTCAATTAGCAAGACACACCATCGTATGTCCTCGGATCACGGTAAAACACCTAGTTCTGCTGGGTGCGTGATCTTTGTAGGACTGGGTGCTCCCGTGGGTTAGAGCGTTGTGAATTTTCGTTCACCATGAGGCGGGCTAAAACGACACGGGTTCGAGTCCTCGGCTAATCGCAGTGTTGTAATTGATTAATAACACTCGTTCGTGGTTACAATAATATATAGACTGCTTGTGGAGGCTAGTACACCAAACTGGCCGAATTTTTTAAGCCAGACAGGTATCTTTTCAAAAAAATACTCGCACGTGTAAACCTTTGCAAACTTTTAATACCAGCACAGTGTGAGCTCTTAAAGTTCTCAGGAGTACCTATGTGTCATTTGACTCTGGCTGCGAGTGAACGTGTGTGTTTATTAGGTCGTGTTGAAGGGCGTCCAGCCTTCATGAGCCAGCTTGCTTCACAAGAACGTCGTTTCGTTTCCTGCCTAACACAACACAAACACATAAATTCTGATAACTTTCCCTTGTCGTAAAGTGCATAGCGAAGTGTAGGCGTGTGAGAGGGAGTGCCAACTCTCGTGGTGATGGGTGCCAGGCTTCTTATGGTGAGAATTGCTTTAAGGTGCCAACCTTACAAGCTCAGACACGCATCAACCTGGATATTTATACAAGTGGCAACATTAAAAAAAAAACATTATTTTTTCATTACTCAACATTTTTATCTTAAAAGTTTGCATTTTTATCATTTACTATATACTACACTTGAAAAATTTCAGATACAAACACTGAGGTAAACAATGACACAATCACTTCAATCTCAGGAAGCCATCAATTCAATTCTCTGAGCACCCGTCCCAAAACGCTATAGCCCAAGAATTTCCAGTTGCTTTCAGACTATTTTTGCTCATTTCGTAGAGGAAATAGAGAAATCTGACTCGGTACGACAGAGTAGGACAGGTACGATAACTCAAGTGGCAAGGAATCCGTAAAATCGTTGGAAAGCGATAAAGAAGCAGGGCCAAGAGCTGGGAATCCTCCCCGATAGACTTATAAAATCGTTTAAATGATGGACTGTTACACAGAGGTGTGGTCGTAAAAGATAATAATTCTGATATAAAGAAGTTGTCAACGTTGCTGTTTACAGATGACACAATAGTACTGGAAGATGCAGAAAGTTTTTGAAAATGAATGAGTTCTGAACGAGTGTGTAAAAAGGGAAGCTGAAAGTGAATTCACGAAGAGCAAGTTGAGAACACTAGAAGTCTAGGATGTTTAAAAAGGCAATACTCTCCGACAAGTATGGTAGAAAGACAGTCTAGGAAATAGAATGATTGACTGCTCAAATTGGAAGGAAGGAGTCTGGAGGAAGTGAATACATTTCCTGTACATATATTTAACTGAATGTTTCTAATCTTAATGCTCCCTCTCCCTACCTCCTTCTCCCTCTAATCATTCATATGTTTTAGGTTATGCTCTCCTGTTTTATCCTCTGAATCTCACCATTATTTAATAAATCTCACCATTATTTACTATTTCGTTAACACATCATCATGATTTTCTTCTCTCCCGTAAAATTCCTTCCAAGACCAGACTTTTCCGCACAGTAATACGCAAGAATTTTTTTCAAAATAATACACAAGACTTTTTTCTGCACTCTAATACTCAATATGTAATTCTCTTTTCATTTATCATCCTTTTCTCTATTAGTCTTCGTCATTTCCTGTTAAAGCCTCATCCACGCAGATTTTTTTTTCATCCCGTTATTTAAAAATGACACTTAAACAAATCACGACTGAGGAACAAGAGTTTAAGGAACAAGAGTTTCAACCTTAACTTACATTGCATAAACAGACATCGTAGATTCTTGTGTTTTTTTATATTCGGGTTATTATATTTTTTGTGTTTATACATATTCACCTTGCTGGCCGTCTCCCACCGAGGTACACTGACTTATAAAAGAAAAAAAAATACATTCACACTCGCTCACTCAATTGCTGTTTTACCAGAAATGTCTACACGTCACAATTCATTGTGGTAGGAATATATAAACCTAATTATCTGTTTATATAATTCTCTCTTTGCCTCCCATTCCCAGATATTTAGCGTTTATTCGTGAGTATAATAATAATAATACCATTCATTCAGCAAACACCTTTGCTAACACACATTTCATGACTATACTGATTTGCAGCAGTTGGTTGGACTGTTGGCCTTAATCCCTGAAGTATGCAACAACACATATATAACTTGGCCTAAAGGGCAAGCTCTGCTAATGGTGGATGCTTTTAAAAAGATAAAAAAACTAATCCATTAGCTTCTCACGTTTAAGAATTGATGTACTATTATTCTGAACCTCAATGTGTGCATACATGCATCTGAGCACACTGTACGACTGTGTGCATAGTGTATATACTGTACATGGCTAGCACAATGCGTTGTTCATCACATGCACATATGTATATATTTGGCATCTCTAAATTAAAGTAGTTATGTGGTAGATATGAAGTGATCAGTCTCTCAGCTTTGAAAACAAATACAACAGGCCCACTAGTAAGAAATAGAACTGAACAGGACCACTAGTAACAAACAGAACAGGCCCACTAGTAAGAAATAGAACAGGCCCACTAGTAAGAAACAGAACAGGACCACTATTAAGAAACAGAACAGGACCACTAGAAAGAAATACAACATACCCACTAGTAAGAAACACAACATACCCATTAGTAAGAAACACAACATACCCACTAGTAAGAAACACAACATACCCACTAGTAAGAAACAACATACCTACTATTAAGAAACACAACATACCCACTAGTAAGAAACACAACATACCCACTAGTAAGAAACACAACATACCCACTAGTAAGAAACACAACAGACCCACTAGTAAGAAACACAACAGACCCACTAGTAAGATTGAAAAACTAGAAAACAGACCTATGACAACTGACAAAGAATGCATCGAGAAAACACTGACAAACATCTCCATAAGACTGAAAACGTATTAAACAGAACAAAACTTAAAAGGAAAAAAATCGTCAAACCCAATAAAGAAAGACAAGGAAAAAAAACAATATTTATCCGATTAGAGAAATGTTGCAAGAGTCATCTGGTATTGATTTTGTCCTATGCCAGATCTCAGAGTTTAAAAGTGATAATTGCAAGACGATTTCGAGATTAGATAAATGGCCAATTAAGTCTTTTTCGCACCCGGCAATTACAGGGATGAGGGAGCAGGGCCCACCAGCCAGGCCAAGACGCTGACTTCCTGGACCAAGAAGCTGACTTCCTGGACCAAGAAGTTGATTTCCTGGACCAAGAAGCTGACTTCCTGAACCAAGAAGCTGACTTCCTGAACCAAGAAGCTGACTTCCTGAACCAAGAAGCTGACTTCCTGGACCAAGACACTGACTTCCTGGACCAAGACGCTGACTTCCTGCACCAAGACGCTGACTTCCTGCACCAAGACGCTGACGTCCTGCACCAAGACGCTGATTTCCTGCACCAAGAAGCTGACTTCTTGCACCAAGAAGCTGACTTCCTGGACCAAGACACTGACTTTCTGGACCAAGACGCTGACTTCCTGGACCAAGACGCTGACTTCCTGGACCAAGACGCTGACTTCTTGGACCAAGACGCTGACTTCCTGGACCAAGACGCTGACTTCCTGCACCAAGAGGCTGACTTCCTGTACCAAGAGGCTGACTTCCTGGACCAAGAAGCTGACTTCCTGGACCAAGACACTGACTTCCTGGACCAAGACGCTGACTTCCTGCACCAAGAAGCTGACTTCCTGCACCAAGACACTGACTTCCTGGACCAAGAAGGTTACTTCCTGGACCAAGAATGTTACTTCATGGACCAAGACGCTGACTTCCTGGACCAAGACGCTGACTTCCTGCACCAAGAAGCTGACTTCCTGTACCAAGACGCTGACTTCCTGTACCAAGACGCTAACTTCCTGGACCAAGAAGCTGACTTCCTGGACGCAGACGCTGACTCCTCAGACCAAAATGAAAATTTTCTAGATAATGACACCTTATTTCGCTCTTTCTCCTGCAAGTTATTACTCGATGGTTTAAGGCACGGGAACGAAATTATATCAAAATACTAATACTATTATTATTACTACTACTATTATTGATAATAATGATAATGCTAATACATAGTAACTGAGATTATATATATATATATATATATATATATATAGTAATACATAGTAACTGAGATTATATATATATATATATATATATATATATATATATATATATATATATATATATATATATATATATATATATATATATATATATATATATATATATATATATATATATATATATATATATATATATATATATATATATATATATATATATATATATATATATATATATATATATATATATATATATATATATTCTTTCAACAAATCGGCCGCTTCCCACCAAGGCGGGGTGGCCCAAAGAGAAAAACAAAAGTTTCTCTTTTTAACTTTAGTAATGTATACAGGAGAAGGGGTTACTAGCCCCTTGCTCCCGGCATTTTAGTCGACTCTTACGACACGCATGGCTTACGGAGGAAGAATTCTGTTCCACTTCCCCATGGAGAAAAGTAATATTTTGCTGGTTCCTAGACATGCCTACAGTATATTAAGGACAATGAATATGCCTAATAAGAGTAAGAGCCAGACATTAATACCACAGAACCTGGAGTTACAGATACCCTCATTAATTTCCAAGGGTGAAAATTATTATTTTGCTTACACTTTTCACAGGATCTTCCTACACCCGAGAGCTGGGTGTGAGACTGGGTCTGAGAGTGGACCCGAGACTGGGTCCGAGACCAGACTCTACTGAGAGGCAGATGGATGGATGGTCTGGCTACTGAATATTGCAGGCAGCATGCCAACGTACAATTGACAGCTGGGTTGATGTGGTATTTCCAGATGAAACTTCTCCACGTGTCTCTCTCGTTGAGAGCTCCCATGAGGCAAGTAAATGATATACCTTTACCTCCAGTATACCTCCAACTGCACATTCGTAATTCACCACTTCTCAGAACACTAATAAAATGTGAATACATTTTATCAACTGTTCGTATATTTTCGCACGTGTACTTACCTAGTTTTACTCATCTCGTTGTAATCACCTACTTGTGGCTGCAGAGTTCGAATTTCGACTCCCGGCATCAATTACTCCCGAACGGTCACATTATTCCTGGCCTCGCGATCTCTTTCATACCTAATATTACAGCTGTGTATGGTATTCACTTTTACCACTTCCTCAGATTGTTCCAGGTCGTAACGTGTGCGCCAGGATGCGCATGTAAGTGCGCCAGGATGCGCATGTAAGTGCGCCAGGATGCGCATGTAAGTGCGCCAGGATGCACATGTAAGTGCGCCAGGATGCACATGTAAGTGCGCCAGGATGCACATGTAAGTGCGCCAGGATGCACATGTAAGTGCGCCAGGATGCACATGTAAGTGCGCCAGGATGCACATGTAAGTGCGCCAGGATGCACATGTAAGTGCGCCAGGATGCACATGTAAGTGCGCCAGGATGCACATGTAAGTGCGCCAGGATGCACATGTAAGTGCGCCAGGATGCACATGTAAGTGCGCCAGGATGCACATGTAAGTGCGCCAGGATGCACATGTAAGTGCGCCAGGATGCACTGTAAGTGCGCCAGGATGCACATGTAAGTGCGCCAGGATGCACATGTAAGTGCGCCAGGATGCACATGTAAGTGCGCCAGGATGCACATGTAAGTGCGCCAGGATGCGCATGTAAGTGCGCCAGGATGCACATGTAAGTGCGCCAGGATGCACATGTAAGTGCGCCAGGATGCACATGTAAGTGCGCCAGGATGCACATGTAAGTGCGCCAGGATGCGCATGTAAGTGCGCCAGGATGCGCATGTAAGTGCGCCAGGATGCACATGTAAGTGCGCCAGGATGCCATGTAAGTGCGCCAGGATGCACATGTAAGTGCGCCAGGATGCGCATGTAAGTGCGCCAGGATGCGCATGTAAGTGCGCCAGGATGCGCATGTAAGTGCGCCAGGATGCGCATGTAAGTGCGCCAGGATGCACATGTAAGTGCGCCAGGATGCACATGTAAGTGCGCCAGGATGCACCTTTAAGTGCGCGTCCTCTCATAATGAAGACAATTTTCTTCGTATCATAACAATATTTAATTTCCATTATGTTTCTCGTTCTGGTCTTAATTTTCTCTTATTAGTTTAACCCTCACCATCCAGAGCCTAACTGACTCCACCATCCACAACCCTACTGACTCCACCAACCACAACCCTACTGACTCCACCAACCACAACCCTACTGACTCCACCAACCACAACCCTACTGACTCCACCATCCACAACCCTACTGGCTCCACCATCCACAACCCTACTGACTCCACCAACCACAACCCTACTGGCTCCACCAACCACAACCCTACTGACTCCACCAACCACAACCCTACTGACTCCACCAACCACAACCCTACTGGCTCCACCATCCACAACCCTACTGGCTCCACCATCCACAACCCTACTGGCTCCACCAACCACAACCCTACTGGCTCCACCAACCACAACCCTACTGACTCCACCAACCACAACCCTACTGACTCCACCAACCACAACCCTACTGACTCCACCAACCACAACCCTACTGACTCCACCATCCACAACCCTACTGACTCCACCAACCACAACCCTACTGACTCCACCAACCACAACCCTACTGACTCCACCAACCACAACCCTACTGACTCCACCATCCACAACCCTACTGGCTCCACCAACCACAACCCTACTGGCTCCACCATCCACAACCCTACTGGCTCCACCATCCACAACCCTACTGGCTCCACCAACCACAACCCTACTGACTCCACCAACCACAACCCTACTGACTCCACCAACCACAACCCTACTGACTCCACCATCCACAACCCTACTGGCTCCACCAACCACAACCCTACTGGCTCCACCATCCACAACCCTACTGGCTCCACCATCCACAACCCTACTGGCTCCACCAACCACAACCCTACTGACTCCACCAACCACAACCCTACTGACTCCACCAACCACAACCCTACTGACTCCACCAACCACAACCCTACTGACTCCACCAACCACAACCCTACTGGCTCCACCAACCACAACCCTACTGGCTCCACCAACCACAACCCTACTGGCTCCACCAACCACAACCCTACTGACTCCACCAACCACAACCCTACTGACTCCACCATCTACAACCCTACTGACTCCACCAACCACAACCCTACTGATTCCACCATCTACAACCCTACTGACTCCATCAACCACAACCCTACTGACTCCACCAACCACAACCCTACTGACTCCACCAACCACAACCCTACTGGCTCCACCAACCACAACCCTACTGGCTCCACCAACCACAACCCTACTGACTCCACCAACCACAACCCTACTGGCTCCACCATCCACAACCCTACTGGCTCCACCAACCACAACCCTACTGACTCCACCAACCACAACCCTACTGACTCCACCAACCACAACCCTACTGACTCCACCAACCACAACCCTACTGACTCCACCAACCACAACCCTACTGGCTCCACCAACCACAACCCTACTGACTCCACCAACCACAACCCTACTGACTCCACCATCTACAACCCTACTGACTCCACCAACCACAACCCTACTGACTCCACCATCTACAACCCTACTGACTCCATCAACCACAACCCTACTGACTCCACCAACCACAACCCTACTGGCTCCACCATCTACAACCCTACTGACTCAACCATCCACAACCCTACTGACTCCACTATCCACAACCCTACTGACTCCACCATCCACAACCTTACTGGCTCCCCCATCCACACTCCTCTCACTGGTTAGTACACTAACAGCCTAGAAGATCAGACCGTCAAGCAGGAGACATGATCTTAGACCGGGTGGCTGGAGCGATGTTACCCATACTGTCAACATGCAGACACTGAGAAGACTAAGCCCCGCTTCCTTCCTTCTCCTCCTCATATCTCTGTCCACTTTGCTTCTCCTCCTCCGTTACACTTAAGTTCTTCTTCCATCACTCAACTCATTTTCTTGCCTTTTATTGCTCACTCTTTCTTCCTCACTCCTCCTTGCTAACACTCTGCCTCCGTCCATCCTTTTTTCCCTCCTGATCCTGAAGTTGGTTCTTACTTATCCTTCCTTTCCAGTGGCTTTCCGTGTGTAAGATAATCAGAGATAACCAGTCAGATGAAAGCAGTAACATGCGAGACATCTGATTGGCTCTGGACAGCCTGTAGCAACTAAGCTGCTGAGAGACAACCAATAAAAACCCAGCCATTAACACTGTACGGAACGCTTCATCAACACACACATACAGTTTTTTTGTAGCAGATATCAGGAATTGTGATCAAACCAGCTGATTAAAAATTCACATTAAGATGATTTACTGATTGATTTTCAACAGAAAAGCTAATTATATATATATATATATATATATATATATATATATATATATATATATATATATATATATATATATATATATATATATATATATATATATATATACACACACACACATACATACATACATAAACACATTTTTCAAGGGTGTGACGCACGCTGATGTCAATTAAACAAGAGACAAAATAATATGAAAAATCCTAAAATAACAAAATATAAACCAAAAATTCTAATCCACTGGACTAGAGGACAAATATTGGACGGAATATTTTTTAAAACGGACGATTATAATACACATGAGGAAGCACAAAACCTGTAGGGGGTCACGCGGCGCCTAAGGAACGCGATGTATTCAGGTTTGATCCGAGGAAGGAGAGAGTAGCTCTAATTCCTTGGACTACGAACACTTCAGCATCAAAATACCTCACTTATAGGGAGGCTTATGGACATAATATATACACACACATATTATATTTTTTTCACAATGGTTATTTAGTTTATATATATAAATATTCTTGAAGCTTTTTTATCCACTTCTCCGAGGCTTTGGGTCCCACAATTTGTACCAGAGGTGGACCCCATCATATATATATATATATATATATATATATATATATATATATATATATATATATATATATATATATATATAATATGTCGTCCGAATAGATAAACTGGTCAATTAGCAAGAACTCATTTAAAATTAAGTACTTTCTAAAATTTTGTCTTATTCGTTTAAAGATATGTATTTTTTTTTTCATTTTTGTTAACGTAAAAATTAATAATTTTGTACCATAAGAACCTTAGAAAACTTATCTAACCTTATTATAACAAGCGCAATTTAATTTAGCCTAATCCAACTAAATATATTTTAGATAAGTTTACAATATTTTAATAATAAACAAACACAATGAAATATGTTTTATTCGTTAGGTTCAAAATTATTTTTGCGAAATTATTGCACACACAAATTTTCGCTTGCCTTATTCGGCAAGAAGAGCGTTGCTATTTAAGTCAAAATCGCAAGTTTTAACTATTCGGCAGCTGAGTATGACAGGAGGGGTCAGTGGTGACACAAAGTAACATACGACAGTTCCCTGGTTCTATCTCAGATCCGGCATTTAGGCAAGCCTGCTGATGCAGCTTCTCATACAGCAGTAGCAAGTACCTCTGAGTTAGTTATGGGTCGTATCCAGAGGAGAAAAATGCTACGCAAATGTGCCAGAAACTCCAACTCTTCCTGTTCAAATCATATCCTGGGTTAAAATGTCAACACACAGCAAATCTTTAATTCTACTAAAAGTCAAATCCTGGAGAAATTGCCAATGAGAAAATTGCAATTATAGTGAAAGTAATCAAGTGCTGGATAAAAGGTATCCTCACACTGCGGTGTATTTAATAATGTAATTAAAAAGAGCAAGGCAGGGGTAACGACCCCTTGCTGGGGGTCAGTGTGGAGCCTGGAAACAAGCTGTTAATACCCGGCTGGTCAGTCCTGACTCAGAATAGTGGTGTAACAGGTGCAGCTAAATCCCTACACACTGGTTATTAGAGAAGGGGGACGCTGAGGTAACCAGGGAGCCTAGCGGGGCACCCTTCTTCTCTTCAATCCTCCAACTTATTTTCCTCACTCTCCATATCTTTCTACGGTAATCTTTCTGATTATTTTTTTTTCCAAATATTAGGTTGATTTCGCACTGAACGGTGGATTGTCCATATTTCTTTCAATAGAAAAGTGGCTATCGCGGTCAGCTCACACCAGAGAGGACGTGGAGTCGAACCCCACTACGAGAAAAGACGTATAGGCACGATTTCTAACAACTACCGCCCCTTGTTATCTAGCAGGGAATATATATCTGGGAATTAGTAGAGTGTCATGGGTTGCATCCTGGGGGAGCACCTAAACGGAACCCCAGTGGAAATAAGCTACAATGATTGGCTTTGTTGTCTTATCTTGGGTTACTATTCCTTTGGGGTTACTAATAAAATAAAATTTCGATATATATATATATATATATATATATATATATATATATATATATATATATATCTCTTTCTTTCAACACGTCGGCCGTTTCCCACTGAGGCAGGGTGGTCCAAAAGGAAAAACGAAAGTGTCTCCTTTTACATTTAGTAATATATACAGGAGAAGGGGTTACTAGCCCCTTGCTCCCGGCATTTTAGTCGCCTCTTGCGACACGCATGGCTTACGGAGGAAGAATTCTATTCCACTTCCCCATGGAAGATATATATATGTCGTGCCGATTAGGTAAAACTGGTCAATTAGCAAGAACTCATCTAAAATTAAGTCCTTTCTAAAATTTTCTTATACGTTTAAGATATATTTTTTAATTTATGTTAAAGTAAGAATTTATAATTTTGTACCAAGAGAAACTTTGAAAACCTACTAACCTTATTACAACAAGCGCAATTTAATTTAGCCTAAACAACTAAATATATTTTACATACGTTAACATTAATTTATTAATAAACAAACACAATGAAATATATTTTTCGTTATTTCAGAATGATTTTGGCGAAATTATTGCATACACAAATTTTCACTTGTCTTATATGGCAAGGTGAGCGTTGCTATTTAAGCCAAAATCGCAAGTTTTACCTAATTTGCACACATATATATATATATATATATATATATATATATATATATATATATATATATATATATATATATATATATATATATATATATATATATATAAAATATATATATATATATATATATATATCAACTCAGTTACGGCTTGACATAGCTCCTGCTGAGCGAAACGTTGCCACAATAAAATGTCACATTAGTTGCACTTGTGGTCTTTTACTTAATATATAAATCCTGTTGATGACTTCAGGAGTCATCGCCCCCGCGGTACGTTCCTGGACTAGGTCTACTGGTTGATAACCTCATCAATCAGGTTATTGGTGCTAGTAGCATGCCATCCAATATAAATTAAAAAAAAAAAGTTTTTCAATATACAGGCAGAGAAATGCTGAAAATCATGACAGATCAAAAGATCAAAAACGAAGTCTGTCCCAGGGATTGGGAGCTCTCTTCCACTTCCCTGGATCACACGTGATTGCTTTACATTCCTCATTACCCAGAAATGTGCATCAGCAAGTAAAATTTAAAATTTCGGAAATGCTCTCAGTGTTACATTTAAGAAAAGAAAAGATAAAACTGTTCTCCCTCTCTTTCTCTGACTGTCCGTCTCTCTCTCTCCCTCATACACACACATACACCCCACAATTAAAGGTCAAGCATAATAATGAATGTTAATAACCCTCCTGACGTCTCATATATAATGATTATCTTAGAGATGGGGGACTCATAATTAAATATTATTGCACGTACTATTTCTGCTGGGTGTGTCATTATTACACGAGTTATATTCTTAGCCTCAGAGTAGACTAAAGACCCGCAGAGCCAGGCAACAACAATACTCTACTGAGCATTCTTCGTGTTTACATTCTTTCTCATTCAATATTTGTAAAACTTGCAAAAAACTTATTATTTTTTTACAAAATGAATATATATATATATATATAATATATATATATATATATATATATATATATATATATATATATATATATATATATATATATATTACTACACACACACACCGAGGGGTATTTAAGTGTATTGAGGGGTATTTAAGTGTGCATGTAATTAAAGCTTAATTTAATCTGTATTTAAGGGATTAAAATAGTCTTTCATGTTACCGTAATAGTGAATTACGGCCTTCATGATCTTCGTGTTATATACAGGTTCTAAATCCCTAATATACTAATAAGCCAGGACGCTAGTAACCTACACTGGTTCTCACTCATCTACTACGTTGGTATTACCGTCCAACACTGCTCTACCCAGAACGAAATGTTGAATAATATTAATAATAATAACACTAGCAATAACAACAATAATAATAACAGCGACAATAATAATAATAAGCAATTTCAATAACAACAATAATAATAGCAATAACAATACTAATAATAATAATAACAATAACAACAATAGCAATAACAATAATATAAGCAACAACAATAATAATAATGAATACTTTACAATGTTGTAATATATAAAATATTTTACCAAAGCATGTTTTGCGTCAGTCATCTAACCACTGTGAGTCCAACAAGCGTGCTGATAACGGGAACCAATCAGTCAATGCCTAATTACTATTAAATAATTATTTATCGACCTATTTACAAAAAAAATCAAACCGCAATAATATTTACGGAACAAATGACACGTATTTAAAATTGATATACGAAAAATATAAATTTTGATCATTTAGGGCAAGCAGTGCTATACTATTTCATCCCTTCTCTGAGATTTGGAGGTCTGGCCTAGAGCCCTGGTCTGGAGACCTGGTCTAGAGGCTTGGTCTAGCACCGTGTCTGGAGGTCTTGTCTGGCACCGCGTCTGGAGGCCTGGTCTGGCACCGTGTCTGGAGGCCTGGTCTGGCACCGCGTCTAGAGGCCTGGTCTGGAGGCCTGGTCTGGAGACCTGGTCTGGAGGCCTGGTCTGGGACCGTGTCTGGAGCCCTTACTGTTTCCTGGCCATCTGTGCCCCCACCATACCCACTCTGGAAGCTGTGCATAAGCCTGTTGCCGGCTTCTGGTGCAACTGTCACTCGGGAGACAGGCCACATGAGATACATAACCGACCAAACGACACTAATGAACAAGTGTCCGTCAGATTGTGGCAGCGCCAGCCACAACATTAACATGTTTTGCTCTGAGTCTGAATATCTCTGCGGTTTTTTTTTGTTTTTTTTTTGGGGGGGGGAGGGAGAGGGGCTAAGCTCGTCAAAAATTTTCGTCCTGACAGCTGGAATAAGGGGTGTTTGGTGGCCATTAAGTATGCTGTATGTCCCATTGCATTATGCAGAAAAGCAAACTAGTTTATAGAACAGATAATGTCTCTCTCCTGCATACAATTTTATGATCCTGTATTGTATTGTCGTAAGCCGCCTTGTACTGTCGTAAGCCGCCTTGTATTGTATTGTCGTAATCCGCCTTGTATTGTATTGTCGTAAGCGGCCCTATATTGTATTGTCGTAAGCCACCCTGTATTGTCGCAAGCCGCCTTGTATTGTATTTTCGTAAGCCACCCTGTATTGTCGTAAGCCGCCTTGTATTGTATTTTCGTAAGCCACCCTGTATTGGAATGAGGCAGAGAGGGGGAGGAGTGCTTCTGCCTCATTCCAACAAAGGCGCTCCCTGTGATCGTATTTGCTTAAACCTCTTCTTTTCTGTAACATTGCAAGCTCTTGACGATGTATTGATTGCAACACGAAAGGCCTAGAGCTTGTTCGCAATTTTTGCAACATATATAACAAACTGAGAGTTCATTTCGAATGTTCAGATGTGAACATCGAACATGCATGTTGGAAATAATATTGAATATTTGGGATACCTGTCAAATTTTTAGCTCAATTGCCGTCTCTATTTGGTCAATTTAATGTTCAACTTGTATCTGATATATATAGAGTTGCAGTCTGCATGTTTGTTGTAAACTAATGTAATTATTGCATTCGTTAGAGAAACATCATCTGCAAGGTTTTTTTAATATGTTGATGTTGTTACTCTTACGGCAGCATCTGGTTTATCAGACTCAGCACTGTGACTGTAGTGAATTCTGAGTGTTGGAGTGTATTTTGAGTGGTGGAGTGTACTGTGAGTGGAGTGTACTTTGAGTGGTGAGTGGTGGAGTGTATTCTGAGTGGTGGAGTAATGTTGAGACTTGATCGTGGGTTGCAGCTCGTGTCAACACAAGTGAAGATAAAGACAAGTAAGCGTCCTACCCTAACAAGGTTGACTCAGCCACACTTGTGCTTTTCTGTTTACAGATCACTTCTTTATGGTGTCTGCGCCTGCGTTGTTGCCAGGTCACTCCTTCATTATGTCTGCGTCTGCACTGTCTCAAGGTTACTCCTTCAGGACGTCTGCCCAAGAAACTGCCGCTCATTGAAATTATCATCTCTTCTGACACGTGGCCTTTATCTTTCACACTTGTATGAATTACATGATATTTACACAACAATAACCCATTTTTATCCAATAAAACGTTCCTCACTGTAGAGAAGGCCGTTTTGACGACTAGGTCTAATCTAGCTCTGATGTTGACGATCATGTTTGATGTGGTCAACATTAAGATGATCTTGACGATCATGCTGGATGTAGTCTTGACAGCCAGATTTGTCGTCGTCTTGATATGGTCGTCCTGATGTGGTCCTGACAGTGTTATATCTCAAGGAAACATAGTTTTTATTTCTACTCGTGTGTTAAAGTCGCTCCACCATGTTATGATATTCGCCAAGAGACAAGTGTCTGCTGACACAAGTCTTAATCATGTATATAACCCATTATTATTGTGAATAATAATAACTCCACCACGCCAGGTCCTTGACATTACATTACTGATGACATACAATACTGACAAAGTTATGAATTAAACACATGTCCAACACTCGATTATCTTTATTGCCGAAAGGTTTAACCTGTGCAGCAGATTTCTTCAGTTGAATACATGCGATTCTAACACTGCAGACGAAGTAATTTTAGGCGATCACTCTCTTAACCTTGGTACCCCATTTATCATAGCTTATTTGGCAAAACCAACCTTGCCGAATGAGCCAAGCAATATTTTTTCCCCCTCACAAAGTCGCTCATGATGGGGCACTGACATCCCAGAGAAGCTTCCCACCTTTGAAAAGACTCCAACCAGAAGCCAAGAAGCGAGACGACAACTTTTCCGGGAGGCAGTGATCAGAGAGAAAAATGTCCTTCTTGAAAGCACACAAGATTCTCAAATGGACATCGTCGTTTACAAGAGAACGACTTTACTGGCGGCAGCACGAAACTCCAGCGACAACCCCACGAGAGGGTATGGAGACACGTAATGGAGGGCAAGGCTTTTGAGATGACGTGTTGCTCAGGACGTTTCGCTCAGTGCCGAGGGAAACAACGTCTAAAATAAAGGCTTGATCTGCATTACATAGTTTCGTACCCGCACTAAACTCAGAAGTTAAGATTCTAAAAAGAAACTGTGTATTTCGTATTAGCAAACTCTTGTTTCCATTACGACCTTTCTCTCTGAGAATGAATGGTAACTGGAGGGCTTCACACTTTTTCTTACCTCTCGTTTGCATACCAGGATGTTTACCTGATGGGTTGATCAGTTAGGCTGGTGACGGATAGGGAGGGAGGGTTAGGGAGTGGATATGGAGGAGTGAGGAGGTGGACGAGGGAGAATGAAGAGGTGGATAAGGGAGAGTGAGGGAAGGTGCATGAAGGAGTGAGGGGGGAGAAGAATAATGGAGGTTTTCTGGCTAACAAAACGTGCCGGCTGTGAACCAGGTAATATTTTAACATGACTGACCAGAGTACCCGCTGAATACCTCCATTGGTTCACCTTTCTTCAAACTCCAATGACTTTATTCACTTCACCTCTACAAGGCCTCCACCTGCCTCTACAGCTCCTCCCAGGTGTGTGTGTGTGTAGTTGTGGTTACAGGGGTCGAGTCATAGCTCCTGGCCCCGCCTCTTCACTTGCCGCTACTGGGTCACTCTCCCTGCGCCATGAGCTTTATCATACCTCTTCTTAAAGCCATGAATGGATCCTGCCTCCACTACATCGCTTCCCAAACTATTCCACTTCTTGACCACTCTGTGACTGAAGAAATACTTCCTAACATCCCTGTGCTTCATCTGAGTCTTCAACTTCCAACTGTGTCCCCTTGTTGCTGTGTCCCATCTCTGGAACATTCTGTCTCTGTCCACCTTGTCAATTCCTCTCAGTATTTTATATGTCGTTATCATGTCCCCCCTATCTCTCCTGTCCTCCAGGGTTGTCAGGTCGATTTCCCTTAACCTCTCCTCATAGGACATACCCCTTAGCTCCGGGACTAGTCTTGTTGCAAACCTTTGCCCTTTCTCTAGTTTCTTTACGTGCTTGGCTAGGTGTGGGTTCCAAACTGGTGCTGCATACTCCAATATGGGTCTGTACTCACCTATATGTGGTTGCAGGGGTCGATTCATAGCTCCTGGCCCCGCCTCTTCACTGGTCGATACTAATTCACTCTCTCCCTGCTCCATAAGCTTTATCATACCTCTTCTTAAAGCTGTGTGTGTGTGTGACCTCAAACTACATTGGTAGAGAAGAACCCTTGAAACAGGTATATGCATGCCACAGGTCACAGGTAAGAGATACGTACAGTGTCTCTCGTACCTGTGACCTGAAAAATACCCCTAGTGAAAAGCATGAATGCAATAGGTAAATTGAGAATAAAAAGGCACAATACCGTGACTGGAATAATACACAAATAACCTGCACACAGAGGACTGTAACTTATGACGACGTTTCGGTCCGACTTACATATCATTAACTAGTCATAGGTACTGTGGCATGCTAAGAATATGTTACATTTTATTCGGCGTATGTCATACACCCATATAGTCATGCCTCCAGACCAGCGAACCAGGTACTAAGGGTTTAAAAATCAGGGGCCCTCGTCGTTATACCAGTACCTTGGTTCAACTAGCCAATCACAAGGAAGCCCGTGAAAGCTGTGAAGCGATGTGGTACCACTCGTGAACACCTTTGGCAGACTTGCCTTCACTGCTGGTCGCTAAGGTTCTTACCGTGTCTTGTGTTTGCATTTTTGCCTCATTGTACATAGCTATAAATACTGTACATAGGCTATATATATGTTGTAAATACCAGCTTGTTTTGGTGAAGGAAATACAGTCATTATTTATCTCTGTTGCCTTTTTGTTCGTTCCTAAGTGGTTATCGTACTACGGTAAGGTGTTCAGGCCATAGTCTACACCTATGTTCGTAATAGGTACACTAAGTATAATGAGCCCAAGACCAACACCTCCACTCGCATAATAAAGGAAATTACGAATAAAGTCTTAAGAGGAAAATTACTAATAGTTACAAAGAGAGAAATTACTAATAAATCAGCCGTAAAGAGGGAAATTATGCACCCAGAAATATCCTGACCAAGTGGGTGGTGCTGCTGTAATGCGGGCAGCAAGCACCAAGAGCCTGACTGACCAGACCATCCACCAAAATGCCTGGTCTCAGACCAGGCCGAGGGTAGGATGTGGAAAAAAGCACTTATGTACAGTTCAAGACATTTATTAGATGAAACGTTTCGCCACGAGTGGCTTCTTCAGAACTAAAGAAGCCGCTTGTGGCGAAACGTTTCCTCTAATAAATGTCCTGAACTGTACATAAATGTGTGTTTTTTTCCATACCTTGCCGGTATCACCAGACCATTACCGAAGTGTAGGATGGTTCTACCGACGATGACGAACCGAAGCAAACATTAAAGTCCAATGGATAGATCAAGCAGCTGTCAATATTTCAGTAGAAGCATTTGGACCGGCAGTGTGGGCCCCTCGCCCCCTGATGCCTTATTGAGGAGAACGAGTAGACGTGCGTCGTCAACTGGACAAATGTCAGACTGACAAATTGCAGTCCGTCGCTCCTCTCTCGTGCGTTAGGTCACAAGAAACTACAATATAGGAATTTCTCGATACTCTTTAATTATACTGAAACTCGATTAAATTATGAAATCAAAATAGTAATTATTGTTATATAATCACCTGCATATATGTGGAATCAAGGTAGCAAGAAACTACAATGTACGGAGTCCTCGATACTGTTTAATTATATTGAAACTCACCTAAAAAACAAAGAAATCAAAATAGCATTTTTTTTTTTGCTATAATCACCCGCATATATATCGAATCATTAATGTTTCTGATGAGGGATAAATGTTTGATAGGAGAGAGAGAGAGAGAAAGAGAGAGAGAGAGAGAGAGAGAGAGAGAGAGAGAGAGAGAGAGAGAGAGAGAGAGAGAGAGAGAGAGAGAGAGAGAGAGAGAGAAAAGAGAGCTCTCCACGAGCGTTCCTCTCGAGTGTCCAGCACTGCTCAGTCAACAACGGTGGGTCATCATCTAAGACCCGCGTCAGGAAACACCTGTCCGGTGTCCTGACGAACCTACCCTAAACCTTTTGTAGATAAATGGTTGAGAGAACTGACAAGTTAATACATTAGACACATGTGCAACGCTTAGGTATCTTTATTGGGGAAACGTTTCGCTAGACAGTGGCGTCATCAGTCCTATACGAAGAAGAATGGTGTGTAATTTATCAACTTGTTGGTTCTCTGAACCATTTACCTACGTTTCTGTCAGACACAGCAACATCTTGGGAACTTGATACAGGGAATTCTTCACTTGCCTAACCTATAGGTATGACCTACTTCCACCTGTGGATTTGCCCAATGTGATATCGCCTACGACTGCTTCACCTCACCTGTCTACAGTATATAAGCCACTCTTCGCGCCTATAATGTATTCTTTTCGAGACTGATGGACTGATTACATCGACTCCAGGCTGAGAAACTGATTACCTCAAACTCCTTCTGATCTTCAACATTTTTCTTTGTACAGGACTGATGAAGCCACTGTGTGGCGAAACGTTCCCTCACGAAAGATACCCAAGTGTTTGCACATGTGTTTAATTTATCGCTAACCTTTAAAAATTTTTGTGAGAGGAGGAAATATATTTCAAGCATACATTTTTAATTTATTAATTGATTCGGGAAAATAAGAAAACTAATATCGAATATAAGTGTCTTAGAAAATTATTTAAACGAGGGAGGTGGGCTGAATATTAGATGTGTATAAGAGCCATTTCTGGAAATTACATTTCGGGTTATTTTTAGCCAGATAAGACAGACACAGACACAGACAGAGGATACATACACAGAGAGGTGTATCTCTCTCAATCTCTCTCTCTCTCTCTCAGCGTATATACCTTGAGAGTTTACCACCATCACTATTTAAGGGATTAAAGCATTCTTGTCTGGTGGTGAAAAGGTTAGGTGTAGTCTAAATGACCCTAGTGTAGTCGATAAGCTTGAAACCCCATTAACGAACCTAACCAACACAGACATACACACACACACACTTCACATTTATCAACAGCAGTAATTACAACAGATATTGCGTGACAAAATGGATCTTAACAAAATGACTTTGATGTATTTAACGAGATATAAACTTCAGGGTGGCGAGGCTGTCTCGTGTACATAAATACGCATCAAGGACGAAGTACTTGTACTTATTCTGTATTCAACAAACAAATATTCAAGGAAGTTAAGATTATTCAAAGAATAAAAAGAGTATTTAAGAAAGAAAATAGTATTCATGGAAGGAAAGAATATTCATAGAAAAGCATTAGTGTATAACGTAAAAAATATGGGTGAACAGCAAGATAGAGAGAGAGAGAGAGAATTTTTTTTTATGAAGCCTCATAAAACTTTTAATATAAACAAAGGTCCTAGGACATGGGTTACCATCCCCCATTTCCCCCCCCCCACCACAACTCAAACCCACCCACCCCACCACCCTCTACAACAAGACTACGAAGGGCACTGTCCACATACTGCCAACATAAAGAGGTTGGCCCCTGAGAAACACTGCCAACATACAGTGGCTGACCCCTGAGAAACACTGCCAACATACAGTGGCTGACCCCTGAGAAACATAGTGGCAACATAAAGAGGTTGACCCCTGAGTTACATAAGACCAAAATACAGTGGCTGACTTCTGAAAGCAACATGAGTGTCACATACTCCCAACATAGAGGCAGTAGGCTTTAAGAAAACTATATGCACTGAGAATTTAATCTCTATTTGATGGAATAAAACATTATTGGTGTCAGTGTGAAGGTGAACTGCAGCCTTAATGACCCTCGTGTAGTCGATACCTCTTAAGCCTAATTAACTAACCGATCTTTAGTTGCTATAGGCCATTACGAAGCTCTTTCAAAGACGTAAACAAAGCAAGAGACTGCGAAAAATAAAACTGATGTTAAATGTAAAACTGGGATATTTTCATCATAACACCTAACTAGAAGTATAAAGGCAGCAGCTGAGTGACATACATCTTCGGTCTAGTAACTTCAGTAACAACTTCGGTCTAGTAACTTCAGTAACAACTTCGGTCTAATAACTTCAGTAACAATTTCGGTCTAGTAACTTCAGTAAAAACTTCGGTCTAGTAACTTCAGTAACATCCTCAGTTATTAACAACTTCGGTCTAGTAACTTCAGTAACATCCTCAGTTTAGTAACAACTTCGGTCTAGTAACTTCAGTAACATCCTCAGTTTAGTAACAACTTCGGTCTAGTAACTTCAGTAACATCCTCAGTTTAGTAACAACTTCGGTCTAATAACTTCAGTAACATCCTCAGTTTAGTAACAACTTCGGTCTAGTAACTTCAGTAACATCCTCAGTTTAGTAACAACTTCGGTCTAGTAACTTCAGTAACATCCTCAGTTTAGTAACAACTTCGGTCTAGTAACTTCAGTAACATCCTCAGTTTAGTAACAACTTCGGTCTAATAACTTCAGTAACATCCTCAGTTTAGTAACAACTTCGGTCTAGTAACTTCAGTAACATCCTCAGTTTAGTAACAACTTCGGTCTAGTAACTTCAGTAACATCCTCAGTTTAGTAACAACTTCGGTCTAGTAACTTCAGTAACATCCTCAGTTTAGTAACAACTTCGGTCTAGTAACATATTTGATAAAGTCATCATATTCTTATTTCTAGAAGAATTTTTTTAAATATTTGGGGTACTTGCAAGAGTTTTCAGTAACACTAAAGTAGGAAGGAGATCCCTGGGTAATTACCTGAGGGTGGAGGTAGGTATGTAGGTACGTAAGTATTTAGGTAGGTAAGTAGGTTTAGGTGTGTGTGTGTGTGTGTGTGTGTGTGTTGTGTGCGCGCGCCTGTTTCAGATGCTGAGCACTTACCTTTTCAACTCCATCCTAAGGCTTCAAACTAGAGGCTGTTTTGCTAACTTCAAATGCGATTCCAAATCTTTCTTGCAGAAGTTGTGCTACCAAGTTGCAGCACCATCCTAGAGGCACGTATCACAACTTTTATGGTGACCTACCCTCAAGATCGTAAAAACTTTATATCAAGACTTGTCTTCGGAGCTTCCGGCGCGCTCATTTCCATGTTAAAACCATGTGAGCTCCTAGAACCACGGTTTCCACGGTCCGTCTCTACTCCACGTTATACAAAAAAAAAATCCTAGCGCCCCCTTTCCACGACATTGTGAACTAGCGCCCTCCTTTCCACATCAGAGACGGTGAACTAGCGCCCTCCTTTCCACATCAGAGACGGTGAACTAGCGCCCTCCTTTCCACATCAGAGACGGTGAACTAGCGCCCTCCTTTCCACATCAGACACGGTGAACTAGCGCCCTCCTTTCCACATCAGACACGGTGAACTAGCGCCCTCCTTTCCACATCAGACACGGTGAACTAGCGCCCTCCTTTCCACATCAGACACGGTGAACTAGCGCCCTCCTTTCCACATCAGACACGGTGAACTAGCGCCCTCCTTTCCACATCAGACACGGTGAACTAGCGCCCTCCTCCAGTATCAAAGTAAGCTCTGAGCACCAACATTTACACACGAGTCAGTGTTGTGAACTCCCAACAGCAACATCCTAAACTTTCCTATCAGAAGTTGTAATGTGAAGGCTTAGCATAATGGCTGAGTTATCTGTGACTAAGGCTGTAGTGAGCTTTGAGCAGGAGCAGCCCTCACCAGCTTCGTGTTAAACACTGCAGCAGCAGCCAACCCTCACTAACAACACAGACTTGTATGTCTGCGGTGTACTCCGGCTTTCTCGCTCAAGTCTTAATTATAACAAGTGAAGGCTCTAAATGGCGTGCTGAAGACAACAGAGAAGAAAAGTCACACCACACACACTGCACAATAAGCTTTTGTTCGGTCAACGTTTCAGTTTCAAAAAGATCCAAACAGATACACAGATAACCCGCACATAGGATGAAGAAACTTTATGACGACGTTTCGGTCTGACTTGGACCATTAACTAGCCACACTAACCGAAACGTCGTCATAAAGTTTCTTTTTCCTCTGTGTGGGTTATTTGTGTATTGTTCCAATTACGGTATTGTGCCTTTGTGTTCTTTAGCCAAACAGATAGAGAGATCTAAATGATTTCCCAATATAAATTTGTGCGGTGTTTAGGTCTTCTGAGGACCAAAACACAAAACACCTGCAGCCTTTCCTTAACTATGGACGAGAGAATTAGGAAGGAAATGAGGGAGAGTGAAAGAAAAAGGCTGAGGAGGAAGAAAAGGAGAAGCAGGGAGAAAAGAAGAACCAGGAGAAAGAGAAGGAGCAAGTGCAGAAGTGGGAAGATTGAGATGAAAGCGTTGAAGAGGGAGATGATGATAAATTTACAGATGGAAAACAAAGAGAAAGGGGGAGAAAAAGGACGAACATGATGTACATTACCAATCAAATGACTTGGAAATATTTTACCCATAAATAATTAACACCCTACTTTACAAAGAGTTAACTAAAAGCTGCCATACCTTAAGAAGTCACTAATCCAATTTACATATATATATATATATATATATATATATTATATATATATATATATATATATATATATATATATATATATATATATATATATATATATATATATATATATATATATATATATATATATATATATATATATATATATACACAATTTATACAAAGAAATAACTACATGTCTGCGACACGATGACTAAATTAGCAAAGAATTCGAAGTACGTTTGTCTGCAATCCCTGTCATGAAGCTGCGTATCTCCTGTAGTATTGTCGTAGTTTATCTCCATTCAGATGATAAGTCTTTACTACAGTAGAGCATCGTCAGTCCGTAGCCTCAACCTGCAGCTGCATACTTGCAGTGCAGTACGCGACACTGACGCAACGACTGTTAAGCGGAATACATAAGATAATCGCACAGTTTATCAGGCATTGGCATTCCTTGTTGCGAATACAAATGTGGTCATATGTTCGCAGCTTCTGGTTAGTGTGTGTTGAAACATTTTACGAGGTGATTAAACATTTCATGTTAAACTAAGCTTATACGAGAACAGTGTGAATACGAGGTGTAATTGTTATGTGACTATCTGAATGCTGCTAATATACTCGTCCTCAACAGCAAGAAGAGCAACTAACATTTCGTATATATATATATATATATATATACACACACACACACACAGTGGGCCACTTAATTAGGTACACCCTTTTAGTACTGGGTAGGGTTTCCCCTTTGCCCCCAGAGCAGCTTGAATTCTTCATGGCATGGATTCAACTAGGTGCTGGAAACATGCCTTAGAAATTCTGGTCCATGTTGACATGATAGCATCACGCAGTTGCTGCAGATTTGTCGGCTGCGCATTTACACTGCGAATCTCCCGTTCCACCACATCTCAAAGGTGGCAATATTGGATTGAGATCTGGTAAATGTGGAGACTACTGGAGCACACTCAAACTCACTGTCATGTTCGTGGAACAGTGGAGCACACTCAACTCACTGTCATGTTCGTGGAACACTGGAGCACCTCAACTCACTGTCATGTTCGTGGAACACTGGAGCACACTCAACTCACTGTCATGTTCGTGGAACCATCTTGAGATGACATGTGCTTTGTGGTAAGGCGCATTATCCGGTTGGAAGTAGCCATTGGAAGATAGATAGACTGTGGCCACAATAAGATGCATATAGTCAGTAATAATACTTATGCTATGGCACTTATTGATGCTCTATTGGTATTATGGGGCTTATTATATGTCAGGTAAACATTCCCCACGGGATTGCACCACCAGCCTGAACCGTTGACACAAGGCAGGATGGATACATGAATTCATGTTGCTTACACCAAATTCTGACCCTACCATCTGCATGTCGCAGCAGAAACAGCAATTCGTCAGACCAAGCGACGTTTTTCCAATCTTCAACTGTCTGCATGCTTTGAGGCACTGAAGTGCTGCCACGTGATTGCCTGATTAGAAATTCCCATTAAAGAACAAGCGTACAGGTGTACCTAATAAAGTGACTACTGAGTGTTTATATGTGGGTGTGTGTAAGGGTATACATATACACAAAATTTGGGTACATTCTTCACTTTCGCTTGCATCAGATCTAAATCTTATGAATAAAAGTTGAATTTTGAGTAGCCGACTCCCACATACACGCCATCAAAAACCGTCAAAATAACTGACCCAAAAACTCCAGAATTGGAGCTCCGATATAAATCTCAAAAGAATATAGGAAAACATGGTTTTTCCTTTCCCTTTCTAAAACAAGGAAGATATAATGAGGAAAATGAGAGGATATGAAAGTGAAATTTTTCATATTTTTTTTCCTCTACAAACTTTGCACTCCGAGAAATGATACCGAGAACCAGACCAACTATGTTAGTTGCCAGACCAACTATGTTACTTGCCAGACCAACCATGTTACTTGCCAGACCAACCATGTTAGTTGCCAGACCAACCATGTCAGTTGCCAGACCAACCATGTTAGTTGCCAGACCAACCATGTCAGTTACCAGACAAACCATGTTAGTTGCCAGACCAACCATGTCAGTTGCCAGACCAACCATGTCAGTTACCAGACAAACCATGTCAGTTGCCAGACCAACCATGTCAGTTGCCAGACCAACCATGTTAGTTGCCAGACCAACCATGTTAGTTGCCAGACCAACCATGTTAGTTGCCAGACCAACTATGTTAGTTGCCAGACCAACCATGTCAGTTGCCAGACCAACCATGTTAGTTGCCAGACACAGGTCTTACAAACACCTGTAGGCCACCTACAGTAGCTTTCGTGATCACCGCCCCTGCGGCCCACTCCCAGACCATAACATGACACTCAGCAACACCACCAACGAACCACCAGCACTAACAACCAACCACCAGCACTACCAACCAACCACCAGCACCACCAACTAGTAGCACCACCATCCAACCACCAGCACCACCATCAAACAACCACCAGCACCACCAACAACCACCATCACCACCAACAAACCACAAGCACCACTATCCAACCACCAGCACCACCAACCAACTACCAGCACCACCATCCATTCACCAGCACCACCATCCAACCACCAACACCACCAAACAACCACCAGCACCACTATCCAACCACCATCACCACCAACAAACCACCAGCACCACTATCCAACCACCAGCACCACCAACCAACCACCAGCACCACCAATCAACCACAAGCACCACCAACCAACCACCAGCACCACAACCAACCACCAGCACCACCAACAAACCACCAGCACCACAACCAACCACCAGCACCACCAACCAACTACAAGCACTAACAACCAACCACCAGCACCACTAAACCACAAGCACCACCAACCAATCACCAGCACCACCAACCAACTACCAGCACTAACAACCAACCAACTGCCAGCACCACCAACCAACCACCAGTGCCACCAACCAACTACCAGCAATAACAACCAACCACCAACCAACTACCAGCACCACCAATCAACAAGAATCCTCTCGCAATCACCATCAGAGTGCGGGTGCGGCGCCCCACCTGCGGCCCCTTGTTACGAATGTATTAAACAAATTGCGGCATGTGGCGTCCTCTCCCGCAGTGCACCTCACTCTTATTTCATTCTTGATTTTTTCGTTTATGCGGAGAAGGCGAGTTAAGGAATTTAGGTTAAGGAATGTTAGGTTTGGTTAAATTAGGTTACATTTGGGTAAGTTAGGCTAAACAAAGTTATTCTTAGACGGTATTAGGTGTTTAAATCTTGTTTACACATTTTTTTTCAAAGCTGAGTTGCCAAGAATTAAGAATTTTCACCGGAATATAATTTTGCCTAAATAATACTCGAATATTTTGTATTATTTTGGAGTTTTGGGGAGAGCCCTTCCATTATTTATTGATTTTTGTTCTGATGTACAGAGTGTTTCACTCGTAGGAGGCCCCGAGTTGGTACTCCCATAGTTACAATCGTCTAGTTTGTATATCATGTCTGTAGTAAGCGATAACTCGGGGCTTCCTACTAGTGAAACACCTGTATAATTGTACGAGGCTAAAACGGGTGGTTAAAAATTATATCCAACTAAAATGACAAATACATTTATTGTTTCACGTACAATTATCTCGGAAGTTATACACCAAATAACCAGCACAGGGGAGAATGAAACTAATGCACCACTGACTACTTAATGGTTGAAGTCGGACCGAAACGTCGTCAAAGTTTCGCTCTATGTTCGGGGTTATTTGTCTATCGTTCCAGTCACGGTATTGTGCCTTTATTTTATCTTTGTTTTAATCTAGGAAGTTATAAGAATATCCCCATGTGTAGCTTCATTATTTGATGAAGAAACGTAATAAAAAACTTTTTGATATTATAAAAAAATAGGTCATTTTTCTTGAAAAACACTACGAGACATCCATCGAAATCACTCAGAAATTTTTTTTATTTAAGAGTTCTTATTGAAAATTCGAAAAAAAAAATTACAATTTTCATTCAAATTAATTTATTTTTTATTGAAAATTTGGAAGAAAAAAAATTTCACATTTTTTATAAAGAAAACAAGGATGACGCATTTTCATACTTTTGACAATATAATAAATTCATTAAACCATTGTTAATCGTGTGCACTCATCTGCAACACTTTTCCAATGTCCAATTTTCCTGTGCATGTGCACGAGTTTTGCCATATTAAAAGAAATATATTTAAATTTATTTTAGTTTTCAAAAAATATACTGAATTAGAATAGGATAGGCTAGTTGAAGCTTTACTAGGTGGTTAGAATTGGTTAGGATAGGTTAATTGAAGCCAAACTAGGACACGATAGGTTAGTTTAAGCTACACTAGGTTTGAAAATGATGGGATAGGTTAGTAGAACGTATACTAAGCTAGAATAGGACAGAGTAGTTTAGGCTATACTGGATCAGAATAGGATAGGATAGGTAAGTAAAAGTTATACTGTTAGAATAGGATAAGATAGGTAAATAAAAGTTATACTGTTAGAATAGGATAGGATAGGTAAGTAAAAGTTATACTGTTAGAATAGGATAGTAAAGGTTAGTTGAAACAATACTAGGTTAGAATAGGATAGTCGTCTGGAAGGAGTTTTGACACAAGGTAATTAATTATATAGCGATAAACGAACCTGTTGATAACATCAAGACAGGAGCGAGAGAAGAAAGGAAAGGGAGTGAAATGAGTGATGAAAGCAGGAAAGAGCAGAAGATAGAATGGGTAGAGCAGAAGGGAAAACAAAGGAAGAGATGGTGGTGGTGGTGGTGTTGTTTTGTTCGTCGGGAAACAGTCCCCCCCCTCACACAAGTCTTTGACAGACGATGACAAAGACTCGTCTTTGTCAGAAAAAATGGTTAAGCATCCAAAATATATTTGAATATATTGTCAGATATATATCAGTCCATACACATCAAATGAAATACACTCTCAGTTTTATTATATATATATATATATATATATATATATATATATATATATATATATATATATATATATATATATATATAATGCATTATTTTTCTCCTTTCATGTGTGTTTCCTAATAATTCTTATTCCAGTAATATTTTTCCCTAATTTAGAATGTCTGGTCCAAGACCGAGGTGCTGGGGTGATGACCACTGGAACCTTCAACATATTTAACTGAAAGAGATAGAAAAAGGTTAAAAAAAAAAAAAAGAGCAGAGCGATGAATATAAATAAAGAAAAATAAAGGGAGAGAAAGACCGATGGTGGGAAGCATACAGCGGAGGAAGGGGAAAAAGTGGAGAAGGAAAAACTAGAAGAAAAACCGGGAAGGAAAAAAGAAGAAAGGAAGGAAAGGTGGAAATATGGGGGACGAGAAACAGGCTGAAAGTTAACAGGGGTGAGAAGGATAAATGGGTAAGATTAGGAAGAGGGGGAAAGGGAGAGGTGGAGCAAAATATGGGAAAGTGAAAGGTTAAGGGTGAAGGGGAATAAGGGTGTGGAGGAACAACGACAAGTTGTAAACGACAGATACAAGCATCAACGGTTGGTTGCTTGCTTGGTTAATTGTGCTTGAAGCCTATCGACACAAGAGGGTCATTAAGGTTGAATGTCACTTCTTCACCACCAGTGAAGAATACTTTAATCCTGAATATGGGCGTGTTGAAAATTATTAACCTCCGTATTTATATACACTGTGAATACAGTTGCTCTCAGTGCACATACACACATACACAGGCAGAGATATACTCACCAGAATATATAGAGAACGCCGATCTCAACGGACTATACCACACCTGTCATTGATTCAACAAACTAGATACATTTCAATCGTTGTGCAATCCGTGAACGGTATCGGCGTATGTATGTCATAATCCCAGTCCTCTATGCCTATGTCTCAATGCACGCGAGTGGAATAGTGCAGAGTGCGGCACAAGTATTAACTTTGAATATTTGAAGGAAATCATAAGAAGCATTCACAAATCGTCACATCGAAACTGATATCCAAATATCTTCGAGAAAAAAAATGGTGAATTAGGACATATACAGACTAAATCTAACTAAAACCTTTCAGAGGGACCAGGTGTAGATTATAATGCATCTTTCTCGCCTACGTTCCAGGAAGAACAGATCAAAAGGCTTTAAACGTTCCCATAAATTTAGGTGCCTGACTGAATCTATGCGAGCAGTGAAGGTTCTCTGCACATTGTCATGGTCTGTGATTTCGCTTGCCTTGACTGGAGCCGATAGAGTATCCTAAAACACACGCAAATTTAGATTGAAATTACTGAGATGTTGTGCTGTCAAGTTATGAGCATGCAAGGTTGAAGATAATCAGATGCGACACTAAGTCCATGGACTGAACCATCGATTCCAGGCTGAGGGACTGATTACCTCAAACTTCTTCTCTCCTTAGTCTATGCTTTGTATTGGACTGATGAAGCCACTGTGAGGCGAAACGTTTCTTCAGTAAAGATTCCCATATGTTGCATAAGTGTCTCAATCTTCAAGGTAATCAGTCCATCAAGCTTGATAAAAGTACAGCAAACGCACGGAGAAGTGGCTTACATACTGCAGACAGGTGAGGCGAAGCAGTCGGAGGCGGCGTCACCTTGGGTTCAACAACTATGGTCATTGGGCACTAGAACATGTTAATTGCTTTAAGAATTACCGTACACAAGTCTTGCAAATTTGAAGCCGACTGAACGAGGCGTTCTCGAGTTACGAGCAAATTAAAAAAACCTAAAAGTTAAGAGGAAAACGAAATTTCTGGCAATCTTCTAAAAAGGTCCCCTTTGGGATACCTCATAAAGAAGCCGAGTTTAACATGTAATTTTACGTAAATTAAAAAAAAAAAAGAAACTGCCTGCCCATGAAGATATTAAAACATTTACTGAATTAGAAGACTGTAAACTATAGACTAACCTTGAATACGTTAGACTGGATTTAGGTACATTTCCTTCCACGAATTAGATCAAGGATAGATAATCATAATCTAAGGATACTATATCTTCAGATAGATTATGATGCTAGCTTTACATTTTCTTGCAAAAAAAAAAAATACGATGCTTTTGTTCATTCCTATTAATGTATAAGTTTAAAAAATTTAATAACAAGTGTTAAGTATAATTTACGAAATTTATTGATAATAGGCAATAATTTTATGACATTATCTTTTTATCTAAATGAATCATACCTGCAATATAACTGTCACACAATGTATGAATCACACATGCAGTATGATCCTGTCACACAACATATGAATCACACCTGTAGTATGATCATGTCACACAATGAATGAATCATACTTACATATCTGGTAAAGTCTGACTATTATGCTGATGACTTTGGCGTAAAATCATAAAAAAACGAGCACGAGAGGAATGTTAAAGAAAGAGAGGAATGGTTACTGAGAGGAATGGTGAGAGGGGTGATGAGAGGAATAGTGGGAGAATGATGAGAGCAGTACTGATATAGCTCTCAGTCTTCGCGAGTGCTAGAGCAGACAAGACACTCCCAGGAATAGCGTTGATGGACTAAGACATTTATTTAACCATTACTCTGCGTGTTTTTTTTCCTAATGCCTGTGCAAGGGTAACGCGTTCACGGGTGGTAATGGTAAACAGCAGTGGCTGAGGGACACACCAAGGAGGGAGGTCTTGCATGTTTATGTTGCCAGAATTGTCAACTTGTGTACTGCCTCGTGTATTTGACTTGCATTAACTGCCTCTTGCTGTCACAAGAACTGTGTTTATTCGCCTGTGTGTCAATCTCAATGAAGATCTGTCTCTGTTCTGTGTGTATCTTTTTCTTGCGCTCTTTTGTCCTTTTGTCTATTCAGATTCTTTCAAATTGCTTCCTTCCATCTCACTAACCTCTCTCTCCGACCCCCCTCTCTTCCCCCTCTATTCCTAAGAGCTTAGAACCGAGAGTAACTCGCTGATGAGACGGCAAATAATGTTGAAAAGCGTCCAAGTGAATGAAGTTTAACCCAACAATTGCTCAGGTGAATATAGAGGTTATCTCGCGAGCGGGAGGATCGAGCCTTCGCCACCCCTTGCGAGGAATGAACCCACATGTGCTTAGCGCTTCAAGTAAAATATAATAATAATAATAATTACATGTGGTACTTATTAGCGGTGTGAGAGGCTGCAGTAGCTTCATAATACAACAAAAACAAATACAGTATATTCCCTTATGGAGAGAGCTTTTCAGAGTACTAAATGGGGAAAGTGGTACAAGGGATTTACCAGCTCCCTGTGGTATTAGTAGTTGTAATAGCAGTGGTATTAGTGGTGGTGGTAGTGGTTGTAGCAGCGGTGGTATTAGTGGTGGTGGTGGTAGTGGTTGTAGCAGCAGTGGTATTAGCGGTGGTGGTGGTGGTGGTAGTGGTTGTAGCAGCAGTGGTATTAGTGGTGGTAGCAGCAGTGGTATTAGTGGTGGTAGCAGCAGTGGTATTAGTGGTGGTAGTGGTAGTGGTTGTATCAGCAGTGGTATTAGTGGTGGTGGTAGTGGTTGTAGCAGCAGTGGTATTAGTGGTGGTGGTGGTAGTGGTTGTAGCAGCAGTGGTATTAGTGGTGGTGGTGGTAGTGGTTGTAGCAGCAGTGGTATTAGTGGTGGTGGTGAGTGGTTGTAGCAGCAGTGAATTAGTGTGGTGGTGGTAGTGGTTGTAGCAGCAGTGGTATTAGTGGTGGTGGTGGTAGTAGTTGTAGCAGCAGTGGTATTAGGGGGTGGTGGTGGTAGTGGTTGTAGCAGCAGTGATATTAGTGGTGGTATTAGTGGTGGTGGTGGTAGTGGTTGTAGCAGCAGTGGTATTAGTGGTGGTGGTGGTAGTGGTTGTATCAGCAGTGGTATTAGTGGTGGTGGTAGTGGTTGTAGCAGCAGTGGTATTAGTGGTGGTGGTGGTAGTGGTTGTAGCAGCAGTGGTATTAGTGGTAGTGGTTGTAGCAGCAGTGGTATTAGTGGTAGTGGTTGTAGCAGCAGTGGTATTAGTGGTGGTGGTGGTAGTGGTTGTAGCAGCAGTGGTATTAGTGGTGGTGGTGGTGGTAGTGGTTGTAGCAGCAGTGGTATTAGGTGGTAGTGGTTGTAGCAGCAGTGGTATTAGTGGTAGTGGTTGTAGCAGCAGTGGTATTATGGTGGTGGTGGTAGTGGTGTAGCAGCAGTGGTATTAGTGGTGGTGGTGGTAGTGTGTGCAGCAGTGGTATTAGTGGTAGTGGTTGTAGCAGCAGTGGTATTAGTGGTGTGGTATGTAGCAGCAGTGGTAGTTAGTGGTGGAGGTGGTGGTAGGTGGCTTGTTAGCAGCAGTGTATGTGAGTGGTGTCTTGTGGTGGTAGTGGTGTGCAGCTTAGTGGTTATTAGTGGTTGTAGCAGCAGTGGTATTAGTGGTGGTGGTGTAGTGTGTAGTCAGTATATATTACACGTGGTGTGTAGTTGTAGCAGCAGTGTCATCTTAGTGTTAATACAGCTGGTCCCTTGTGCGTGTGACGTCCGATACACCTGCGGTGACGCAGGATTAGGGTGGTGGCTAGTGGCTAGCGACGATAGTGGGGTACAGTCACTAGTCAGTAGCAGTACATAGTGGGAGTGGCTGAGTTGCTCAGCAGCAGTGGTATACATCTGGAGTAGTCTTTGTACATATGCGTCCATTAGTGAGTGGTAGTGGTTGTAGCAGCAGTGGTATTAGTGGTGGTGGTGGTGGTAGTGGTTGTAGCAGCATGTATTAGTGGTGGTGGTAGTAGTTGTAGCAGCAGTGGTATTAGTGGTGGTGGTAGTGGTTGTAGCAGCAGTGGTATTAGTGGTGGTGGTAGTAGTTGTAGTAGCAGTGGTATTAGTGATGGTGGTAGTAGTTGTAGCAGCAGTGGTATTAGTGGTGGTGGTGGTGGTAGTGGTTGTAGTAGCAGTGGTATTAGTGGTGGTGGTAGTGGTTTAGCAGCAGTGGTATTAGTGGTGGTGGTAGTAGTTGTAGCAAGTGGTATTAGTGGTGGTGAGTAGTGGTTGTGTAGCAGTGGTATTAGTGTGTAGTAGTGGTGGTGTAGTAGTGGTTGTAGCAGCAGTGGATTAGTTGTGAGTGGTTGAGTGGATAGTGTAGTTGAGCAGTGGTTTGTTTTTGGTAAGGTAGATTGAGCAGTAGTATTAGGATGGTGGTAGTGTGAGTAGAGTAGAGTGGTATGAATGCCAGTGGTATTGATAGTGGTATCATCAGTGGCAGTTGTGACAGTGGTAGTGGAACGCTCACCCTAACAACCAGCCTCACCTCACCCTAGCAACCAGACTCCCCCTCACCCTAGAAACCAGCCTCACCTCACCCTAGCAACCAGTCTTCCCCTCACCCTAGCAACGCGAGGTATCTCCACATTACACCTCCCCACACAGACATAACTGAACCACCAATCGTAACACCTGAAACTAAATATATATGTGACTAACTCCTCATACAAAGTAAAAATAAAAAATCTAAAGAGATAAAAAAATACAATTGCTTTAAAAAATACAAAAAAAAATCTTGAAAAAGTGCAAAAAAATAATCACATGAATTTTGCCAGTGAACAAAGAGATAAAAAGAATTAAAAATACTGAGAGATGATGTAAATATATACATTAGGTGTGTGGGATCGAACCTGGGTTACCAGAGTGACATTCCCAAACCTGGCACTAGTGCAGTATAGAGTGAGGCACTCTACACCTGACCGTCAATATAGAGATGCTGGAAAGTGCTTCGGCCCCTTCTGGAACATTATTAAGTCACTTCGGACTTGATAATGCTCCAGGATGGTCCGAAACGTCGTTTAGTTGTAGCTGTAAAATGCGGGTTAGGCATGGTATTGTTCCAGCCAGGGTATTGTTCCAGTCACGGATTTTTCCATGTACAGTACTGTTCCAGCCACGGTACTGGGGGTTAATTGTGTATTGTTCCAGCCACGGTACTGGGGGTTAGTTGTGTATTGTTCCAGCCATGGTACTGTTCCAGCCAGGATACTGTGGGTTTTATTCTTCTAGGTGGGAGACAAGGTCACAGCAGGTCACTGAGCAAGGTCTCTGCTTGACCTGACTAACAGTATTCTTATCACACAGCCTCCATAAAACCAAGTTTATATAAACCAATAATTCTGCCTTGCATCCAAATGGTGTGTGTGTGTGAGACAGACAGAGAGAGAGAGTATATTGGTAATGTGTTTAGAGGCTGCCCACGTCTGTTTTGTGACCACTAGTAAAGGTATTTCTCTCAACATTCTATCGTTTCCCTCCTCCATTTCTCAAACCCAGCCTCCGTTACTCTCTTCCTCCTATTTCCTTCTTCCTTCTCTTCATCCTTTTAATTTCTGTTTTCTCCTGTTTCCTTCCTCCTCCCGTTCCATTCTTTCTCATCCTCCTGCTTTCTTCCTCCTCGTCCTCCTCTTCTTCCTGTTCCCTTTCCCTCCTCCTCCATCTTCTCTTATTAATTTTCAACCATCCTTCATTCTCCTTTCTTCTTTAACTTCCCCTATTTCCTTCTTGTCATTCATTCCAGTCTCATTCCTTCCTTCCCCTCTCCCTCCTACATTCTTTGCCTGCCTGGCATCCCTCATCTCTCCCTTCTCTCTCTTAATCTTGCCTCTCTTCCGTCCAATTACCGTGTGTTCCCTGTGAGTCGCATCCTCAAGGAGCCACAGGCTGCCATTTCTCTAAGAAAATCTTCATTGTATACATAATTTCCTGACAATTAAGTTGTAATGCACTGGTGATTCCCTGACCTCAATTATCATTATTAAAAAAAACATTCAGACATCTACGAGCAAATGTGAAGCCATTATGGATTCTAATCTCTCACCAGCATCAAGGCAAAATAATGCGATAATGTAAAATAATGTAAGATAATAAACAAACAAGAGAATGGCTGGAGACTCGACCCGTGGCCCTGACAGTAGAAGGCCCAACGGAGTTACCCGTTCATTCTTCTGTCTAATCAGTGACAGACGATAGTTACGACTTACCCTGAGTTTATAGTTAGTCTGTTAGACCTGAAACTCGTAGACTACACGTTGGTCACTAAGGCTGCAGTGCCTGTACAGCAACATCAAGAAGAATTTAATCCCTAAAAAAAAAAAAAATCACCGTAAATACACTGCTACATTTCTCTCTCTTTATACACAGATATACACCCGTAGGTTTATCTGCACTGAGGCGCACTTTTTCTCAGCGTATATACACTAAAAGATGTGCATGTGTTTTTGCATATAGACAGATATACCCCTCTAATGCATGCAGAGAATGATGCATTTCTCTCGGTGTATTTTTAACCTCTGTGCATATATACCGAGAGATGCACATAATCTTTTGTTATACCCAAACTGATGCTGATATATATATATATATATATATATATATATATATATATATATATATATATATATATATATATATATATATATATATTATATATATTATATATATATATTATATATATATTATATATTATATATATATATATATATATATTATATATATATATATATATATATATATATATATATATATATATATACTATATATATATAGACACACACACAGGAAGTTCTCACTTATCTTCTTGCTGTTTTATTAATGGAATTAAATCTCTTTTGGCATCACCTGCCTACAAGGTACATACACAAGGGCCGCCTGCAACATGGTTTGCAACACTCGCCACCTGGTCACAGCAGCCACTCAACACGCTGGCAATATTGCACAAGCCACAAGTTCTGGGTGCTGTGTTTTATTCATGGTGTGAACTCTGTGGAACTCCTCCCACCCAGTGTGCTTCCTCCTGCCCAGTGTGCTTCCTCCTGTCCAGTGTGCTTCCTCCTGCCCAGTGTGCTTCCTCCTGTCCAGTGTGCTTCCTCCTGCCCAGTGTGCTTCCTCCTGTCCAGTGTGCTTCCTCCTGTCCAGTGTGCTTCCTCCCACCCAGTGTGCTTCCTCCTACCCAGTGTGCTTCCTCCCACCCAGTGTGCTTCCTCCTGCCCAGTGTGCTTCCTCCTGTCCAGTGTGCTTCCTCCTGTCCAGTGTGCTTCCTCCTGCCCAGTGTGCTTCCTCCTGTCCAGTGTGCTTCCTCCACCCAGTGTGCTTCCTCCCACCCAGTGTGCTTCCTCCTACCCAGTGTGCTTCCTCCCACCCAGTGTGCTTCATCCTGCCCAGTGTGCTTCATCCTGCACAGTGTCCCTCAGCCTGAGGCCGAGGGACTGGCCACATGAAAACTGCGTCTTCATGGGTGATGGACTGATTACATCTTCTTTACAGCTCTACTTCTTCTGTTGACTCCTCTGTACTCGACTGAAGAAGCCTACTGTGTATGCGAAACGTTTCGGATTAAAAATACGTAAGTGTTACATACGTGTCTTATCAAGTTGTCGGCATTGCATAATATTCACGGTGAAAACACACTGTGTAAGAGCGACGTTTCGCTCTTAGTAGAAAGTTATCAAGTTGAATGGCTCAGTAAATACAGACGTGCTCTATACATGGTGGAGTGACAAGTTTTGTCTTCCACCATAAAAGTTTGTCTGGTTATATCTATTTTTCCGCCTTATTTTCGATTTTCAATTAATAAAATAATAATTTTAAGCGCTCATTGGCCTACACGTGTAGGCCAATGAGCTTTTTTTCAGATGTAATTATTAAGTAATGTGTATAAAAGACACCATAACATAGCTGGAAGAATTTACAAATGACCCAAGCTCTCTAGAGACATTGAACGACGTTTCGGTCCGCCCTGGACCAATTATCAGGTTGATTATAGTCCAGGATGGATAGAAACGTCTTCTAAAGCTGCCTCTCCAAAGAGTGGACCATTTTTGAATTGTGTAGCTTTGGGAAAAGTTTTTACAAATACATGAGTGGAAATGGGCGGTTCTGATAAGGAACTGTTTGGTATGGGCCAGTAAGACTGCTGCAGTGTTCCTCCATTCTTATGTTCTTATTTTGTGTCTCAAGTCACCGAACGAATGTTCCATTCTCCACCAATGTTTACATGGAATGAGCCACACGAATTCTGCGTCTCACAATAAAGTGAAAAACTAAAAACAAAATCAAACTCTTTGGTAAACAAAGAGACGGTGATAATTTGAGAGATAATGAGACGTATCAAAACAAGAGCCGTCTCTTGAGTGCACTTTGCAAGAACAAAGAGAGGAGAAGGCGGAATATGTAACACTAATAAGGGGATAAACCACCTCAGTTCTGACAAACGTGGCGAGGGGGAAAAGTCGTGAGGCCGCATTTGTAGCGAGGATTGTTGAGATGTAGGGGCGGAATTGATCGCTTCTTGCCCTGCCAGACACTGTGACACGTACCGTGACACGCACTCCTTTAAAGACGCAATGTGACAAGAACTTGTAAGATGCAGAGTGACACACTTGTTCTTGTAAGAAGCAGGGTGACGCGCTTGTTCTAGTAAGATGCAGGATGAAGCGCTTGTTCTAGTAAGATGCAGGATGACACTTGTTCTTGTAAGATGCAGGGTGATGCGTTTGTTCTTGTAAGATGCAGGATGACACTCTGCAGGGTGACACGCTTGTTCTTGCACGATGCATGGTGACACGCACTTGCAATTTCAAGATGATCTTATCCATGCAAGATGCAGAGTGACACGTGTCCTTGAAAGACGTGTGTTGACACTCACTCGTCCTAGTAAGACTCACGCAGGATGACAAGTTCTTTCTTTGACCAGTACGATGACGTCTTAAGAGAATCTGGGCAATTCCTCTATTTAATAAATGACAGGAACAAAAAACATTATATTGACAGACTGAGTGACAACTTGCATTATTAGACAGTGCGATGTACCTTAATTACCATCATTAAAGTGATGTACCTTAATTACCCTCATTAAGGATATGTACCTTAATTACCCTTATTAAAGTGTTATGTTCCTTAATTATCCTAATTAAACTGTGTGGTGTACCTTAATTAGCCTCATTAGTGCTGTACCTTAATTACCCTCAGTGTGATGTACCTTAATTACTCTTATTAGTGATGTACCTTAATTACCTCATTAAACAATGTTATACACCTTAATTATCCTACTTAGTTATGTACTTTAATTACCCTCATTAAAAAATGTGATACACCTTAATTATCGCAATTAGTGTGATGTACTTTAATTACCCTCATTAGATATAATTATGCACTTCAGCTTTCCCTAATTAAAGCCAACCACTCAAAAACAGTTCTTAGTACCAGTTTCACTATTCTTTGTCATAGACATCAGGGACGTTTAACGTCCTCTGAACTTACGTCCGACATATCTGCAAACAAACAGACATCACAAGTGAGCGACGTCACAAAACAAGTACAGACATCAAAACAAAAATTGCCTAACAGTCTAGAAAATGACTGAGTAAACTCTACGAACCAGTAGCTCAAGCCTTAAATATATATGCATAACAGTAGTTTTTAAAGGGGTGGAGGGGTAAGCCAGCTGAAGGCCTCGGTCAGATGACCACAAGCTCCAGCTGCGGGCCATCATATGACTAAGACCCGCGTCTGGAAACACCTGTCCTCTTTCCTGGTAAACCTTACCTAACCTAACCTTTAAATGTCCATTTGGTGACAACGAGCACAGAATCTGGCCTCTAAATGCGTAAATAAGCAAGAATATTAATAACAATAATAATAATTATATTATTATTATTATTATTATTAATATTATTATTATTATTATTATTATTATTATTATTATTATTATTATTATTATTATTATACAAGTAACCAGCACATATGAGAGAGGAGCTTATGACGACGTTTCGGTCCGACATTGACCATTTACAAGTTAGTGTGACTTTTAAATGGTCCAAGTCGGACCGAAACGTCGTCATAAGCTTCTCTCTCATATGCGGGTTATTTGTGTATTGTTTCAGTCACGGTATTATGTCCTTCTGTTCATTATTATTATTATTATTATTATTATTACAAAGTCAGGCTACAGAGAAGACTCCAAGTGGCGTAATTTTTTTTTAACTCTCTCATAAAGCAGACTTTTATCTACCGAGGTCCTGAGAAAAACTGGATAAAATCCGCTGCTGTAATTTCTCCCAGACTAATTTATGCTGAATATAAATTAGGCACCAAGTGAAAAAAAAAGGAACCGTCATTTCAATTTTTAATTAACGAACCAGTGGTAACCTAACCTAGAATAACCTAACCTGCTCTCACCTAACCGAATCCATTAGGTCCCTTCAGAGGAGGAGGTAATACCTTGATGCCCGTAAAGGGTTCTTGATCAACGGACTCGGAGCTACTCTCGGATCGAATCTGACTGCCCACCATTCCCCAGGTGCTTTACGTTTATCGCTTCCCCATGAAGATAGTAATAATATTATATATATATATATATATATATATATATATATATATATATATATATATATATATATATATATATATATATATATGCAAAACGATCACAGTAGACAGGTGATATCAAAATATGCAAGACAACCACTATGAAAATACCAAGCGCTTTCGTGACTACTCACATTATCAAGGAACTATGATAATGTGAGTAGTCACGAAAGCGCTTGGAATTCCTCTATTTTTCATAGTGGTTGTCTTGCACACACACACACACACACACACACACACACACACACACACACACACACACACACACACACACACACACACACACACAAACACACACACATATATATATATATATTTTTTTTTTTTTTTCAAATAATCTGGATAAGCTGGAACAGATTTATTCTAAATACGTTGAAGAAAGTCATATAAACAAAAGCATCTACTGGTTGGTAGGCTGGTTCTTAGGTTTCAACCCTATCGACTGCACGAAGGTCATTAAGGATGCACTTCACCAATTAAGAATATTTTCATC